>SKCR01023513.1:0-386881 GCA_019454045.1 Zanthoxylum bungeanum
TGAGTCACGGAAGTCGCGGGAAACGGACGTCGGAAGGGAAGAGTCAGACATTGACATATTTTTTGGATTTAATTCGCTTGTTTAGCTTCGGATTCGCTTGTTGGACCTCTGTTTTAAAACACATCCTTAGCCCAAACCCCCGCAAGTCACACACTAAGCCCATCTCACCCAAGCCCAATCCAAGAAATAACTAAAACATGTCACAAATTAAAATTAAAACCAATTAAATTGAAATTAAATTAAATTAAAATCTAATTAAATTAAATTCCTAATTAAATTAAATTCCTTCCTAAATTTAACTAATTCACTCACCAATTTAAAGAAATTCCCCACCAAAATTACAGTTATCCTTTCCTTTTTTTAACTAATTAAATCCATCCCTAATTTAATTGATTTTGTTTCCTTATTTAAAATCTCATGCACAACCCTAACCCTAGCTTGTCACTATAAAAATAACACAAAACCTCACTCACTCCATTGGCTCTTCATCCCCACGGCACAAACAAGAAACAGAAAAAATAAACCCTAATTGCACCTCTGCTATCTCTCTCATCTCTCAACTCTTAACTCTTGATTTCTCTCACATCTCTCTCTCTTCCTTATAAAAAAAACCCTAAAGCTCTTGGCCTCACCAGAGAAATAAATTCTTCACGCCACAATCAGCCCTCCATACCACAAATCGAACACAAGAATAATCAAACACAAAGCCATAAACAGGCCATAAGCCACGCACACACACACACAGCAGTCGCAAGTAAACAAAAGCCCCCATAACAAAAATAAATAACAAATTTATGCTTAGGTTGTTATTTATTTTTCGTGTTTGATGATTCAACATGTTCATGAGATTATTGTGTGATATCGTATGTTCGCCGTTATGATGATTACTTTCATGCATGTGAACTTAGAAGTAGAATATTCTTGGAAATATGTTGCATAGATTCGATTAAATTATTGCACAAATCATTTCATTACAAGTGGCATAAGTAAGAGACCATTCCGAACCCAACAGTTTAAGGTCTTCCCTTGCGAGGGGTGAGTGCGGCCTTAAATCATTTTCCCGGTTCACACCGGGTTGCGACTCCATGTTATTTCTCTGGTTTAGTCCCCCGCGGGCTACTCTGTACTCCCAACCGGGCCGCGAGCCTGGAACATCGTCGTCCAACATCTGTGTCCTACAGGGGGCTCACAGCTTTATCAAAAATTTTTGGGTTTTTGTTGTAATTTGAATTTCAATGTGTAAGACATGTTAAATTCATATTAGTAATGATTTGGAATCATCCAAAATTATTTTGAACAATTTAGGAATAAAATAAACAAAATGTTTGGTTTAGGGGCAATTCGATAATTGCACAAAAATTTGATTTATTGTGAAATATTTCATAATTTGGAAATTGAATAATTAAATAAATTAGTTTATTTAATTTATCCGAGAAAAAGTTTTGAAATCGGAAAATTTTGATTTTCCACTGTTCCGCTGCCTTACCGGATTTCCGCCATAAAACCCCTTCATTACTTGTGTATGATTTACACTTTAAATTCTCAACCAATTATGCAACACACAATTATTTTTCAACTTTATCACTATGTGTATGCTTGTGATAATTGAACACCATAATAATAACTTAAATCTATACTACCAAGATTATTGTGATTCAGTTAATGATTTACGAAGTTAATATTAATTAATCTAAGTCTTTTCAAATTAGAAACAATTCCAGGACTTAGTTCGTTAGTGTCGCGTTCGTATCTACGTTCGAACGAGACTATCCAGTGTGTGCACGTTCGTGTTACGTTCGAGAACGCATTCGAACGACGTGTTCCAGAGAGTCCACGTTCATGAAGCTTTCGAGAACGCGTTCGAACGATGTGTTCCATAGAGTTCACGTTCGTATAGCATTCGAGAAAGCGTTCGAATGAAATATTCCAGAGAGTCTATGTTCGTATCGCGTTTAAGACGCGTTCGAACGATTTAAGTTAGAGGGCTTGTGTTCGATTTGCGTTTGAAGATGCGTTCGAACGTTCTTAGGCAAAAGGCTTATGCTCGAGGTGCGTTTGAATACACGTTCAAATGTTCGTACGAAATTTCAGATTTTAGCCTTTGCGTTCGTCGGGCGTTCGAACGCCCTGCGTATTCTACATGCACAGACTATATTTTCCCGAAAAGTTTTCTTATCTAAGCATGCGAATTACTATCTAACAACACTAAAATGATAAGTTCTTAAGATTGTTGGTCCTTTAGTGTCATTAAACAGAAAATTAACATGCAACAAACAAATCCAGAACATGAAATCAAAGTAGATATACTTTTACATGCAAAACCCTAAAACTTTTAGAATGAAGAAAAACCTCAAAAAAATGACGAATGCAGTGGTCCGGATCGAGAATATTCTCTGTTCTTAAGAACTTATCAGCCCCGTCTTGGTGCTCTACGGATCTTGTGGCTAATGTTCTACCAGGATAACCCATATTCCTCTTGTTCGAGGGCACACCTTAACAAGATCTCGAACTTGGTAATGGGTGGAACTCTCTCTTGAGTCAAACAACAATATGAGACTCAAAACTTTGGATGAAATTTGGATCCTTGAAAATGAACATGGAGGCCCCCTTAAAAAGGCATGGAAGGGTGCCTAAAGGACACCCTTTGGGTTGAGGTGTAACCCTCCAAAAGGTTATACCCCTCCCATGCAACCTTTGGAGCCTATAACCATATTATTTTCAATTGGAGGACATGTCCCTAAAGGGTACCATCCAAGGGACATGTCCCTCCTCCATCCATATAATATTGAAGAATTTCCAACAAGGCACACACATGTCTAAATTATCAATCACCCAAACTGATAGTCGTATTGTGACTGTGATTAAAAAACACACTCCTATATAGTGGTCATTGTGTGGCTGTAGGGAAAAAATATAGTCACAATGTGATTGAGATCATAAATGTGACGAGTCATACTCATGATAAAATTATCAGTCACCTAACTAATATTAAAATTGAGACCGTGGTAACAAAACACACTCCTAATTGACGATCATTGTGTGACTATAAGCAATAAAAAACATAGTCACAAATATGATTGATGCACACTAATGATTAAATTATCTCAACTGATAGTTATATTGTGACTATATTTTAATAAAGCATAGTCACAATATGACTGAGTCGTACCTATGCCTAAATTATTAGTTATCCAACTGATAGTCATACTGTGATTATGGGTAAAAAAAATATTACTATGACTTGATTTTAAAAGTAAAAGCAAATTTCACAAAGAATTTAAGGTGAAATGAAATCTTAAAAGCAAGTGGTATGCATATCTTGAATTTGAATGCAATAATTTTGTTTAATCATAAATGGTGGTAAATAAAGTGTTTTATTAGTGTGATAACAATGAAGATCTTGAAAGAAAATCAAAAAAAGAAAAAAAAAATCGAGAAAAACGTATATTTGTTTGAATGAAAAGAGAGAAATTTATGAAATCTCTCGGGTAAATAGTAGATTTCACAATGAACTTATTATTGATGTATATATATATATATATATATATATAAAATCTATGAGTTATTTGTTTTAGAAATAAAATCCAATTTTATCAGTAAAGTGTGAAATCTCTTGTTTAAATAAGAGACTTCAAATAACTTTTTTTACTCTTTAATAAAATCCTTTAAAATCAAGAGACTTTTGAATATCATCGTATTTTAATGAACTTTTTGAAATTCTAACCGAATACTTCAAGATTTTAAATAACTTTTTAAAATCATAATAGAATATCCATAAACTTTTAAAATACAAAATAATAATATCGACTCTATGGGAGGTATATTCAGTATAGAGTCTATGGGTATATTTATTAAAATTCTGTCAAAGTCTGTATAGAATTAAACAATTTATGAATTTACTAGAATCCATGTATTATAAAAAAAAAACTTATATAATTAGTTAAAATCATAATTGAATACACTCTTGAATACACTCTCGTATATTGAATACACCCCTAAGTTAATTTTTGTGTGGAAAAATGTATTGCGCCCTTAATTTTAACAAAACAGGGACATGACGGGCAATAAACAAATTGTTTATTTCTTGTGGGTCCTATGTGAAATTTGGCTGTATAAGCAAGCTAAAAAGAAATTGAAGACCTTTAAATTTGACATTAAATGTAATGCCTACAGAAGACCACGAGAACCAAACAAGCCAAGAAAATTGACCGTGTTTTTTATACTGATTTTTAATGCATGTGTATTTTATTAATTTTGGTTTTAAAGCACAAATGAGTTAAGTGCAATGAACCAAATATTTTTATCACGTGGTTCATGTTTTTTTATGCAACTTAATAGTTGGTAGTTGACACGTGACATAATTTAATTAGCGT
Source organism: Zanthoxylum bungeanum (assembly GCA_019454045.1). Classification (NCBI taxonomy): domain Eukaryota; kingdom Viridiplantae; phylum Streptophyta; class Magnoliopsida; order Sapindales; family Rutaceae; genus Zanthoxylum; species Zanthoxylum bungeanum. The sequence goes on from SKCR01023513.1 coordinate 4,374, forward strand.
GTGTTAGTTTCATGTTTGTTGACAATGTCGGTAATAAAATAAGTTCAATTCAGTTGTAATGAGTCTTGAAGATCTCAGTGCAATTGGACATGTATTTGGACGACATCAGATGAAACTGTCAGGGTTTGAGTTCGTGGTGCGTTCTTGTCTGGATTTGAACGTTTTGCGTTCGTGATTCGTTTAAGTGGAGGTTCGAACAAAAGATTCAAGAGGCTTCACATTCAATGTATGTTCGAACGAAACTGTCCAGAGGCTTCGCGTTCGTTGTGCGTTCGTCAGGATGTTCAGACGGTTTAGCGGAACTGCTCATGTTCGTCACGCGTTCTTATGGCTTTCGAACGACCGTGCATAAGTGGGTTACTTTGGACGCGTTTTCGAGCCAGTTTTGCACAAGGAAAACCATATATCTATCCTTGAGTTTTGATATTTTTTGGAAATGCCTTGAGTTGCTTTTGTTGACTTGTTGAAATTCATTAAAGCTGTAATGATTCAAAATACAAGTTGATAAAGCAAATTAATTGAAACAAAAAATAATATCTAGATATTATTGTATACACCAAATTCGGCCAAGGGTTTTTTTGTGAAGTATATATTGTTTTATTTCATTTTCATTAGGAAAAAGGGTTCATAAGTTACCAAAACAAATACAAAAGAGTTGAGAGAAAAATTTGAAGATAAAAAGGAAAAGCTTGAAAATTGTTGATTTTGTAAGTTTTTCTTTAAAGCTTTCAACATAGAAAATATTTCTAACATGCTTAGCTTAAACATGTGTTGCTAGGATGTTGTCTCTACACTTGTAGTTTGTGTTTTAATTGGTTGTGAACTTGTTTGAAAGATGTGTGCATGTATGGTTTATAAGTGAGCTTGAAATGGTTTCACTGACTTACTTTTGATTATTTGATAATCATATTGCCATTATAGAGTTTCTAAGCCACTCATTGATGACGTATAATTGTTCTTGAGTTGTTTTATGATGGTGAGACTTGTTTGGTGTAGTTTAGATTGAATTAAAGTGATGGATTTAATTGATTTGGTAAGTTTTGTCAATTTGAAGAAATTATAAAATTAGGGTTCTTAACCCTTTCCAAATTTGGGACGTTTCATATATGTGATGTATTATGGTGTGTATATGATGTATATTAATTTTTGAGTTGATTTGATTTAATCTTGACATGTTTTGAACAAAAAATGATCAAATTACAGAAACTGAAAAATTTCTGGGTGTGTTCGGCAATTAGGTAAAAATTGGGGATTTTGTTGTAATCTGATTTTGATGTGTTGGACATATTGGAAATCATTTTAGAAATAATTTAGAATCATCCAAAATTGTATTTGACAATTTTAGGACTAAAATGATCAATTTGCAAAGTTGTGAGGCAATTCGGTAATTACCAAGAAATTTGATTTCTTGTGTAAATTTTCAGAATTTAATAATTGGGTAATTAAATAAATAAGTTTATTTAATTGATCCAAGAAAAATTTTGAAATCGGAAAATTTTGATTTTCCGTTATTCCGCTGCATTACCGGATTTTCGCCATAAAACCCCTACAAGTATAATATTGTAACATCCACTTCCTGGAGATGCTACTGGCAGGGAATAGGCTGAACTATCCCCCCGAGCCTCTGATTATCTGATTGTGATCATCACTACTGATCTCATTTCGAAAACAAACTCATACATGAGACCCTTGCCCAACTCAACAACATGAAATGCAAATCAAATACACATAATCATGTGTATAAAGCATCACAGCCTGTAACTTTGTCATGAACGCTTGACTTGAACAGACACAATTCAACTTATGCAAAAGGTTTGATACGTGAGCTTTCTTGAACTGTGACTGACTATTTCTCTGACTTGACCTGGTGGACTCAAACCCTCTATTGACTACTATCAGTATCCATCCTCCTGAGTTCGTCCTACGAGTATACCTGTAAAATAAGAAACTCGGAGTGGGGGGAGGGGGGTTAGATCGTTTGAACGACCTAGTAAGTAGACAGTTAAAAACTAAAATTAATTATTTATGAAAATTCATGGTTCTAAAAATCGAAATCCTCCCAGAAAATATTCTTTTCTGAAATCTCATTCTTATCTGAAAACTCAACTCTTCTGAAAAGCTTTTCTGAAAACTCTTTTATAAAGCTCATCTCTTCTGAAAAATCTATTTCTGGAAATATGTTTTTGAAAATCTGTTTCTAAAAAATATGTATATGAAAACTCTGTATTCGAGAAATCTATATCTGTATATCTGGCGCATGGTGGCTTTACGTATCGTCGTCCCCCATATGCAAAATCTGGCGCTTAAGGGCGTTCCCCCGTACGTAAATATCTGGTTGTCTTGGGGTATTACATCTTGCCGTCCCTCAAGCCACAAATATGGAGTTGGGGGTGCGGATAACCCTCCAGACTCAAAATCTGGGAACTAGGGGAATCAATCATCCATAGTCCTGAACTGCATGTGCACACGATATCTGTATCCGTCAATTCCATATCTGAGTCAAGTTACATACGGATGTGGGTTTTTCCCCATGCCTCCAAAAATCATAAAACTCCATTTTGAAAATCAATTTTCTAAAACATCATCATTCGTAAAACAACTGTAATAAAACTTATCTTCTAGAAACATGTTCTTTCTTAAAACAACTGAAATTAAAATCTAGCTAATGCCCTATGTGCTTAAAAGTAAGTCTGGTATCAAAACTTATAAGTAAATACATTTATAGAGAATGGTCCACTCACAGATTTAGAATCTGGCTAGCGTAACTTCTCTTCGTCGAAGAAGATTGCTGTTCCTACTGTAAATCTATGGTTGATAGACTTAGTTAGAATATAATCGTGGATTATGTTTTGGAACTAGGCTAAATTTTTCAATTCAAGAAGTTGTTATTACTACATGACGCATCATGCTCGTGACATGTTGTAATGTATAAATATGAGGTGATATGAAACTCTGAAGATGGTCTCTAACATCTTAAGATGGGATTGAAATGAATTGAATTCATTTTGCTACGCATCGCGACAGCCATATCAGCAGAACAAGGCATATAATATTTCTCGTTTCGCGTTGCGACACAAGGGTTTGAGCATCGCGACGTTGCTCTTGCGTTGTGACTCGCTACTCGAGTGTCACGACACCCTCGCTTCCAGGCATAAAATAAAGAGCATTCACATGCTCGACGTCGCGATTCTACTTCATTTTCAGGCCAAAAATCAATTCTTCATCACACTGCCCAATGAAATTCCAACACATCCATCTATACTTCAACATGTTAGAACATTATTCATCACAAACTATAATTCCCCCAACATATCCACATATAATTGACCAAAAGTTTATTTTGCCACCTTTGAACTTTCCATCATGACCAAACCAAATTCATATCATTACATCACTCCAACACTTGAATAAATATCATTCAATAACAATGAAAACAATAATAACCCATATTTTATTTGATGAAATTCGGCCAGCCCTTATAATGAAGAATAATTGGGCATCCAACATAATCATTGCTTAACCCAAGAGTATAAGCTCATAAAATGCATGAATATGCTTACTACTCATTACATTTAGGCTCAAATACAAAGGTATGCAATTAGGGTTCAATAATGACAAATTGGGGCTTTTAAATTTTTATGTCCAAAACAGAAATTAGAAGAGGGAAAGAAAATTAGAACTCACATTGCATAAGATATAACCTTGAGATCAATACTACTTGTTTCTAAACTTTCCACCAAGCTTCTCTTCAAGCTTCCCCCATGTTTTTTACCAAATAAATGAGGAGAATAATGAATAGTGTAAGTTTTATAATGAGAAGGGCTGAGTTTTGTTTCAAAAAGTGGTCCAAAACTTGCCACATCACCAACTTCTAGAAATTTTTGAAATTACTGTATCTACCGCGGAAATCTCAATTTTTGACTTCTATCTGATTCAAATTTGAAAGCATTTTCAACACGAACGTTGTAGGTCTCGATCTTAGATTTCATATGATATAAAGTTCATAAAATCAGAGATTGTATGAAAACTTTACGACCCAAATACCACAGGCTGTTCGGATTTAATCTTGTAATAAATTCCATATCGCAACATTGAGGAATTTGTCGAATGTCCAAAAGTCATTCCATGAGCATATACATGCTTGAACATATTTTTTAATCATGTATCATGCCTCCGATAATGTAATATTCATCGGTCTCTGACAACGTACAAGTCGTCAGGATTACCGGGTGTTATAAATTCTCCCCCTTAAATAGGATTCGTCCTCGAATCCCTTCTAATATTGAACTTCTTAAGTCCTTATTGGTTTGAAGATATTCTAACTCTGCTACTTTTATCTTCCTTGACTTGCTTTCTGCTATTCCGCTCAAGAATTTAATACTATGACTTCTGGGAATCTCTTATCCTGGTATATTCTATTTAATTCATATAGTTAAAAGCTTAACTCTTTAAAAGTCTCTTTGGAACCTTTCTTTCTCGTGTGAAAACAAGGGCCGTATACCAAATCTTGTCTACCAAGAGGTGTAAATTCTTCATGAAAATTATTATTCATGAGTTCATCTATCTCTCATTCTACACTTACAGCATTCAAGAGATGTGCTAGAAGTCCTCAATTTCTTATAGTCCGAATTTAGATTCCCTTCGAACTGGTGCCTGCGTGAATTAATTTTCCTATCTATAACCTTATGATTGTATTTCACCTCTTCTCATTCTTTTCCTTTTCTGAGTTAATACTTTTAGGACTTTCCAGACAGTCACTCACCTTGTTATTATTTCTTCTACCCCAGCGCACTTAACTTGGATGGTCTTGATGAAATTTGATACACGAGTGCTAATACGGTAGATCCCATAATTCCTCCAATTGAATCATTATTCCTCAATAACCACACTTGATTTATGTGGGGACTTTATCATTTGTGCATAAGTCATATTGGTATCGGGTAACTTCAATGAGTATGTATCAGAATTCTTCTCAACTAGTGCTCTCATATCTCTAAAGATATTGTGTCTCCTATACAAGAGTAATCCATGTCTTAATTATAAATGATCGTACTTGATACTTTCTTAGCTCCACATGTTTTATCTGATCTGGCATTCATTCTCTTAACTTAACTATTTAGTTGTCTATTTTCTCTTTGCTAACCTTCAACCACTTACAGGCTCCACCCTCTAAATTCTTTTATCTCTACCTATTTGTGGAACATATGACCTTATAGTTTATGATCAAGTTCTCCACAAGTTCTAAGTTTGTCATCTAAGTTTTACGATATTCGACTCTAAGATATTAATCCCTTCTGCTAGCTTCGACACTAGCGACTAGGTTCTAGTTATTGTTCATACTTTTTTTCGTATTTTAGATTCATTGTTACTATAAATCTGGTTAACTTTTCTTTACACTGGCTTGTTCTTTTAGCCTAAATGCGCTTAAGGATATTTTCCAAGTGGTGCTTTCGTGTCAATAATACCCGTATATCTGGTTTCTTTGGCTGTTTCTATGTTATACCTCAATAAATATGTTCCAAGCCATACTTTGTCCTTTTTCTTGGCTAGGTACTTTGAATGGAAACTTATGGGTTATACTCACTACCTTCATTCTGTTTCCTATCTAATGGAATTTCAGTCTTATCTCGATGCTGAGAAAGCTTGTTGTTCCGCAATATAGTGAACTGAACCATCAAAATTTTATCTTAGCACTTATGCATCTCTCTCATTGTTTACCCAGTATCTTTTTCAATTGCTGTCTTACCTCGACAATTCAAGCTCTAAACATTTTACTTGTTGTTTTTTTTCCTTCATATTCTATTCAATAACTGGAACTTCTGTGGTCTATGTCTCTATCTCTTTATCCAAAAGATATCACATTTTATATGTCCTTTGTCATGTCTAATGTTGGTTATTTTATATTCCTGTCGTTGCTTAACTAATACTTTATCTCTTCATTGCTCCATCTAAATAACTCATTTCCTAAATCTTTTACTTAGAGATATATTCCTCTTCTATTCTGCTCTTGTATTAAGTCTAAAGGTTTTATGTTTCGGTCTTCTTCCACTACGCATTTAATTATTTCTAGGAGTATCTTGAGGCGATCATCGAGGTCCATCTTTACTGATGTTGTATAACGAGGGTTGGGAGGTGGGGCTTGGTCTTGAAACCTTTCCGATTATGCTGATCTCACTAATTACCCGTGCTATATTACACAAGCTGCTTATCTATAAGCTTAAGACTCGTGTTTACTGGTGTTGGCTCACTTCTGGTAGGTACTATCTGAATTACCTCTTCCAACTTTACTCTTGATTATTTTCCGTCTATTGATCATACTACCTTTTATTGTGAACCTTCTTAAGTGTCACTTTCTCTCAAATTCCCACTATACTCCATTTTTTATTCCTTCTTATGAAGTTTACTATGTTACTTAGATTTCCTCCTTATCTTAGATCCTTGAACTCCTAACGTCTTTACTCCCCTGGGAACTTCATCAACTTCGATTTCTTAGGGCATCACTATTAAAACTTTTGGTTCAGGTTCTATTATCATACTAGTTCTTCCATCCCAGTACGATGCAACTCTTTATAAGTCACATACTATATTCCTGAGAATCGCTCTCTCTGGTTCCTTCGCTCTTTTGAGCCTTTACTCCCTTAAGGGTTTCCAGTTCTATGATGACTTCTAGATTTGGCTTGACTTACTGTGACTTCAAACTATTATATCTTATATATAATATTTCCATCTCATGATTCTTATATATGTTCCGTTGAACTTATTGGTTCGGTTATCTAGCCGTCTCATAATCCCTATATTCTATCAAATACTATTCTTTACTGATTCTTCTCCTTACTGGGCTCTAAGTTGAGAGGTGAGTATATGCATTCCATAGAGATATGTGAACACGCATTTTTGTTATTTACTTAAGCTCGTGATGTTTGGTTAGATGCCTATATACTTACTAGAGTCGGAATACTGGAAGGAAGAGTTGTCATTCGTTCTGCCGGGACCCTGGATGACTAGTCCATGTCTTAGGGTTCCAGAACTTTTATCAACACTATTCTGAGGCCAATCTTCCATTACTTCTTTCGAGCTACATTTATCTATTGTAATCACACGTACAAATATCCTTTATTACTTTCCGCATCTCTCTTCATTTTCTCCATATCCTATCTGTAGGTTCTAGGTTGTGTTGACAAGATTAGTGGTGTTTTATCTTATGGGTCTGTCTTTTTAAGGTTACACAAACCTCTATTGATGTTGGGTTGATCTATGAGCTCTCACCAGTATTGTGGACCTGCTCATCTTGGTTTGAGTCAGGTTCTTTCTTGTCTGGCATTAGAAGCTTCCTTAGTCTCTTCCTGGGTGAACCATCCCTCAACGTTCGCTACCTCTTTCTTAAAATATAACGCTATGAGTACTAGGCTTTCGTATGATTATCTTTATTTTTGCTAGTAAAAACTGGGATATGCATATACATCTTGATGGATATCGTTGTCTTTGCTCTGTATCCTATGTCATGGTAGAATCTATTACTCGTGTAAGATAAATATGATATAGATTCCTTTAGGACCGTTTCTTCAACTGGTATTATTGAGGGGTGAGAATCTGGGTAGCTTAAGGCCGTATCTATGTCGGGTTTCTTGGCTGAGGCAACTAATCGTCTTTTCTTACGACCTTCCTTTATATTCTTGTGGGCCTGGGTTGAGGATCTAGAATCTCTACACACTTATTGATATTTATTGTCTATTGGAACTTCCACGTCTAATCTTGAGTTCTTGTTTCTTTTATCTTTCTGACTATCCTTCATTACTCATGGGACTTACTATCTATATGAGGTACTTGAGGCTATTAATTCTACTAGAAAGAATTTTCTGATGGGGGAAGAAGTCTTACTAGGATGCAAAGAATCTTCCGAGAAGGGGAAATAACCTTTCTTAGCTTTACTTGACATCTTTCTCTTACTCAAGCTTATTCTATTCTCTTACTACTACTATATAGGTTCTGGTACTTCCTTATTTATCTGTTTATGTATTTTTACCTCTAATTATTTCTGGTTGCTCCGAGCATCTGTACATTATACTTTTCTTTTAGCTTTCTCTTTCTCTTTAGTCTTTTGGTAGATATTCTTAGAACTTTACTATCTAGTTTCGTAACTTATCTGAACTTCTGCTAGTAAACCGAGATAACTACGAAAGGATTCTCAGCGAGAATATGAAACATGCTTGCTTTCATTAGAAGGAAAAAAAATTCAACTAGTTTTGGAAATTCTTACTAACCTGTCTATATGACTTGAGGACGTACTCGAGGATCGAATACTGGAGAGGAAGTGCCTCGCATACTAGTATCCTGGACATACTACGTATACAAAACCCCAACACTCTGCCTACTGCAGTCACTGCCTCCCTACACCATGCTTTGATACCATCATTGTAACATCCCCCCTAGGAGATGCTACCGACAAGGAATATACTGACCTATCCCCTCGAGCCTCTGATTATCTGACTGTGATCATCACTACTGATCTCATCTCGAAAGAAAACTCATACATGGGACCCTTATCCAACTCAACAACATGAAATGCAACTCAAATACTCATAATCATGTGTACAAAGCATCACACCCTGTAACTCTGTCATGAACACTTGACTTGAACAGACACAATTCAACTTATAAAAAATATATGATACGTGACTTTTCTTGAACTGTGACTGACTATTTCTCTGACTTGACCTGGTGGACTTAGACCTTTTATTGACTACCACCAGTATCCATCCTCCCGAGCTCGTCCTCCGGGTATACCTGCAAAATAAGAAACTGGGAGGAGGGGGTTAGATCGTTTGAATGACTTAGTGAGTGGACAGTTAAAAATGAAAATTAATTCTTTCTGAAAATTCATAGTTTTAAAAACCGAAATCCTCCCATAAAACATTCTTTTCTAAAATCTATTTCTTATTTGAAAACTCAACTCATCTGAAAAGCTTTTCTGAAAACTCTTTTATAAATCTCATCTCTTCTGAAAAATCTGTTTCTGAAAAATCTATATCTGAAAACTCTGTAACTGAGAAATCTGTATTCGTATATCTGGCGCATGGGGGCGTTACGTATTATCGTCCCCCCATACAAAAACTTTGGCACTTAGAGGCATTGCCCTGTACGTAAATATCTAGTGGTCTTGGGGAATGATGTCTCGTTGTCCCCCATGCCACAAATCTGGAGTCGGGGTCCAGATCTACGTTACCCTCCAGACTCAAAATATGGGATCTAGGAGAAACAATCATCCCTAGTCCTGAACTGCGTGTGCACACGATATGTATCCGTCAATTCCATATCTGCGTAAAGTTACATACTGAGGGATTTTTTTTCCTCATGCCTCTAAAATTATAAAACTCCACTTTCAAAATCAATTTTCTAAAACATCATCATTCGTAAAACAACTGTAACAAAACTTATCTTCCAGAAACATGCTCTTTCTTAAAACAACTGAAATAAAATCTAGCTAATGCCCTAAGTGCTTAAGAGTAAGTTCAGTAACAAAACTTATAAGTATATACATTTAGAGAGAATGGTTCACTTACAGATTTGGAATCTGGCTAGCATATCTTCCCTTCCTCGAAGAAGATTATGGTTCCTGCTGTAAATCTATGATTGATAGACTTAGTTAGAATATAAAAGTGGATTATTTTCGAATCTAGACTAAAATTTTCAATTCAAGTAGTTGTTATTACTACATTACGTATCATGCTTGTGACACGTTGTAATGTATAAATATGAGGTGATATGAAACTCTTAAGGTGGTCTCTATCATCTTAAGTTGGGATTGAAATGAATTGAATTCGTTTTTACCACACATTGCGACGCCCATATCAGTAGAACAAGGCAGAGAGCATTTCCAGTTTCGCGTCGCGACACAAGGGCTTGAGCATCACGATGTTGCTCTTGCATCTCGACTTGCGACTCGAGCGTTGTGATGCCCTCGCTTCCAGACCCAAAACAAAGAGCATTCACATGCTCGATGTCGTGACACTAGCCCAGATACGTCGTGACACTACCTCATTTTCAGGCCAAAAATCAATTCTTTAAGACACTGCCCAAGGCAATTCTAACACCTCCATCTATACTTCAACTTGTTAGAACATTATTCATCACAAACTATAATTCGGGCCCACACATCCACATATAATTGACCAAGAGTTTATTTTTCCACCTTTGAACTTTCATCATAAACCAAACCAAATTCATATCACTACATCAATCCAACACTTGAATAAATATCATTCAATAAAAATGAAAACAATAATAACCTCCATATATACTTCAACATTTTTTTGATGAATTCGGCCAGCTTTAAAGGGAAGAATAATTAGGCATACAACATAATCCTTGCTTAACCCATGAGTATAAATCATAAAATGCATGAATATGCTTACTACTCATTACATTTAGCTCAAATACAAAGGTATGCAATTATGGTTCAAGAATACCAATTTTGGGCTTTTAAGGTTTAATCCAAAACAGAAATTAGAAGAGGGAAAGAAATTAGAACTCACTTTTCATGAGAACTACGCCTTAGATCAATACTACTTTTTCTAACTTTCCTCCAAGTTCTCTTCAAGCTTCCCTTCTCTTCTCCAATCTCCCAACGTTTTTTTTACCAAAACAATGAGAGATATTGAATAGTGGAGGTTTTAAATTAGAAGGCTGATTTTTGTTCCAAAAGAGTGGTCCAAAACTTGCTACATCACCAACTTCTAGACATTTTCGAAATTACTGTAGCTACCACAGAAATCTCGAATTTTGACTTATTTTTTATTCGAATTTGGAAAAATGTTCAATGAAAAAGTTATAGGTCTCGATCTTAGCATTACTATGATTTAAAGTTCATAAAAATCGGAGATCATATGAAAATTTTACGGCCAGATACCACGAGTTGTCCGAATTTAATCTTTTATTGAATTACGTATCGCAACCGCAAGGAATTTGCTGAATGTCCAAAAGTCATTCCATGAGCACATACATGCTTGAACATGTTTTTTTTATCATGTACCATGCCTCTGATAATGTAATAGTCATTGGCCTCTGATAATGTATAATTCGTCGGGATTATCGGGTGTTACAAATTCTCCCCCCTTAAATATGATTCGTCCTCGAATCCAATCTAATATTGAACTTCTTAAGTCCTTATTGGTTTGAAGAAATCTGGTCTCTGCTATTGAGTTAATACTTTTTGGACTTCTCAGACAGTCACTCACCTTGTTCTCAGATAGTTACTCAAGTTGGGATTGAAATGAAATGAATTCATTTTTACCACACGTCGTTAAGCCAATGTTTGCGCGTCGCGATGCCTATATCAGCAGAACAAGGCATATATCATTTCTAGTTTTGAGTCACGACATAAGGGTTTGGGCATCATGACGTTGCTCTTGCGTCGTGACTCGCTACTCGAGCGTTGCGACACCGTCACTTCCATACCCAAAACAAGAGCATTCACATGCTCGGTGTCGCGACACCAGCCTAGACGCGTCGCGACACCAGCCTAGACGCGTCGCGACACTACCTTATTTTCAGGCCAAAAATCCATTCTTCATGACACTTCCCAAGGAAATTCCAACACCTCAATCTATACTTCAACAAGTTAGAATATTATTCATCACAAACTATAATTCCCTCAACACATCCAAATACAATTGACCAAAAGTTTATTTTACCACCTTTGAATTTTCCATCATGACCAAACCAAATTCATATCTTTACATCAATCCAACACTTGAATAAATATCATTCAATAACAATGAAAACAATAATAACCTCTCTTTTATTTGATGAAATTCGGCCAGCCCTTAAAGGGAAGAATAATTGGGCATCCAACATAATCATTGCTTAACCCATGAGTATAAGATCATAAAATGCATGAATATGCTTAATACTCATGACATTTAGGCTAAAATACAAAGATGAACAATTTGGGTTCAAGAATGAGCTTTTAAAGTTTTAAGTCCAAAACTGAAATTAGAAGAGGGAAAGAAAATTAGAACTCACTTTGCATGAGAAATAAGCTTGAGATCAATACTACTTGTTTCTAATCTTTCCTCCAAGCTTCTCTTTAAGTTTATCCCACGTTTTTTACCAAACGAATGAGGAGGATAATGAATAGTGCAAGTTTTATAATGAAAAGGGCTGATTTGTTTTTCAAAAGAGTGTTCCAAAACTTGCCATATCACCAACTTCTAAACATTTTCGAAATTACTGTAGCTGCCGTGAAAATCTTGATTTTTGACTTATTTCTTATTCGAATTTGGAATAATGTGTTAGTTTCCTAGACATGCCCAAGGTCTCTAAGTCATGATATTGTGTGTGAATGATCAAGTGAGTTTTCGGAAAAAACTTACATTGAACCGATGTGTGATTTCAAAAATCTTTGAATGTTGAAGAAGCTCTAAGCTTTGTTGAATGTTTCCAACCCAAGAGTGAGTTTCCCTATCACCTCACAAGACTCTTTAAGTGCTAGCTTGCTTGTTTTTTGAAGCAAAAATCAAAGGAGAGGGAGAAATGGTTCAGGCAAAGGAGGGAGAAAGAGAGAGTTTTTTGTTTTTGATATTTTGGTTTCTAAAACACTTACCAAAGTTGACTTTCCAAAAGGTGTATATGCTTTTCCAAAAAGATAAACAAAGTGTGTTGAGTAAGTTACATTAAATACTCTCAACTACTTCTATCAATTGTTGACAATTGATGTGAGGTAGTGGGTCCCACCACTTAAATTAAAAATTCAAGTTGGCTTAGACTACACACTTCGGGCTCGGGTTCGTTTAATCCGAATAAACGAATTTTTCGTTGCGACGCAATTAAATCCAATTTAATTAAATAATAATGCCTAGCAAAATAATTATGAAAGTCGCTTACGAATTAATTCCAAATTAATTCGTTCGCCTGAATTAAAATCCAATTTTAATTCCACATTGAAATCCGATTTCAATTAATATATCCAATATATTATTTAATTGATTAATTATAAATTAATCGCTTTCTCTCTTCTATTCGAATTTTATCCCAGATAAATTCTTGCCGCAGTTAATCCTAGATTAATTTTCTCTCTCTCAATTAATACTAGATTAATTCTGTTCGAGTCAAATGTCATCGGTGAATCTTTGGGAAGCGACCCAAGAGATCCTTGGATATGTTAGCAGTAAATACGGTCATCGGACTATCCGAACACGTACGTATCTTGTACCACGTTCTTACCGATTTACAAGACATGGTTGGCTTCTAGCAAAGCACCGTGCCTACCTAATTCTCCAGAAATATTCAACGAAGAATATATAATATGTATCAGGCATAGTATACAATGTTTTGTGTAATACGATCCAGTATCAGATGTCACATGCTAGGCCTGTGGCTGGATTTGTGTCTGCCCCGTACGAAGCATATATCGGATCACTAGCAACTAGTCTCTGTAATCAGATAATCATGACCTAGTCATATTATCCCGATAGCTGCAGCATATATTAGTACTAGTTCTGTATCCTTGCGTGATCATCTTCTCCATATGACTGAAGTGATACTTTCATCTTGACATCACACCCAATACACTACGATTCTCAGTAAACCCAGAAGAGGCGTACATAGAACCTGTTAAAGCCCCGGACGACCAAAACCAAAGCGTACTGATTGTCGCAAGTATTAGCGATGCAAGTCTCAGGTTAAGCCCACATACACCTACCCTGATTCGGATTCCCATAGACACATAGTCATGCTACCAATGGGATTCCGAGGGGTCTATCCAGAGCGAAGCTGTTCCCGGTCCAACGGCTAACAGAACCTCCTATCACACATGCATAAATATCCAATACTTAAATATATGAGAACTATGTCATTAAGCTTCCATAACCCGCACAAGGTAATACTAGTCTATTCCGCATTATCGATGTCCAGTCTCGATAATACTACGACTAGGGATATTTAATGTTTAAACCATTCGTGGATTAATACTGTCTCATATCTTATTAATCCGGAACTAATCATAAAGACTTTTATAAATTATATAGTTCCAAGTAATCTAATTACAAAATGATAAAATAACAATTTCATTGGTCACATAGTTAATTTGTACAAAAACCACAGTATCTTTTACAAATAGTGATGCTATGGGTCATAATTGTCCAACAATCTCCCACTTGGCTCATAGCCAATCACTTAAGTATCTAACATCTGAACTATGTACATGTCGCTCAAACTTTTATTGAGAAATAGCTTTCGTCAGCGGATCTGCAATGTTGTCATCTGAAGCGATCTTTTCGATTTTCACATCGCCACGATGTATGATCCCACGAATCAGATGGAAACATCGAAGTACATGCTTAGATCGTTGATGAGACCGCGGTTCCTTAGCATTTGCTATAGCCTCATTATTGTCATATACAAAGGTACAGGCTCAGCTGCTAACGGAACTACTCATAATCCAATTAGGAATTTACGGATCCAAACCACTTATTTTACTGCCTCAGCTACAACGATATATTTTGATTCTGTTGTTGAATCAGTAACATTCTTTTGCTTAGAAGATTTACAGTTCACTGCTCCGTTGTTCAAATAAAATATATACCCAGATTGCGACTTAGAGTCGTCTTTATCGGTTTGGAAACTTGCGTCGGTGAACCCAATTACCTCAAGTTCTCCATCTCCATATACTAAGAAAGCATCCTTAGTTCGTCTAAGATACTTAAGGATGTTCTTAACAATAATCCAATGACCATCACCTGGATTGGCCTGATAGCGACTGCACATGCTCAAAGCATATGAGACATCAAGTCGTGTACATATCATGGCATATACGATCGATCTGACTGCAGAAGCGAACGTGATCTGACTCATGTTATCTCTCTCATCTTGAGTTTTAGGACATATGTCCTTAGATAGAGAGACGTCATATGACATTGGAAGGAGCCCCCTCTTAAACTGATCCATGTTGAATCATTTCAACACTTTGTCAATGTACGAGCTCTGGGAGAGTCCAAACAGCTTTCTAGATCTATCCCGATAGATCCTTATTCCCAGAATAAAGGCTGCTTCTCCCAGATCTTTCATGGAGAATTTAATGAACCAAGCTTTCACCGATTGTAGCATGAGAATGTCATTGCCAATAAGTAATACATCATCAATAAAAAATGTAAACACAATGATGTCAGTGCGCTCCCACTAACCTCTTATATACACAAGAATCATCTTCGTTTGAATAAAATCATATTCTTTATGATCTCATTAAAACATTGTTCCAAGAACGCAATGCTTGCTTAAATCCATAAATGGATCGATTTAACTTGAAAACCTTGTTTGCATGTTTTGGCATGACAAAACTGTCAGACTGTTGCATATAAATATCCTCCAAAAGGTTTCCGTTAAGGAAAGCAGTTTTGATGTCCATCTGTCATATTTCATAATCGAAATATGCAGTAATATCAAGCATTATCCGAATGGATTTAATCATGGCAACAGGTGAAAAAGTTTCATCGTAATCGACACCATGCCATTGACGATACCATTTCACTACAAGCCTAACTTTGTACGTTTGTATATTGCCATCCATGTTGGTCTTCTTCTTGAAGACCCATTTACAACCAATCGGCTTAACGCTTTCTGGTGCATCAACCAGTGCCCAAACTTGGTTGGTATACATGGAATCCATTTCGGACTTCATGGCTTCTTGCCATAAAGCGAAGTCGATAACCTGTATCGCTTCCTCATACGTAGCTGGATCATTATCCTCAATAAGATTAATATCTACATGAGGTGAGATCAGAAACCCATACCTCTCAGGTTGTTTTCTGACTCTCTCCGACCTACGTGGTTCTTGGGTATTAGAAGATTGTGGTACAGTTTCATCCCTGATGAACTGTTCGTGTTCCGTTAGGGAATCGGTTTCAGGAACAGTATCACTCCGATTTTCATCAAGTTCTACTTTCCTCCCACTTACAACTTCATTTAGGAATTTCTTTTCGAGGAAAACCACATGGATATCAACAAATACCTTGTTCTCTTATGGGTTGTAGAAGTAATATCCTTTGGTTTCCCTATGATAACCTAAAAATAGGCACTTATCCGATTTGGGTTCTAGTTTGGTATCATCCAACGTTTAACATATGCCCAACATCCCCAAATCTTCAGGAATATGAAACCCGGTTTTTTTCCTATCCATATTTCATATGGAGTCTGTCCAACAGACTTTGACGGAACCTTATTCAAAATAAGTATTGCTCAGTGCGACTCATCATTGACCTCACCATGTCCAACAAGGTTCAGTTTCTCCGTTCAGACACACCGTTTAATTGAGGTGTTCCAGGAGGAGTCCACTGTGAAAGAATACCATATTCCTTCAAGTAATCGAGAAACTCATTGCTCAAGTATTCTCCACCACGATTCGATCGTAATGTTTTAATACTTTTACCGGTCTGTTTTTCTACTTCGTGTCGAAACCTTTGAATTTCTCAAAAGTTTCCGACTTGTGTCTCATAAGATACACATAACCATAACGCGATGCATCATCCATAAAGGTTACAAAGTTTTCATATCCACCTCTAGCCTGGCTAGACATGGGCCCTCATACATCACTATAAACGAGGGCTAACAGTTCAGTGGCACGTATACCTTTACCGCTAAAAGGTGTTTTAGGCATTTTACCTAATAAACAAGATTCACAGACATCTTATGAATTAGGATCAAATCCGTCCAAGTATCCACTCTTTGAAAGTGTGGATATACGAGTCTTGTTAATGTGTCTTATATGATAATGCCACAGATAAGTTTCATCTTTTTTACTCATTTTGAGCCTTTTATTTGTAATGTTATATGTTTGAGATTTATTTATATTCAAAATATAAAGACCATTATTAGCATCAATTATACATATCTCAAAATCATTTTTATAAACAAAACACCCAGTGTTCCGGAATACAAAAGTATACCCGCATTGGGTCAAACAAGATACAGAGATAATATTTCTAGTCAAACTATGTACATAATAACAGTTTGATAATGAAAGTACCTGCCCCAAGGGCAGTTCCAAAATATAGGTGCCAGTGGCCAAAACGGCGACTCTAGTCCCATTTCCAACTCGGAGGTCGATCTCACCTGAAGTCAGTCTCTTGCTAATCTGCAGATCCTGCACATCAGTACATATATGAGTACCACATCCAGAATCAAAAATCTAATTTTTAAAACTAGAAGTAGACATGTTTATCTCAATAACAAACATACCTGAAGCCAGAGCCTTGCCCGCATTCACTTCATTCATGTACGCCTTGTACTCACGGCAGTCACGCTTCCAGTGACCCCATTTGCCACACTGTAGGAGGACATCTTGGGATTTATCCTTTGTCTTCCTAGAAGACTTTGATGATTTGGCCTTGCCCTTTCTGTTCTTCTTCTTCACACCTCCAGAAGCCTTCGGCCAAGCCTTGGCCTTCTAAGATGTCGAAGTGAAATGCGCCTCGCGCTTTTTGCCCTTCAGAAGCTCTGGCTCTGCCTCTTTCAGCATCACCATCAACTCTCCAAGAGTCTTCTCTTGGTTCATCATATTGTAGTTCATGATGAACCCATCCCGGCAGTCGGGTAGAGACTGTAAGATCAAATATATGGAAGTCTCAACCTCGAAGGTTATGCCTAGCTGACTTAGCTGTTCAATGTCAGTAATCATCTGTGACACATAGTGGTCGACAGATGTACCCTCTGGCATACGTGAGCGAAAGAGCTTCTTTTGCAATTCATATTTCTGAGATCTAAGATTAGATCTATGAAGGTCCTTCAATTTCAACATCATGTTGTAGGGATCTAATCCATTGTTTTGACGACGAAATTGCGGAGTCATTGCGGCAAGCATGACGGACTGAGCAGTTGAGTTTTCATCACTGTGAGTCTTCCAAAGCTCATGATCAACAACCCGCTCATGTCTAGGCTCAGGCCTGAGAGGTCTGTCTAGGCCCATTAGGCCCTATTAAATTATTAAAGGCCCAAAAGTTATATTTGGACTTTATGGAAATGGTTTTAGGCCCAATTTGGATCCAATCCAATTGTCCAAAACCATGCTTGGCCCAACCAAGCCCATTAAGCCCAAATACAACAAATTAGCCCAATCCAATTTTAAAGACTAATTCATATTAACATAATATTCTAAATATCACATTAATTTTTATTAAAGTGTAATTAACATAATTAATTAATTAAACTAATATTTCCAAAACATCAATTAAACTAATTAATCGTATTAAAATCATCCAATTTATGTCCAACACAAATTGAAGCAAAATCAATCTATTAAACATGCTCAATCTCACAGCAATGGGCATAAATAATATCCAATTTTGATTTCAATCCAATTAAACCAACAATTAAAATTCATTTCATGATTTAAACTCATCCAATAGTATAAAATCAAAAAATCACCATCAGAACTATGTAGGGTTACATTCGGCCATTTGAAGGATTTTAGGGAAAAATTAATCTAATCAATTTACTCAAATCCTATGATGCACAAATCTAATTCATCATCATCAATACACAATCAAACAACTAATTTGGAAAAATACATATTCCAAGCACAAAATCCCCAAATAAAGTCTATAAACCCTAAATACAAATCATGCTTAGATATGACTCTTGATACCATTGTTAGTGTCATTTACATGTCCAAGGTCTCTAAGTCATGATATTGTGTGTGAATGATCAAGTGTGTTTGCGGAAAAAACTTACATTGAACGGATGTGTGATTTCAAAAATCTTTGAAAGTTGAAGAAGCTCAAAGCTTTGTTGAATGTTTCCAACCCAATGGTGAGTTTCCCTAGCACCTCACAAGACAGTTTAAGTGCTAGTTTGCTTGATTTTTGAAGAAACAATCAAAGGAGAGGGAGAAGTGGTTCACGACAAAGGAGGGAGAAAGAGAGAGTTTTTGGTTTTTGATATTTTAGTTTCTAAAACACTTACCAAAGTTGACTTTCCAAAAGGTGTATATGCTTTTCCAAAAAGCTAAACAAAGTGTGTTGAGTAAGTTACATTAAATGCTCTCAACTACTTCCATCAATTTTTGACAATTGATGTGAGGTAATGGGTCACACCACTTAAATTCAAAATTCAAGTTGGTTTAGACTACACACTTCGGGCTCGGGTTCGTTTAATCCGATTAAATGAATTTTCCGTTACGACGCAATTAAATCCAATTTAATTAAATAATAATGCCTAACAAAATTATTACGAAAGTCGCTTACGAATTAATTCCAAATTAATTTGTTCGCCCGAATTAAAATCCAATTTTAATTCCACATTGAAATCCGATTTCAATTAATATATCCAATATATTATTTAATCGATTAATTCCAAATTAATCGCTTTCTCTCTACTATTCGAATTTTATCCCAGATAAATTCTTACTGCAATTAATCATAGATTAATTTTTTCTATCTCTCAATTAATCCCAGATTAATTTTTTTCGAGTCAAATGTCATCGGTGAATCTTTGGGAAGCGACCCAAGAGATCCTTGGATATGTTGGTAGTAAATACGGTCATCGGACTATCCGAACACGTACGTACCCCGTACCACGTTCTTACCGATTTACAAGACATGGTTGGCTTCTAGCAAAGCACTGTACCTACCAAATTCTCCAGAAATATTCAACGAAGAATATATAATCTGTATTAGGCATGGTATACAATGTATTGCGTATTACGATCCAGTATCGGATGTCACATGCTAGGCCTGAGACTGGATTTGTGTCTGCCCCGTACGATGCATATATCAGATCACTAGTAACTAGTCTCTGTAATCGGATAATCATGACCTAGTCATATTATCCCGATAGCTGCAGCATATAAGAGTACTAGTTCTGTATCCCTACGTGATCATCTTCTCCATATAACTGAAGTGATATTTCCATCTTGACATCACACCCAATACACTACAATTCTCAGTAAACCCAGAAGAGGCGTACACAGAACCTGTTAAAGCCCCGGACGACCAAAACCAAAGCGTACTGATTTTCGCAAGTATTAGCGATGCAAGTCTCAGGTTAAGACTGTTCGGAAGCGGCCGCGAGTGCGCAACGGAAAATTAAAATTATGATGCTGCTTTCCCTTTGCCCAAGACCCATTTGTTTTGATTATTCAACAAGCCTAGGCATGTTACTGTTAGGGTTGGTGCTCTGAGCGCCAATCCCAATTGTATTTATGTTTGATTCATAAATACGAGCAATACCTTTTTCCATAATATTACTAATTTTAATGGTAGCACCTCTTGTCTGTTATATACGCATTCGATCTAATTTCGATTAGATTGAAACTAAATGTATATATATTAGATAAATACCCCAGGATTTACAATGTAGTGCGTAGTTACAACATAGTTTATAATTGACATTGGGAAGTGTCACTATAAGTTGTATATCCTTAAATTAAGTTCATGGTCAAGATTTGCTGACATGGGTCGGTTAGTAAAATCCGTTGAGACCAGTACATGTCGTATATCGGACTTGGGCCGATGGTTTATCCCAATGAACCATGAGTCTTGGGAGACTCGTATAGTCGTGTAGGTGTTTATTTGATAAACCCTGAATGACTCATCGAAGATTTCCTAATAGATGGTACACCAATGTCAATAGGAATCTTCTCAGGTTGAGTAGCATAGTGATCATTTGACTTGAGATACCACTGTGGATATATGAGTTATCCTCCACACTTAGATGGTAGTCACGTCACCGATCTATTTAGATCAGACCTCCGCCTGTTCGTTGGGTGTGGACTCATGCTCATGATATCCTGTGAGTATCAAGATAGGATCCGTTAGTTCTGTGTACAGAGCATAGGTAGTCCATCATGTGATTAGCAATCTGTTAAATCTATGGCCATAATATACTTCGGAAGTGAGTTCTGAATGTTATTTAGAGATTGCTAGTAGATAAGTGGATGAGATTATTCATATAGAGATTTGACGTTTATATCTATATCTCTGGGATAATCCGGATACCTGTGACGGAGGGATTATACGTATGCAGTGACCTCGACCTGTATGATTCAGTGAGTTTATCTGTGATCGTCATAATTTACGGGTGGGTGAATTATGGACACGAAATTGGATTTCGAGACAAATATGTCTGAATCTAGAGAGTCTCACTAATGAAATACACTCATAGAGCACTAGGGCAACTGTTATGAATAATACTGATTATTTATAACTCGTTTAATAATTAAACGAAAAATACATGCGATAGAGACCTAATCGTCATTTCTGAAATTAATGTGTATTTGTATTTAGTTCTTGATTTTATTAAATACACATTAATTAAATATCAAATTGTGATATTTAACATATATTATTGATATATGTATTTTAATTATTTAATGTAAATATAATACATATATTTAAGATATTTGTATTTAATTATTTAATTATATAAATGTTATATGATTAAAATAATTAAAGTAATAAATATCTTAAGTCATGATTTGTATTTTTTAATGCTTGGAAATGGCATGTTTTTATTGGTAACACTTGTAAAGGTGATGGTGATCATTTTAAACAAGTAACTTATCAAATGGTAATTGAAATGAAATTGAAAAATCTTAAATTTATATTATATGTAATTCACGCCCAAAAGATGGAAGTATATAAAGATTTTTTTTTTTTTTCATTTTAAATGACAACAACAAGTTACCAAATAAATTACAAAGGAAAGTTTGAGAGAAACTTGAAGAATAAAGGAAAAAAGCTTAAAGAAAATTGGATTTTTGTGAGTATTTTCCAATTTTCTTCAACTAGAAAATTGTTTCCATGTTTCTAAGCCTTAACATGTATTGCTTAGAATTTTCTCTACTCTTTAAATATGTAATTAAATTGGTTTGAGACTTGTTGGAAGGTGTTTAGCATGTATGATTAATTACTAAGCTAATTAGGAGTAATTAAGCTTGTTTAATTAATTAGAAAATTAAAGTTGTCATTCTAGAGTTGATTAGCCATACATAATTAACCTAGAATTGTTCTTGATTAATTTCATGATGGTGAGACTTGATTGGTGTGGTAATTGAATGATTAAAGTGTTTAATTTTGTCAATTTAATGTAAATTGTCCAATTTGAGTAATTTATGAAATTAGGGTTCTTAACCCATTCAAATTTTGGGGCTTTTCATATATATGATATCATTTGAAGTATATTTGATGTATGTCAAATTTGGGATTGATTGGATTTGATCTTGATGTGTTTTGAACAAATTGGGCCAAATTGCAATTAAAAAAAGTTCTGGGCTGTTTTCGTAAATTCTGGAAAATTCTGGGCATTTTCTGAAATTCTGGAAAGTTTCTGGATTTGAGTTGCAAATTGTAAAAATTATTTTGGGATTGATTTGGAATCAATTAAATATGTAATTGACATATTTAAGAAATAAAATAATTAATTTGCAAAGTTTAGGGGTCTCAAAGCAATTAATGATAAATCTGATTTTTCAGATAAAAATTCAGTTTTTATTTATTGAGTAATTAGAATAAATTAGTTTATTTTAATTTCCCAAGAAAAATATTTATCGGAAATTATTTCGGAGTGAAAATACGCGAACACGGCGAAAAACAACATTACCATGTAACGACTGCCCAAACAGTGAACTGGGCATTGTTCGGGCAATCCACGGACTGTCCAAATGTTTTTGGGGGTGACCTGGGCCGTCCCCATGAGCATTGGTCGGTCGGTTCGGCCGTAAACGTGTTTTATGTTATTTTGCGAAAAAATATTTTCGCAAAAGTTTCGTGATGATTTTATATTATTTATGTCATTATATGATATCGAATAAATATGTTTAGGTAAAATATGAATGAATTATTAATATTTGATATTGAATAATTTTTTCGTAAGTTTAAAAATTTTAACTACGATTTCGCCCGAACAACGCTTCTTCTGCTGCGCCTCCCTGATTTGACCCAACAAAATGGTATCAGAGCGAGTCTGATCCTGGACACCCAATATAATTAGCCCTTTAAAATTCAATGTTTAGTTTAATCATTACTAAATACTTGCATGTGTTTATTTAATTTGATTAAATAAAGTTAAATCATCTTTTGTTGGAAAATCCTCGATTTAAATAAGGTTTTAAGAAAGTGACTAGTATTAGGAATACTTGTTTCTTCGTCCGCTTTGTCAATACATATGTAAATGTTTTCATGATGCTATGGCTGTAACGTGCCAAAACTGTGCAGTTATAGTTGAAGGTAGTTCATTTGCGCCGGTAGAACTTATATGATAAGAGACAAATTCAAGTGAAAATGGAAATCCTGAACGTGCCAAAGCTGTCAGGAATACATCGGTAGCTTGAGTTTGTCATTGACAAGTTTAACCTTGATACGCCTCCTTGTGAACGTGCCAAAGCTGTCATAACGAGAAACGATCAGGACCGAACCTAGGAGTCACAGTGAGTGTGATTGACAATGAGTTGTCTACCTAATGAATATACGTAGGCGAGAACGTGCCAAAACTATGAGTCGAAATATATTCATGGGGTCCACTTCACATTATGGAA
The DNA here is from genome assembly GCA_019454045.1 of Zanthoxylum bungeanum. NCBI lineage: Eukaryota > Viridiplantae > Streptophyta > Magnoliopsida > Sapindales > Rutaceae > Zanthoxylum > Zanthoxylum bungeanum. The sequence goes on from SKCR01023513.1 coordinate 27,895, forward strand.
TTCAATTTAATTATTGAATTCTCATTTCTGTTGGGGATTACGGTATTGCGTAAAGTAGTGGGAGGCATTGCTAAGTTAAAAATCCTTAACTTATGCGGTGTTTAATATTATGTAATTGTCGCTCATGTTGTTCCTTATTCTATTTGTTTGATAGAATTAAACTTTTATCCACTGCATGCATATTCACATCAACCGGCGCGGCAAAGCATCGTGGTAAAGGGCTTTAACCCCTCCCCATAGGGGATCTTTCATTGCACTTACTAAGCCCATGCGCTCGATTGAGTCACGCATACAAAGAATTAAAAAAGACAATAATATCAGACTTAGTATGCCCGATTGAACGTATCTTGCATTCAACCGAACACACATCAACCGGCGTGGCAAAGCATCATGGTAAAGGGCTTTAACCCCTCCCCATAGGGGATCTTTCATTGCACTTACTAAGCCACTGCGCTCGATTGAATCATGCATACAAAGAATTAAAAGCAATAATATCAAACTTAGTATGCCCGATTGAACGTATCTTGCATTCAACCGAACACACATCAACCGGCGCGGCGAAGCATCGTGGTAAAGGGCTTTAACCCTTCCCCGTAGGGGATCTTTCATTCCACTTACTAAGCCCATGCGCTCGATTGAATCATGCATACATAGAATTAAAAGCAATAATATCAAACTTAGTATGCCCGATTGAAATTATTATACATTCAACCGAACACACATCAACCGGCACGGCAAAGCATCGTGGTAAATGGCTTTAACCCCTCCCCGTAGGGGATCTTTCATTCCACTTACTAAGCCCATGCGCTCGATTGGATCATTCATAAATAAGCAACATGCAGAATTCAAGTGACGAAAAAATAAATAAACCAAAGCAACACAAAACAAAAGAGGGTGCCGTTTACTCAAGCGGTATGTGGAGTTGTATCCCAAGTACAGACCGCACTACCGTCCATTCGGATTCGGCTACGGAATTTACATCTGGGTTTCCATCCTATATACCGTAAGAGACGACACTCTTTCATTCATCCAATACCCACAACACGCATCATACACACACAAGATTCAACAAATAATTAAAATACAGTCAAAATAAATAACAAAAATCAAATAAAGATGAGTGTGGAAAGTACCATCAGGTCTAACCTTTTTGCCAACTTTCGGGCTTGCGTTTCACGGACGTCGGAAAGGGTACAGCTCCTCAACTTCTCCGGTTCACTGGTTTAGCGTCCCAGCTCACTGTTTTGCTGTTTTGCTTGCCGTTCGATCTCCGTTCTGCTGATTTTCGGTCTCCGTTCTGCTGCTGTTCGGTCTCTGCTTTGCTACTCACTGTTCAGGTCACCTGTTTTGACGTTTCAACGAACTGTTTCGAGTGTTTTTCGTGGTTTTTTTAGTGTAGTTTGGTGTGGTTATTTCAAGGGTTATAAGTGCAGTTTATGTTACTGTTTTAAGGGATTTTAGGGACTGTTTTGGGAGTGGTTTGGGCTGCTGTCCAGGCGTGTTTCAAGGGCTGTTTGGGGTGTGTTTGGGCTGCTGTTTGGAGGTATATTTTTGGTGATGGAGGGCTGCTGTATGGGGGAGATTTTCGGTTATGGAGTGGAGGAGATGAAGGGAATTGTTTATGTTCTTCTTGTTGCTATTGCCGTGAGTGGCTAAGGTTCTTTGTGTTGTGATTTTTGTGTGAGTTATCTGTATGAGCTAGAAGATGCATGTCTTGGTTAGGGGTTGTTTATATAGAGAATGGCTAGGGTTCTACCTTGTCTCACAAGGAAGAGATTTTGGCATTAAAGAGAGATATGATTTGGTGTTAGACAAGGAAAGCAAGGGATTTGATGGGGGACAAAATTTGGCTAGATTACGAATGCAAAATATTTAATTTGTTATGATTGATTTTAATTAGGCATGACATCTTTTTAATTTAGTATGTGATTTTGTTTGGTTAGGAAGTTAATATATTTGATTTATCTTTATTAGGTATGATTATATTTTATGTTCTATTTAATTGGTAAATGGTTTAAATATTTTATTTAATATTTAATGTTTAATTTAGTTAAATTGGGATGTGTTTTATGGGCTTTGGGGAGCTAATTGGGCTGGGGTGCGAGGCTAGCATCAAAACCAGAAACACCGACGCCGTTCGAACGCCAATTCAAACGCTACACGAACGTCCGTAATCTGCCTGACGTTCGAACGAAGTAACGAACGCAGCACTAACGAAGACAGTGAACTTGTGAAATGAACTTGATGACGTCCTTATTCTGAATTTCCCCTTCCGACCTCCGTTTCCCGCAATATCCTTAGCTAAAAAGGTAGTGCCTCCAACTGAGACTCATCATCGGGTTTCACATGCGAAAATGCAATGCCTACAATCATACACCCTTAAACATGCATTCTAAACACATAATAAGGCGCGTAAATAAAATAATAATGATATGCGGATGGATACTTGAACACATTATTCCTAAAACAAATCTCTCTCTTTCCTCTCTCCCGCTAGCACAATTATTTGCTTCTACCCGTTACATAACACTTCTAAAGAAACCTCATTTACATTGAGGGGAATAGGTGAGAAGAGAAAAACACAGAGTCAAAGAGGTAATAGGCTGGACACGCATGTCGAATTAATAAATTCAAATTATTACAACAATTTCCAAAATTACCCCACCCATCTAATATCCATTCGATATACATTATTCATGCATCACAACCATGTATTCACACAAGCATGTTATCAATCAATATAATCCAATTAATTAATCTGATAATTAATGACCATCCAATGTTCAAACAACGATTTGATTTTGCGCGAGTCCAACTCGTTTTGCTAATAAGTACTCAAAGTACGAATTCTTGAATTATATTAAACTAAAAAATTAAATCCAATTCAATTTGCATTTAATACTAATTCGCTATTTAATTCCAAATTAAATATTATACTTTATTAACGAACCTTTACGACTTAAATTCCAAATTTAATCGTTATGGGTCTCAAAGCCCGATTAACATCCAATGTTAATTTAATTAAAGTCCAATGGGCTTTTAATTAATTTCTTAAGGCATGGACTTTTGGTCAACTTGGGTCAAACCTAATAACCAAAGCCCAATCAAGGAATAACCCCATAAGCCTAGAAATCAATTTAGGCCCATTAGGCCCAATTAAATTATTAAGGTCTATTAAGTCATAATTGGACTTTATGGAAATGGTTTTGGGCCCAATTGGATCCAACCAATTTGCCTAAACCAATCTTGGTACAACCAAGCCCAATTAGCCCAATAACAATTTTTAAGCCCAATTTCCAAAATTAGCCCAATTAATTAAATCACAAAATTTCCAAATTTCATATTTAATTAACCAAAGTGTATATCATAATTAATCAACCAAATTATCATTTCCAAAACATCAATTAGCCTAATTAATTATGCTTATTAACAACAAAACATGTCCAACACATTTTATCAAAAATCAAACCCAATTCATGCTCATATGTCTCGGCAATGGTAGGGTTTTTATTTCCAATTTTAAATCCAATCCAATTGAATTCAATTCAACATTACCTAATTGATTTCAAGTCATACAATGCATCAAAAATAAAAAATCACCAAGACATTAGGGTATGACATTCTCGGCCAAGCCTAAAAAATTGGGGATTATTATTCCAAACCATTTTTCTTGAAATTGATCCAATCAAACTTCAATTAAACATAATTTAAGCATACTCAATCATCCAATTTCATTAAATCATGCTTAAATACATTTTACCCAATTTTAACCCTAAATCAAGTTTCATGCTTAATCAACGCTCTGATACCACTGTTGGAATTTCTACGGTCGTGAGGATCGATTATTAAGCATAAAACATACATGTGAATACATCAAAGAAGTTGCGGAATACTTACATCGAGCGGTTGAGCGATGCGGTGAAGAACAAAAATCTTTTTCTGCCCTTTGAGAAGCTCGGCAGTGAGCTGTTCCTTGCTCTTCCATTTTCGGCTTTTGCTTGATCCATCAAGCTCCAAGTTTTGTTTGGTCATTCCTAGCTCACAAGTGGGTTTCCCTATCACCTTTATATGTCTCCATTGTGTGCTAGCACTTGGTAATTTTGCCACAAAATCACCATTTTCTTCTCCTTCATTCTCGGTCCAAACCAGAAAAACAGAAGAGGAAATGGCCTTGAGGCCGTGAGAGAGGGGGAGCATTTTTGGCTCCAAAACCGTGTAAAAAGGAGAGAGAGAGATGGATGTATGTTTGGTATTTCATTTTGTGTATCTAATACACATTATTCAATTTCCAAAAATCAAATAATTGATTTACCAAATACAAAAAGTCAAGGCAATTAAAGGCTTTGCCAACAACTACCATCAATCAATCAATCAACCAAATTGTCACATCACTCAAAGTGACATGTAATTTGACGCTTGATGTGACTAATGATTTGACGCTTGATGTGACTTGTGGGCCGCATTCGAATTCGAAATGCGAATGCACTGGTGTCTATCCAGAGCAAAGCTGTTTTCCGTACCATCGGTAAAACACAACTTCCTACTACACTTGCATGAGTATCCTATACCCAAATATATGAGAATTATGTCGTTATTCCCTCACAACGCGCACAAGTGGAATACTAGTCTATTCCGCATTATCGATGTCCAATCTCGATAATATTACGACTAGGGATATTTAATGATTAAACCTTTATGGATTGATACTATCTCATATCATCTCATTCCAGGAACTAATCATATGGACCTCCTATCATTTATACATCTTGGTGATCTAATCACAAATGATAAGAGAGCAATTTCCCTTGTCATATAGTTAATTTGTACAAATAGTGACACTATGGGTCATAACTGTCCAACACCTAGCAATCGCACTAAAAGGTAATGTTCTTAATCAAGTCTGGACAGGAAAAAAAGTTTCATATGAACTCTTACATGTCTTTGGGTGCAAAGCATTCGTACACATCCCAAAGGACGAGAGATCCAAACTTGATGTAAAGACGTGACAGTGTGTCTTTATTGGCTATGGTCTGGATGATTTCGGCTACAAATTGTATGATCCTGTTGAGAAGAAGATTCTCAAAAGTCGTGATGTTGTCTTCGATGAAGATCAGACTATAGAAGATATCAGAAATGAACCAATGACAATGCCCAAATAATACAAAAATTTTGATGTAAATCCAGAACCTCATACACCGGTGCTAGTACATGTTGAAGCTGAGGTTCCCAATCATGAGGTTACAGGTGTTGAAGCTCCCATAGATGATGATCATGATCAACCACCAGTACCAGAAGCTACACCAACAGTTCCACAGAAAAAGTCTGACATAGAAAGACGACCTTCAATGAAATACTCTGCTTATGAGTATGTGCTGCTTACTGACAGGGGAGAAACCGAGAGCTACAAGGAGGCTGTGGAAATAGAGAACAAAGAAAAGTGGGAGGAAGCCATGCAAGATGAGATGAAGTCTTTGATGGAGTTGGTGCTAGGAGTGTCAATCCGAATTGTACATTTTATTCATTATTAATAAAATAACTACTTTTTCATTTCATACCTTATTAATGGTATTGTCATTATGCATATTAAATTGATGTATAGATATGATAAGAATGACATCGACCTTAGAATAGTTTTAACACTAGGTGTAAACTATTCTTAAAGTAAATATTCATAGTCGTTGGTTTTGGAATACAGTCGAATTCCTATAACCTAGAAGACTAGCACATGTCGTATATTGGAATTGGAGTTCCAATGGTTTAACCGGATGTACCATGAGTTTTGGAAACTTGTGTAGACATGTGGGTATTCATTGAAGCGAATACTGAATGACTCACAGGCGATTCCTAATAGTTGGAAATACACACCACTATCAATAGGAATCTCCTCGAGTCGAGTAGCATATGTAATCCTTTAACTATAGGATACATTGATTTTGTGTGAGATCCTGCACACTTAGATGCCATGTATGTCAGAAACATTTCATGGTCTGGCCTCTAGATGTTCGTTGGGTGTGGACCGATGCACTCAGTAATCAAGTGCGAAACAAGATAGGATCCCCTAGGGTGGATCACATCAGTTATGAAGAATCGTGGACATGTCGACACGAGATGTGCATCTTTGAAACTTGAAGGTATATTCTATGTTTCCTAAGTATAACTCGGATAGCCTACGACGAATGGATTGTTAAACATATATGATGACCTTGACTTGTATAGTTCAGAAAGGTCGTTCGTGTTCTTCGTGAATTCGAAGGTGGCCGAATTGCGTACATATTAGTTAGGCTTATATGACGAACGTGTCTGAACTTAGAGAGTCCCAATATAAAGTGTACTCGTTGAGCACTTAGGTAGCCGATTATTTTTTATAAAAGATAATATTCGATATTATAAATATCAACCAAGATAATCAAGTGTTATTGGATAATATTGATTATTTACTTTGACCTAATTGGATTAATTCAATAATTACACAAGGGCTTAATTGTAAAATCATAATTATCTATACCATTTGAGGATATTATGGTAATTGTAAGTATGTAATAATATGTGGTTTTGGCTTGATTTAATTGGATTAAATCAAGGTGGCAAACATTTAACTAATCCATTTCCTGATCCTTGGCTTGATTTAATTAGATTAAATTAAAGTGAGAGACAACGAAGATTAGTCACACCCAATTATACATATTTGGACAAATTGATTAATCCCACTTAAAAGTTGATTACAACTTTTATTAATTAAAAATTGCCTAAATTTTGCTATAAATAGCAAGCTTTTAGAAGGTTTTAATGACAAGCATAAGAAAATTCTTGAGAGATTAGCCTAAGTTAGAGAAGTGTTTAGAGAAGCTTGTGAGGTCTCTACAACATTTCATCTTGAAGAAATCAAGATTGGATCTTGAAGTGAAGCTTGGAAGCATTGGAAACAAGATTGGATCTTGAAGTCAAGCTTGCACACCTTGGAGGTTCTCCAACAATTTCAACAAAGGAGAGGTAGATTGGATCTTGCATCAAGCTTACTAGGTAAAGTTTGATCTTCTCCTAAGCTATGTTTATTTGTGTATTAGATGCATGATCACATAGCTTAATGTTGAATAAGGCTAATCAATTGTGTTAGGATACTTTAGAAGTATAAACACAACATGCTTGTAATTAGGTCAAAGATGTTCATGTTGGACATTGAACAATTAATTAGAGTTTAGAACTCTAGATTAAAGCTTAGAGCTATGTCTACCATTCTAGAATCAGTTGACCACCTTTCGGTGACCTAGAATTATTCACGAGACATTTCTTATTGGGATTCTAATTTGGTTTGTTTATTGGATTCAAAATTTACGCAAGTGCGTATTTAGAATAAATTTATGTTTTGTAAAAATATTTGATATTTTGAAAAACTTGATTTTATTCTATAACATGTGTTTATGTTTTTTTTTTGAAATTAAAAATTAATTTTGGCTGTTTTTGAAGTGTTTTGGGAAGACCGGAAGTTATTAGGGTCAAAGACCCTAATTGCTTCAGCTAACTGGAATGTGAGCTGAAGCATGAATCATTAAAACAAGTAAAAAAAAAAATAAATGTTTTCAACGTAGTGCGCGCTACAGTGCGCACGCGCACTGCACTGTGGCGCTAAAGTGCGCGCATAGTGCAGTAGCGTGCGCTTACGCGTACTGTGCGAGGGAAATTTGTTTTTGTTCGTTCGGGAGTTTCCGGACTCTGATTTAGTCCCAATATTTTCCTACACACTCGTAATGGAATATAGTATTTTATTAAATAATTTAAAATTATACCCATACTTGATATCCATGGGTTAGACCCATTTTCGCTGCCCGGGGCACCGATCCAGGGGTTCCACAACTGCCCCAACATAATGGTATCAGCGACAAAGACTTAACCACACAACACATATTTTTTTAATCTATGCCATAGTAATTTTTATTTAATTATGCATAAGACATATTGGATAAGTATTGCATGTTTTAAATTAAAACTTTGACCTAATTAAGTTGATGACTTGATTGTCATAAATCTCCCCTGATTAGGTGATTACTTTAATTAAGTAATAGTATTAATAATGTTGGAGCATTATTGGATGGTCCGTCTTGTCAATACGTAGAATAATGAGTTCTTACTACTTATATCCAATATTGTCATTAGTGTGAGGGTATAAGTGCTCAGAACTTAGGTCGCTCCGGTAAAACATTAGATATAACGTGATGAGTTAATGTAGTCACCCAATATTGTCATTAGTGTGAGGGTGTACATACAAAGCTCATTAGTGCACATTGACAAATATACACCTAGAACACGTCTTAATCCAATATCGTCATTAGTGTGAGGATAAGAAACGGTTCAGGAGCAAACTACGAGTCACATGAATGTGATTGACATTGGAGGTCTACCTAATGAGTTTACAAAGGCCAATATCGTCATTAGTGTGAGGCTGGAGTAAATGTCATGGGATCCACTTTCCGCTATGAAATTTTGATAGTCAAATTTCTATTTTTCCGTTAAGGGAGATTACGGAATTACATAAAGTAGTGGGATGACATTAATAGATTTAAAATTCCATAATCAATTAGTGTTATCACTTTTGGAATGAAAATTGTTATGCTACTACTCAAAAATATTGTCTTGTAGATGGCTGCCACTAATCCATTTATGAAACTTTTGGATTCCTATAAGCTAAAAGGAGCTGAGAACTATTTCGAATGGGAAATGAACATAAGCTTTGTCTTGGAGTATGAAAAGTTGACTTATGTCACGATCAATCAATTGCCTGTTGATATCGATCCTGACTCCACTCCATAAGCTCGAGAAACTTTTGATAGATGGAAGGATGATAAGTTGAAGGTGAAATCCTACATCTTAGGATCGATGGTTCCAGATTTGCTGAGACAGTACATTGAAGTACCAGATGCTTGGAGCATCATGTGAACACTCAAGGAGTTGTTCGAGGCAAATCAAAAGATGGAACTTTATCGAAGGTCTAAGGAATTGTTTAGTGCTGAACTCAAGGAGGGATGAGCTGTCAGCACTCATGTTTTGAACATGATCAACCGGATTCGATATTTGGAATGACAGGGCATTGTGTTTGATGAACGGCTGGGCCGTAATTTGATTCCCTCTTGTTTGCATGGTTCTTATGTTGGCTTTTTATTGAATTTCCATATGCATTCGATGCAAGCCACATATGAAGAACTTCATAACATGCTACAGACAACGGAGCAAGATTTGAAGAAAGGAAACCCCACATTATATTTCCATGGTGGAGCTGGCTCTTCAAAGACTTATGGGAAGTCAAAGAAAATAAAAATGGGGAAGAAGAATATATCAAAGAAAAGCTCCAAAAAGCACAAAGGCGCAAAATCGAAAAAAGCTCATTATCAATGTCTACAATGTAAGAAATATAGAAACTGGAAGAAGGGCTGTCCAGAGCTTAAAGGAAAAGCAGGATCCTCAGGTACTGATGAGTGGTAATTATATCATTATTTCCCACTCATTTGACCTAATAGTTTGTATAGTTTCTTCAGTTTTGTGAATATTTTGATGTTTTTTGTGTTATTTTGTAGATAAATAAAGTTTCAGGACATTCTGGAGGTGATTTGGAGCAAAATAGTGAAAATTGGAAAAAAGGGAATTTTTGTAATTTTTCCGCGTCGCGACGCGTAAGCCCTTGGCGACGCGACGCCTAATGTGCGCCGAACAGTGCTAGCATGCGCCGGGTCCACAAGTCAGAATCTGAGAAAATTTGACTTTGCTAACGTGCGCCGTGCCACGTGTCACCATCAAAGCCGATCTGCTAACGTGCGCTGTGCCACGTGTCATCATCCTACGGTGCCGACAGTCGCCATCGCCACGTGTCGCCATGTGTCACTCCACGTCATTGCCACATCATCATCCATATCACATGTTGACCAAGTCAAAGTGCCACGTGGCTGCCACGTCATCATCAACCAATCACAGCGTGCCACTTGTCGCAATTCTATGGTGCCGACAGTCACTTTGCCACGTGTCGCCACGTCAGCGCCACATCAGCATCAATCATTGACACACTTATCCGTATCTGACACGTGGTGGATAAGAATCTGAATAAGCCAATCACGAGCCGCCACATGAATTCTCTCTGAATTCTCTCATATAAATAGAGAGTTTTCTATCTAATTTCTTTTAAATGTTAGTTTTGTAATTAATTTTAATTACTTTTTGTAATAATAGTGTTTTACTTTCTTTACTTTTTATAGTTTTTACTATTTACCATGAGGAGGTAACTTCCCCCTACTATGGTGAAAGGTAATTCTTTTACTATTGCTATTTAGATTAATCTCCCTTAATATAATATATTCACTATTTAAAATTTGACTTAAAAAGGATACCGCCAGATTGGTGGGTTGGTAATTCATTTTAATCTGGTTTAAACCTGACTAATCAAGGATACCGTCAGATTGGTCGGTTGGTAATTAAATTTTCTTACCACCTATATGGCAGGTTTATTTTGGTTCCGCCTTTATGGCTAGTTGGACTTAATTTGACTTAATCAGGTTACCGCCTATATGGCTGGTTGGTAAAATAATCACAAGTTTATATATTATATTATGGGAGATATCTAAATTAGTAGTAGTAAAAGTTGATCCTTTTACCTTAGCATTTTATTTTATTGCAATTTACTTTACCGCAATTACTTTTCAGCATTTTTACTTTATGTCTTTTATTTTCAAGTTTTTACTAGCCCTAGTTATGTGTTAGAACTAAATTAGTTATCTGGGGTTGTGATGACTTTTAATATCACCGGTTTATAAGGGGTTATTTTATAGTTTGGGTAATTTAAAAGTTTACTTATTAAGTCTTAAGTCTAATGCGTCTTGTTAATTGGCCACTAATAAGATTGATCTGGTAAATCTAAAATGAACTAGACATATGGATTTTAGGTTTCAGCCTTAGCCTTAATAGCCCATGATCTTCCTTGAGGATAGATAACCCTTTAATAGATTTCCTTACAGGATAGACATATACCTGTCGGGCGGGGGTAGCCATAATTGGAACTTGAACTTAATGAATCCAGATAATTTGGTTGACATAGACATATGGTTCAATTGGGTTAAACTGGGTATTTGCATCTGACCATCGACAGAGGCTTTCGCATAATTTAGTGTTCCAAGTTAGTAAACTGATTTATTACACAAACATAAAATAACCACTTCATCTTTAAAATGATATTGGAAGAAATCACAACCCCAAATAGTTTTTAATATTGAATTTTCTTAAACCTACTTTTGTGCAATTTTATTTACTTGTTTTTAAATTTAGAATCATCACCATCTCAAATCAATCAATCAACCTGTTAGATACTAGTAATCATTTGACCTCATAAAATTAATAGATTAGGTATTAAGTCCTCGTGGGATCGATATTTTTTATGCTACTTGAACGATACGTGCGCTTGCGTTATACTCGTGTGTTTACGCCAGTCAAGTTTTTGGCGCCGTTGCCGGGACTTATTTATCTTTCACTATTAGTTGTAAGGTTAGATACATTTACTTGTATCTAATTTTCTTTTTACTTATTGTTTTTTTTCTTGTGTTTCAGGTTCTCAGAAACTTCATGAGACGAACCAGAAGCTTTGAACTCCGACCGCTTAGCCCGGAAATTGAAAGAACCATCAGATAGTTGAGAAGGGAAAGGCGAGAAGGCTAAGAAGCTTTAGTCAACATGGAACCCGAACCTTTGTAGGTTGCACCACCAATTCCCATTCGAGACAGAACCATTCCGATGGTTGACAGACTCATTTCATGTATTATACTCCCTCCCTTACCAGCAAATGCGGGTGACATCAAAACATGCATTCAGATGATTCAGCAGTCAGTTCAGTTTGGGGGGAATGCAACTAAAGATCCTAATGCCCACATCAGCAACTTCCTGGAAGTTTACGGCACTTTTAATTACAACCGAGAAGCAATGAGACTGCGTGTTTTCCCATACTCCTTGAAGGTTAGAGCTAAAACTTGGCTACATTCACTACCAGCAGGTTCTATCACAACTTGGAGCACTTTAGCCACCAAATTTCTTGCAAAGTACTTTCCACCAGCCAGAACTGGAAAACTAAGGAATGACATCACATCCTTTGTACAACAAGACTCATAAACTCTCTACGAAGCTTGGGAAAGGTACAAAGATTTGCTCCGGAAATGTCCTCACCATGACATTCCAAAATGGCTTCAAGTCCAAACATTCTATAATGGACTTTCTGGAATAATGAGAACCACAATTGATGCTGCTGCTGGAGGAGCTTTAATGGCAAAAGGAGAAGATCAAGCGTGGGACCTAATCGAAGAAATGGCCAACAACAATTCCTTGTGGCCAACAGAAATGAGCATGATCCAAAGAATTGTAGGAATTTATGAAAGTGGAGCAAATACAGCAGTCAACGCCAAGCTGGATTAGATATGCAAATTCATGGAGACTCTTACCACTGGATCTACAATTCACCATATGGAGGAGCACCAGAACCAAACCAACTTGAAGAAACGGTGAATTATGTCAACAATTTCAACGGACAGGGGAACAATCCATATTCCAACACCTACAACCCAGGGTGGAGGAATCATCCAATTTTTTCATGGAGCAACAATTCAGGGCAAAAGAATTTTCCACCACCTGGATTCCAGCAACAGAACAAAAGCCAGGAGTTTGAAAAAAACCAGAAATGAAAGAATGGATTGCAGAGATGTTCAAAAAGCAACAAGCAGCATATATGATGCTATATTTTAAAGCCAATCTGCTTCAATCAAAGCACTGGAGAACCAAATTGGACAACTGGCTAATGCTCAGAGTTATAGACCGTCAGGTAATCTTCCCAGCAAAACAGAACCCAATCCAAGGAACCGAGGGAATGAGCAATGTCAAGCCATTACTTTGAAAAGCGGTACTGAGATCAACAAAGATATTGGAATCAAGGCAACAATTGAAGAACCTCCAAAAGATGCAGTTCCACAGATGGAGGAAAAAGAAACAAAGGAAAAAGAACCAGAAAGAATCACTCCACCTCCACCTTTTCCACAGCGACTTCAGAAAAATAAACTGGACAAGCAGTTTTCTCGATTCCTGGAGGTGTTCAAAAAGTTACATATCAACATCCCATTCGCAGAAGCGTTGGAAGAAATGCCCAGCTGTGTTAAATTCATGAAGATATTCTTTCACGAAAAGAGATTAGGAGACTACGAGACAGTAGCATTGACGGAAGAATGCATTGCCATTATTCAGAGGAAACTTCCCCCGAAGTTGAAAGATCCTGGCAGTTTCACTGTCCCATGCACCATTGGAGAACATTATATCGGTAAGGCTTTATGTGATTTAGGTGCTAGTGTTAACTTGATGCCTTTTTCTATTTACAGGAAACCGCAGATTGGAGAAGCAATGTCTACCTCAATCTCGTTGCAACTTGCTGATCGAACACTAGCATTTCCAAGAGGTGTTGTTAAAGATGTGCTGGTTAAAGTTGACAAACTGATTCTCCCAGCAGATTTCATCATCCTTGGCATGGTAGAAGACAAAGAAGTACCTATCATTCTTGGGAGACCATTCTTGGCTACAGGTAAAACTGTGATTGATGTACAAAAAAGAGAACTGACCATGAATGTGCAGGACCAAGAAGTTACCTTTAATGTTTTCAAAGCCATGAAATTCCCGAGTGATGAAAAGGAAGAAGAATGCTTCAGAGTTGATGTTGTTGACATTATCGTTCAGGATACTGAGCTAAATCCCACAGATACACTAGAAGCTTGCATCACCAACATGACTGACAGCGAGCTAGATGCTGAAATCCTAGAATGTATCAACTACCTTGACAAACCATTTCGATTCAAATCAACACCACCAGTTGAAATCTTGGAACTGCCAAAGAAAGATCGAATCAAGCCTCTGATTGAAGAACCACCACAGCTGGAGCTGAAGTTACTTCCGAGCCATCTCAGGTATGCATTTCTTGGAAACTCTTCTGAATTACCTGTTATTATTTCTTCTTCACTAACATTGGAGCAGGAAGAAAAATTACTGAGAGTATTACAAGAGCACAAAAGAGCCATTGGCTGGACTATATCAGACATTTGAGGCATAGTCCATCATTTTGCATGCACAAGATTCTGATGAATGATGAGTACAAACCCACAGTGGAGCATCAACGGAGACTCAATCCAATCATGAAGGAAGTCGTAAAGAAAGAAATAATCAAATGGTTGGATGCTGGCATCATTTTACCCCATCTCAGATAGCAGTTGGGTGAGTCCTATGCATTGTGTACCAAAGAAAGGAGGAATTACTGTGGTTACCAATGAAAAGACGAGCTAATCCCAACAAGAACGGTGACTGGATGGAGAGTATGCATGGACTACAGGAAGCTGAACAAAGCCACGAGAAATGACCATTTTCCGATACCATTCATTGACCAGATGTTAGACAGACTGGCAAGACATGAGTTCTATTGTTTTCTGGACGGATATTCAGGGTACAATTAGATTGCCATCGCACCAGAAGACCAGGAGAAAACTACCTTTACATGTCTATATGGTACTTTTGCTTTCCGCATGATGCCATTTGGATTATGTAATGCCCCTGCTACATTTTAGCGTTGCATGATGGCCATCTTCTCAGACATACTGGAGCAGAGTATGAAGGTTTTTATGGATGACTTTTCTGTGTTTGGAGATTCTTTTGACCATTGCTTGCAAAATTTGGAACATGTGTTACAAAGGTGCGAAGATACAAACTTGGTGCTCAATTGGGAGAAATGACATTTCATGGTACAAGAGGGCATTGTTCTTGGCCACCGGATCTCACAAAAGGAATCGAGGTAGACAAAGCAAAGATTGAAACAATTGAAAAACTACCTCGCCGACATCTGTCAAAGGGATTCGAGCTTTCTCGGACATGCAGGTTTTACAAGAGATTTATCAAAGATTTTTCCAAGATTGCTAAACCTCTGTGCAATCTTCTGGAGAAGGATGTGCCTTTCAACTTCACCAAAGAATGCCATAAAGCTTTTGAGATCTTAAAATAGAAGCTGATTTCTGCCCCCATCATTGTAGCACCAGACTGGACCCTTCCATTTGAAGTAATGTGTGATGCTAGTGATTTTGTTGTAGGTGCAATTTTGGGACAACGCAAAGAAAAGATTTTCCACACCATTTACTACTCCGGCAGAACTCTGAATGAAGCTCAACTCAACTACACAACCACTGAAAAAAAGTTGCGTGCAGTTGTGTACGCTTTTGACAAATTCTGCTCCTATCTGCTGGGTCCCAAAGTGGTGGTCTACACAGATCATTCAACAATCAAATACTTGATCACGAAGAAGAAAGATGACAAACCCAGATTGATCCGTTGGATACTTCTTCTGTAAGAATTTGACGTGGAGATTCGAGACAGGAAAGGGACAGAGAATCGGGTGGCAGATCATCTATCGAGGCTCGAGAATGGAGAAACAGCTGACAAAGATTTGTCAATCAAAGAAACTTTTCCAGATGAACAGTTGTTTACCATGAAACAGCAAGATGCCCCTTGGTATGGTGACTATGACAATTACATTGTGTCAGGAAAATGGTCGTTGGAATGGACAACTCAGTAACGGAAGAAATTCTTCAAAGAAGTCAAGCATTATGTCTGGGATGAGCCGTATCTGTTCAAACGGTGTGCTGATCAATTATTGAGACGGTGTATTCCACAGGAGGAAGTCAATAGTGTTTTACAGCACTATCATTCATCACCATATGACGGACACTTCAGCGGAAACAAAACTGCAGCCAAAGTCCTACAATCAGGTTTGTTCTGGCCCACTCTTTTTAAAGGTGCTTATCTTTTTGCTTTTCAATGTGACAGGTGCCAGAAAACGAGGAATATTTCAGGAGAAATGAAGGACCGTTGCAAAACATTATAGAAGTGGAAATATTTGATGTATGGGGTATTGATTTCATGGGACCCTTTGTTCCATCATTCAGAAACATGTACATCCTGGTTACTGTATACTACATCTCCAAATGGGTTGAAGCAATTGCACTACCATCCAATGATTCAAAAGTCCTGATCAAATTCCTGAAAAAGAACATTTTCACTCGGTTCGGAACACCTCGTGCAATCATCAGTGATGGTAGAACACATTTCTGTAACAGATACTTTGACGCACTCCTATCCAAATACAGAGTTACTCACAAGGTTGCCACTGCTTACCATCCACAGTCAAATGGACAGGTTGAGGTTTCAAACAGAGAGATCAAAAGAATCTTAGAGAGAACCGTTGGATCAACAAGGAAGAATTGGTCTACAAAACTAGATGATGCATTATGGGCCTACCGAACAACTTACAAGACACCCAATGGTATGTCCCCATATCGATTGGTGTTTGGGAAAGCGTGTCATCTGCCAGTGGAGCTTGAACACAAGGCGTACTGGGCACTGAAGAAGTTGAATCTTGATTCACAAGCTGCAGGAGAGAAAAGACTTCACCAACTCAACGAATTGGAGGAATTTCGCCTACAGGCTTATGAGAATGCCAGATTGTACAAAGAAAAGACCAAGAAATGGCATGACCGAAAAATAGTGCACAGACAGTTGGAACCAAGGCAGCAGGTGCTGTTGTACAACTCAAGATTGAAAATTTTCCCTGGAAAGTTGAAATCAAGGTGGTCAGGTCCATTTATAATAACTCAGGTTTTTCCATATGGAGCTGTTGAGTTACTAGATCCCAACACCAACAAAACATTCAAGGTTAACAGTCAGCATGTCAAGCACTACTGAGGAGAATCATTTGAGCGACAAAACAAAAGTGTCACACTTTCAGATCCAGCCTAACGATCGAGAAGTCAAGTCTAGCTGACGACTTTAAACTTAGTGCTCGCAGGGAGGCAACCCATGCAATTTGTGTATATATTGTGATTTGGTGTGATTTAATTTGGTGTGTTTATTTTTTGCAGATTAAGACAATCAAGATGGAAGAAGCTCTCGAAAAACTTCACAAGCAATGTCATTCTCTCCCTAAAAAATCTCTGATGAAAGTCTACAAAGCTCGCTTGGAACGGATGAGGTTACTGACGATCCATGGTGTTCCTAATGATATTCATTGGGAATTGAAGCACGGGTCCGATTGGCAGGTGAGTCTTCTGACTTTCATTTCACATCTGCCTGGTTTTGGAAGAAGCACCTATGCAAAGAAACGTAGAGCTAAGCAAATGGGTGTTTGTTACAAATGTGCACGCTGGAATTGCAATACTCGTTGTCATTCTTTAGGAATGGTGTGTCTGATAATCGCGAAGATAAAATTAAATTCATTAGGGATAGCTTGAGTAAGGAGTCTTAGATGATATATCTTCGACTCTTGAGACGCATCCCATTGGATATGTTCACATAGCCATTCGCAAATTACATACACAATTTCAAAAAAGAAAGACAACAGTTAAGTATTGGGAATCTGACTCAAAAAGACCCTGTTTGCCAATTTATAAGAAAATTGGATGGGAAACTTGTCCCTGTCACATAGACTTAAATCAAGCTGCTAATTTTCTTGTACATATTATATCTCTTTGTCTTTTCCCAATAATTGTAATTTGTTTTGTTGTTTTCTTTTACTTTCTCCGAAAGGATCCAGACCTTTTTTACTATCACGATTTATTTTACTATTTAACTAATAATTTTCATTTGGCAGGTACTAGTGCTATTATTTTACTCACCCTTTTCAGGTTCTATAAATTCAACTCATCATTGCACTTTTGAAGACATCCAGAGTAAAACATGGAAGCCACTTCAAGAAGACGAGTTGAAAACATCTGGGTGTTTTTGCGGTACTAGTGTTGGTACTAAGCCACAATACGTAGAAGCATACAGAAATGGGTCGAGTCTTAGCTGCAAGGAATATGCACTTAGTATATGGTGGAGGCAATTTGGACTAATGGGGATCATTTCAAAGGCCGTCCAGGAAGAGGCAGTCATGTTTTGGGAATCATCCCAAAACTTTGGCAGAGGCCAATCTTATTGGATCATCAAACGGAGATGAACTGATCGTGCCAGGTATGTCTGAACGATTAGTAGAAATGATTAACCGTGCTGATGCTTTTATCGCTTTACCAGGTGGCTTGGGCAAATTGGAGGAAATTTTTATAGTACTATCTTGGGCGAACCTGAACATACACCAGAAACCAATTGGGCTGTTTAACGTTGATGGATTTTATGATTTTCTTTGTGTGTTCCTTGATGATGCCGGAGAAATGGGTTCGTGTCAAAACCTTTGAAAGAACTACTCTTTAATGCCAGAACTGCTCCGGATCTAATAGACCAACTCTTAGCCTATGAACCACAAGTTGACCCTATCATTTCAAAGATAAATTGGTCCGAGGACGATCATGGTAAGAGGCGTCGGATTAATCTGGATCTTAACCTTTAATTTCCTGTAGAATTTCAGCTAACCAGGTATTATCTTCTAAACTATTCTTCTACTGTTTAAGACATTGGGGACAATGTCTTATTTAGGTTTGGGGGAGGGAATTAGTTGATCAGTACCTTGTTTTTAGTTTGTGTGTTATTTTTATTTTTAGTCCAAAATTTTTCGAAAAATACAAAAAAAAAAAAATTTGAAAAAGTTTCAAAAATTACAAAAATATTTTGCGTTTTTGTGTTTTTATTTTGACTAAAAAGGTGAAATTGGTAAGAGATAGCTGAGTAAGGAGTTTTCACTCCTGAGACGTATCTCAAACCATTTTTTTTCGGAACAAGTTAGTTTTTGTTTATTTCATTTTAAATTATTTAATTTGTAAATTCTCCATAAAATTGACTAAAATGGATCTTCATATGCTCAGTTGACAGGTATTATCAACATGCATAGTAACATATGGACATGAACTGTAATTGAAAAGTTTGTAATATTTAGTGCTCTAGTTTAATTAGAGGAAACATCTCAAAAAGCAATGGAGTAAAAAAAAAAAAAAAAAAAACGTCTGAGATTCGAGTTATTAAGTCTGTAAGGGTGTTTTAACACCTAGTGCCCTAAAACCAACTGGTTTGGGAGTCACTGGCCCAAAGCTCGCTACATGGATCAAAGATGCTGCAAAAATATATATATCTGAAGTCTGAGTAATTAAGTCGGTAGGGTGTCTTATCATCTGGTGCCCTAAAGCCAACTGGTTTGGGAGCCACCGACCCAAAGCTCGCTACATAGACGGAAGATGTTGTATATAATAAAGAAAAAATCAAAAATCAAAAAAAAATCAGAAATGAGAAAAATTATTCCATTGCTACAAAAAAGTGTGAATTCCGATAAAACTTTAGGACAAAAATATTACTCTCTTATCAACTGCATTTATGACTGTTGTGGGCAAAATGAGTTGTTTAATATTTTGTTGGCTGTGTATATGGAAAATGGTAAAAATGATCGGAGAATTTACTTATTCAGTAATTTAGAAAGAAACAAAACAACTAGTAACTTGGAGTAGAAATTTCACCTGATTAGTCACTAACTTCTTTATTCTATTTTCGCTTGTCTTATTGCTTTTGTGTGCATTAGTTTCACTACCTTTCTACTTTTGTAAAATGTTTTGTGGTATCATTATTGTAAACCCTCACGAGACTACAACTCGTCCACTAGGGACACCTAGGGGTTTAAAGGCTTGTTGCATATGCTAAATGCAACCGTGATCACTGCGAAAGTGGCTTAGCTAAATTTTATTTTAAAGATGTTTATGTTATTTTATTCTATGTTTTGCTCGAGGACTAGCAAAAGTTAGGTTTGAGGGTGTGATGAGTGGTAATTATATCATTATTTCTCACTCATTTGACTTAATATTTTGTATAGTTTCTTGAGTCTTGTGAATATTTTGATGTGTTTTGTGTTATTTTGTAGATAAATAAAGTTTCAGGACATTCTGGAGGTGATTTGGAGCAAAACAGTGAAAATTGGAAAAAATGGCATTTTTGTATTTATTTGCGTCGCGACGCGCAAGCCCTTGGCGACGCGACGCCTAACGTGCACCGAACAGTGCTAACGTGCGCCGGGTCCACAAGTCAGAATCTGAGAAAATTTGACTTTGCTAACGTGCGCCGTGCCACGTGTCACCATTACAGCCGATCTGCTAACGTGCGCTGTGCCACGTGTCATCATCCTACGATGCCGACAGTCGCCATCGCCATGTGTCACCACATGTCACTCCACGTCATTACCACATCATCATCCACATCACATGTTGACCAAGTCAAAGTGCCACGTGGCTGCCACATCATCATCAACCAATCACAGCGTGCCACGTGTCGCCACGTCAGTGCCACGTCAGCATCAATCATTGACTCACTTATCTGTATCTGACACGTGGCGGATAAGAATCTGAATCAGCCAATCACGAGCCGCCACGTGTCACAATAATTGAGCTCCAACCACTTTGCCACGTGTCGCCTTATCACCTTATCTAGAATCTGAAGCCGATGAACCAGACGTTGCCACGTCGACCAAACGGGCATCGCGACGCGAGCTGGGTGTCGCGACGCGCGACCCTTACTGACGCCTATAAATAGAGCTCAGTTTTCTGATTTCAGATGTATCATTCTCTCTGAATTCTCTCATATAAATAGGGAGTTTTCTATCGAATTTCTTTTAAATTTTAGTTTTGTAATTAATTTTAATTACTTTTTGTAATAATAGTGTTTTACTTTCTTTACTTTTTACAGTTTTTACTATTTACCATGAGGAGGTAACTTCCCATTGCTAGGGTGAAAGGTAATTCTTTTACTATTGCTATTTAGATTAATCTCCCTTAAATATAATATATTCACTATTTAAAATTTGACTTAAAAAAGATACCGCCAGATTGGTCAGTTGGTAATTCATTTTAATCTGGTTTAAACCTGACTAATCAAGGATACCGCCAGATTGGTCGGTTGGTAATTAAATTTTCTTACCGCCTATATGGCAGGTTTATTTTGGTTCCGCCTTTATGGCTGGTTAGACTTAATTTGATTTAATCAGGTTACCGCCTATATGGCTGGTTGGTAAAATAATCACAAGTTTATATATTATATTATAGGAGATATCTAAATTAGTAGTAGTAAAAGTTGATCCTTTTACCTTAGCATTTTATTTTATTTCAATTTACTTTACCGCAATTACTTTTCAGCATTTTTACTTTATGTCTTTTATTTTCAAGTTTTTACTAGCCCTAGTTATGTGTTGTAACTAAATTAGTTATCTGGGGTTGTGATGACTTTTAATATCACCGGTTTATAAGGGGTTATTTTATAGTTTGGGTAATTTAAAAGTTTACTCATTAAGTCTTAAGCCTAATACGCCTTGTTAATTGGCCACTAATAAGATTGATATGGTAAATCTAAAATGAACTAGACATATGGATTTTAGGTTTCAGCCTTAGCCTTAATAGCCCATGATCTTCCTTGAGGATAGATAACCCTTTAATAGATTTCCTTACAGGATAGACATATACCTGTCGGGCGGGGGTAGCCATAATTGGAATTTGAACTTAATGAATCCAGATAATTTGGTTGACATAGACAAATGGTTCAATTGGGTTAAACTGGGTATTTGCGTCTGACCATCGACAGAGGCTTTCGCATAATTTAGTGTTCCAGGTTAGTAAACCGATTTATTACACAAACATAAAATAACCACTTCATCTTTAAATTTATATTGGAAGAAATCACAACCCTAGATAGATTTTAATATTGAATTTTCTTAAACCTAATTTTGTGCAATTTTATTTACTTGTCTTTAAATTTAGAATCATCACCATCTCAAATCAATCAATCAACCTGTTAGATACTAGTAATCATTTGACCTCATAAAATTAATAGATTAGGTAATAAGTCCTCGTGGGATCGATATTTTTTATACTACTTGAACGATACGTGCGCTTGCGTTATACGCGTGTGTTTACGCTCAGGTACACTTTGAAATTTTCAATTATTGACATCTCATTAGCCTTAGATGTAAATAGTGGATGGGTGTTAGAAACTGGCAGTGCTACTAATATTTATAGTTCTCTGCAGGAAATGAAGGTTAAAAGAAGGGTAAATAAAAGGGAGATCTAGCATAGAGTTGGCAATGACGTGACATTGGATGTCAATGCCATAAGAACTGTTGTTTTAAATCTCCCAAATGGATGTAAATTAGATTTGCGTGACTGTTATTTTGTTCCCTCAATTATCAGACAAATAATATCACTGCCAATATTAGATAAAGATAGATATAAAATAAACATTAAGAATGAAACTTTATGTTTGTATGATAAACAAAATTTATTGAAATGTGAATGTTCTTTATCAAACGGTCATTATGTTTTGGAAACATATAGAGATGTCTTTAATATAGAGAAAAATACAAGTATGAAGTATGAACTAAATAATACTGAATTATGGCATATGAGATTGGGCCACATAGGTGTTAGACATATATCCAAATTGGTAAATGATGGTTTGATTGAAAATGTTACCTTAGATTCTTATCCAATTTGTGAGTAATGTATCCAAGAAAAGATGACAAAGGCCCCATTTCAAGGTGTTGGACACCGTGATGGAGATTTAATGGAGCTAATACACAGTGATGTGTGTGGTCCATTAAATCATGTCGCTCATGATGGTTCGACATACTTTGTAACTTTCACAGATGACAAGTCTAGATATGGATATGTCTATCTGATGAAACATAAGTCGGAAACATTTGACAAGTTCAAAATATTCCGAAAACGAAGTAGAAAAATAAACCAGTAAATTCATCAAATGCCTTAGATCAGATCGAGGCGGTGAATACATGAGTGAAGAATTCAGAAATTATTTAAGGGAGAATGGAATTCTCGCCCAATATAGCCCACCAGGAACACCTCAACACAATGAAGTGTCTGAGCGTAGAAATCATACTTTATTGGATATGGTGCGAACGTTGATGAGCTATACAGATCTTCCTTATTACCTTTGGGGTTACGCTTTACAAACTGCTGCCTACATACTTAATAGGGTTTGATCGAAAGATATTTCTACGACCCCCTATCAGATATGGTTCGGTAGAAATCCAAGTCTTAGAAATTTAAAGATTTGGGGTTGTCCTACATACGTTAGAATTACGCAGCGGGATAAAATAGCACCCATGGGGTATAAATACAGGTTCGTTGGATATCCTGATAACTCCATGGGATATCAATTCTACGATTCCGAGCAACGAAATGTATTTGTTGTTCGCTTTGAAACTTTTCTTGAAAAGCAATTTTTGAGAAAAAGTGGGAATTGTAGAGAGATTAAACTTGATGAGTTTGATCCCAACATTAAGGAACCTGCGATGGAACCAGAGATCCAACTAGGTGAAGGATCTACAACACAGGTTCTACGTAAGTCGAATAGAATATCAATGCCTCATGAGAGACTATGTTTCACATCTGATGTGAGCCTTGATGTTCTCCTCTTGGAGGAAACAGATCCAACTATGTATAAAGAAGCGATATTGGATATCGATTCGGGAAAATGGCAGGAAGCCATGAAATCCGAAATGGATTCAATGCATTCCAACTGGGACTTACTTGAACTTCCTGAAGGGGTTAAACCTATTGGATGTAAATGGGTTTATAAAAGGAAGTGAGGGCCCGATGGAAATGTGGAGACCTTTAAGGCCCGACTGGTAGCGAAAGGTTACACTCAACGTCCTGGGATTGACTATGAGGAAACTTTTTCACCAGTAGCCATGCTAAAATCCATTAGGATTCTCTTCGCCATTGCTGCATATCATGACTATGAGATATGGCAGATGGATGTGAAAACCGATTTCCTAAATGGATTCCTTGAGGAGGATATCTATATGGAACAACCAGAGGGTTTCGTATCTAGTGAGACTTCAAACTTGGTTTGTAAGCTCCAAAAGTCTATTTATGGACTTAAACATGCATCCCGAAGCTGGAATCGTCATTTTGATGAGATAATTAGATTATCTGGATTCATAAAAAACGAGGAAGAACCATGTGTTTATAAGAAAGTTAGTGAGAGCATGATAGTTTTCTTAGCCTTGTATGTAGATGACATCCTTATCATAGGAAATTATATAGGGATGATGCAAAGTGTGAAAGCCTACATTTGCAAGAACTTCTCCATGAAAGATATTGGTGAAACTTCTTATATACTAGATATAAGGATCTACCGAGATAGAGTTAGGAAGCTTATAGGGTTGTCACAATCGACGTACATAGATAAGATGTTAGAAAGGTATGGTTTTACCAATTGTAAGGCATCAAATATACCTTTCCGATACGGCATATATCTTTCGAAGAAAATGGCACCTCAAACTGAGGAAAAGAGAGTTAGGATGTTTAACTTGTCATATGCTTCTTGTATTGGAAGCATAATGTATGCTATGTTATGTACTAGACCTGACATCAGTTTTGGAATCTGTGTGACCAGCCGATATCAATCTGATCCATGTAATGATCATTGGACAACCTTGAAACATATCCTAAAATATCTTAAAGGCACCAAGGATAAGTTTCTGATATATGGAGGAGATGAGCTACAAGTTAAGGGTTATATATACTCTAACTTCCAGTGAGATCCAGATGATAGAAAATCTACATCAGGATACATATTTACCCTTAACGGTGGTACAATTATTTGGCATTGTTCAAAGCAAGGCTCAACAGCTGATTCCACCACTGAGGCTGAATTTATAGCGGGTTCAGAAGCTGCTAAAGAAGCTGTTTGGATTAGAAATCTTATCACAGAACTTGGCGTTGTGCCTAGTAATGTGGATTCAATCCCATTATAGTTTGATTATAACGGAGCCATCACGCAGGCTATGGAGTTGAGGGCACATTCCATGTCTAAACACGTGGAAAGAAAATAGAGCGTAATTAGAGAGATTATTGAACGAAAAGACATAGTGGTCTTGAAGGTTAATGGACAAGACAACATAGCAGACTCGCTTATAAATGCCTTACCTTCTAAGTTATTCGATAAACATGTGGAGGAGATGAGACTACAGTACCATCCAGGTTGGCACTAAGCAGGTGGGAGTTTGATGGAGTTGGTGCTATGAGTGCCAATTCGAATTTTACATTTTATTATTTATTAATAAAATAACTAATTTTTTTCATTTCATACCTTATTAATGGTATTGTCATTATGCGTATTAGATTGATGTATAGATATGCTAAGAATGACATCAACCTTAGAATAGTTTTGACAATAGGTGTAAACTATTCTTAAAGTAAATATTCCTAGTCGTTGGTTTTGGAATACGGTCGAATTCCTATAACCTATAAGACTAGCACATGTCATATATTGGAATTGGAGTTCCAATGGTTTAACCGGATGTACCATGAGTTTTGGAAACTCATATAGAAATGTGGGTATTCGTTGAAGCGAATACTGAATGACTCACATGCGATTCTTAATATTTGTAAGTAAACACCACCGTCAATAGTAATCTCCTCGAGTCGAGTAGCATATGTAATCCTTTGACTATAGGATATCATTGATTTTGTGTGAGATCCTCCACATTTAGATGCCATGTATGTCGGAAACCTTTCATGGTTTGGACTCAAGATGTTCGTTGGGTGTGGACCGATGGACTCAGTAATCAACTGTGAAGCAAGATATGATCTGTCGGCCCATATGTGTACCATAAAGGGGTTTAGGTATCCATGTGAGTAAAGTGATGATTCTTAAATCTTTGGCCAAAGTCGATCACCTAGGGTGGATCACATCCGTTATGAAGAATCGTGGACATGTCGACATGAGATATGCGTCTTCGAAATGTGACAGTATATTCTATGTTTCCTAAGTACAACTCGGATAGCCTACGACGGAGGGATTGTTAAACATATGTGATGACCTCGACTTGTATAGTTCAGAAAGGTTGTTCGTGTTCTTCGAGAATTCGAAGGTGGCAGAATTGTGTACATATTAGTTAGGCTTATATGACGAACGTGTCTGAACTTAGAGAGTCCCAATATGAAGTGTACTCGTTGAACACTTGGGTAGCCGATTATTTTTGATAAAAGATAATATTCGTTATTATAATTATCAACCAAGATAATCAAGTGTTATTGGATAACATTGATTATTTACTTTGACCTAATTGGATTAATTGGATTAATTAAATAATTACACAAGCGCTTAATTGTAAAATTATAATTATCTCTACCATTTGAGGATATTATGGCGGAGCCAGGAATTTGATCCAGGAGGGGCTTGTTATTTGTAATGTGTTATTAATCAATTTTAACATGCAACTTTCAATCAAATTTTTAATGTGATACATTCAATAAAACATAAACATTGAAACTTAGAAAAGCCTGAAAATTTATTTAGAAGATGATAAATGAGAATCAAGATGAGTTGTTTATGTCCTTAAGAACTTATTAGCCCCGCGTCGGTGCTCAACGGATTATTTATGGGCTTGTGGCTAATGTTCTCTCATGATAACTTGGATGCTTCATATTGAAGGAACACTCATTTCTCCAAGAACTTGCACTTGAAAATAGGGGAAACTCTTTCTATACTTCTCATTTTTTAGAATGAATGTTTTTTTATTCTTTTGGATGATCAAAAAATGAATTCAAGCACTAATTTTTATAGACATGAAGGGTTGCCTTTGAAAACGCATCATTTTATCAATGAATGCAATTCTTGAAGGGTTATAATTCTCCATTGGGTCCTTTCAACCTAAGGGTTATATTATTTCCCATTAAAAACATATTATTTCCTTTAAACCCAAAGGTTTAGTCTTTTTCGCTTAAGGATTTATCATTTCATTTCCTATATATATATATATATATACACACACCATATTTAGAAAAAAATTTCAATAGGGCTAAATTCAAGGGCTTCATGAGTTGTCTTAAATTATAGGGGAGTTCCTGAAATGAGACCCCTATTCATAAACAATAAAAAGTATAAAAAGTTATTACACACAAAATTTAACATTTTGGATAAAAATTTTGGGACCCCTCTAATTGAATAGTTGGTTGATTGATTTAAACTGGTGATCAAGAAAATTAACAAAAATAAAAATTAGAAAATATTTTCTTTTAAGATTTGATATTTTAAAGTTTTGAAATTTTAGAAGGTTCTTTTATGTTAAATCAAATAATAATAATTTATTTATAAAAAAAATAAATATATTTTTTTTCTTGGGCCAGCAGGGGCTGAAACCCCTCCTGGGCCCCAAGTGGCAACACCACTGAGTAGAATCTTCTATATTACACCAAAAACAGCTACGAAGACAAGATCTGATGGACCTAGTTTAGCTAGAGAGGTCGTAGCCACATAGTAGGCCAATGTCATCCGAAATTCCTTATTCAATGCGCTAGAGGCTCCATTTTCCTTTGATTTCTCTGCTTTCCGGTGACCAGACTTCGATTCAACATCTTCTTTAGTCGATTTCTCCTTCGTATTCTCATGTTTGAGGCAAGCAACCAGGCCAAACCTAGCTGAAAAATGAAGGCGGAGAGGTGCCGGAAGTGGAACGGCGGTGGTTAACTTCAGTGAGAGATTAGCCGTAGCAACATAATTCCAGTGGAAATGAATTTTAGGGAAGAAGATGATGCGAGAGCGAGAGGAAATAGTTGTTGAAATTGCCATTGTCTGTTTTGTTTCTCGTATTTTGGTTTTTTGAAAATCAAATGTAAATATATTGACTCCTCTATATCATGGCGCCAATATTTGAAACTTCGGCAATTTGAATTCATTAATTAATAAAAGAGCTTATGCATTACTATCAGCTATACGGCAAGCCGTTCAGGCATTTTCAGGAGCGACTATGAGTCGCTCACATTTAACTTTAAAAAAAAAAAACATTTAGTCTCAAATAAATACAAGAATTGGATGAATGACTTTGCTAATATTAAAATTTTGACCATTAGAGAATGTTTATTAATATTTTACATTAAATATTCATAAATTCAACTCTAATCATGAATATATATATGACAATGATAAGTTAAAATATTTTAGTGACATAATATTTAAGGAATCTCAATTGAAGAATGATTTCACGATTAAAATAAAATCACTCAATAAGTGTTATCATGATTATAACATTATTTATGGAAACCAAATAAAAAAAGCATGACCTTAAGTGGTCTAGAAGATTATATATGAAATCGAACACATAAGGTATATCTTAGTCAACCAAATAAATTGTCACGACCCCCTCCCTAGAGCGGGCCCAACCCTAGAAAGGGGTTCGCATGATTCTTTAGTTCGAGCATTCTATATGTCAAACCTATCAAACAAATATGTAAAAATATCATATCATAAATTATAAATCCCTGAATTATACACAAATTTTATGGTTTACAACACAAGTCTTAAAAAAATGCAATTGATGTCTAAACCAACTTGAAAAATAACTGTGGCGCGTGGATCGAATTCTGGTACTGCTACTGATGTGCTTGCGAACTACCTGGATTGTTTGGGGAAAATGAGAGTGAGCTTAAAGAGCTCAGCAAGTAAAGCACTCATACTCTCAACATGACCTCACCAACAAAATAAGGATATATATATATATATATAAGTATATATATAATATAATATATGAAATTAACACATACTATAATATCATCTCAAACAATCATCCCACAACAATACAAACATCCATCAAACATGGTTGCTAATCCGGGTCCAGTATAATAGTGGATTGAAACCAATGAGAGAGTCTATCTCTTACCCCCAAGATTTCCCACCATATCATCTCGTAAAATATGTGTGAGTGGGTTAAAACCTATGGGAGAGTCCCTCTCTTACCCCCGAGGTTTCCCACCATATCATCCCGTAAAATATCTCATCATATCTCATCTCATCTCCGGCCACTATGATACAAAATCCGACAGCATAATACAACAACACGCATCATCCAATACAATCACATCTCACATCCAATCCATCAATCTCATCTCAATAATCATGAATTCATATTCTGATGCTTTCAATTACTCAATGTTTATATCTCCATAAATTATATATATATATATATATATAGTTATAAATATACCAATGCATATATATATATGAACTTTCACAACAACCATTAACCAATAAACAATTATGTTAAAGGAATCGTCGTGCATTGTACTTACCTCTATCCACGCAAAAGTCCTTAATATGTCTATATCCTCGCTAAGAATCTGAAAAATATAAAATTATGATCAGGTCCCTCAATTTATCCAAAATTATGATTTTACCCATAAACTTTTTAAATTTCCATTTTAGTCCCTAAACTTTCCTACTGTGTCCATAAAGTGCTCAAGCTCACAATTATTACCTATTAACCCTTGAAAAATAGAATTTACAATTTTTCTCTCTTAATTATGCAAATATACAATTAAGTCTAAAACTTTCGAATTCTATCATTTACACCCTTAAAACGGTAATAATCACGTATCAATCTCCAACGACCTCCAAATCCCACAACTAAGGAGCCACTGGTCAGAAAATATCTCAAGGATCATGATGATGGTGGTGATAGGGGCTGAAACACGGCGGTTACCGATGATCGGTTAAACACCGATAACTACTGTATTTTGCTCGTTTCTAAACAACCGAAGGTCCGATTTGGGCAAACGAAGTATCCAACTCACATATCTCGTCGAGGGGAAAATTTGGGTCTGGGAAGTGTCATACACGCACGGCGGTGTGTGGAGCACATGTGCAACAAGTCGCTGGCGCGTGGCCGGCGCTTGAGGGCATGTCTAGCGGTGTCTCGGTACCGATTTGGTGGCGATGGATTCATCTCGTCGAGGGGATGCTCCAAATGTGGTCAAATGCCAAAAACGGAGATATGATGATGTCGTAAACCCCATTTCTCTCTCTGTCCATACACTTTCTCTCTATAGAAATTCCTCCACAATTGCTCTCGGTTTCTCTCTCTAAAACTCCATGAAATTATTCTCAAAATTACCTGGAATTTGCCTGCAACACTCCTCACTCTCTCTCTCTAAATCACAACTCTAAAATCTTCTTGCATAGCCATGAGAAGTATTGAACCATAGCCAGAACATAAACAAAGCTTACAACTCCCTCTTTCTCCCATAGCTACTGCCTCAAACGAATGATTAAAGGGTTTAATAAAATAAAAGGCTTGAGGTTAGTGATAGGTCAATGGTGGGTGTGTGTGTTTTGGTTATTTTTGAGGATAATAAACATGATCACTAATGATAAATGCTTATTGGGGTGTGTTAGGTTGATAATAATTGATATGATAAAAAAAATACAAGGTATGACAATCTACCCACCTTACAAAAATTTCATCCTCGAAATTTCTAAATCCTCAAACAGTTCTAGTTATTTCTCCCTCATCATGTTCCACTACCCTAGTTGCTCCCTAGATGTGATGATTAGACCATATGAACTTTACAAGAGAAATACTTCTGGATCTCAACACTCGAACTTTTCAATCTAAGATCTCCACAGGTTGTTCTTCATATGTTAGATTCTCGCTTAACTCTATCATTTGACTCTCCAAAATGTGAGAAGGGTCTGGTACATATTTCTTCAACACAGATATATGAAATATTTTATGAATCCTCTCCAAATACGGTGGCAATGCCAAACGATATGCCACTTTGCCTACTCTTTCCAAAATCCCAAAAGAACCAATACAGCGCAGCGAAATCTTTCTCTTCCAGCCAAATCTCAATACTCCATTCTAATGAGAGACTTTTAAGAATACTATATCCCCAACTTGGAACTCAAGGTCATTCCCCTACCATCGACAAAACTCTTATGTCGACTCTGCTGATCTAACAGTCTTGCTCAGATCAGCCTGATCCTCTCAGATGTCATATTTACCAAGTATGAGCCATGAATCTATCTATCTCCAACCTCGCCCCAATAAAAAAAAGTCATACATCTCCTCTCATACAAAGCCTCAAATAGAGCCATTACGATACTAGTCTGAGCTATTGTTGTAGGCGAACTCGATCAAATTTAAATGCTCACCCCAACTCCCAATGAATGTCAAAACACACGATCTCAGTAAATCTTCTAACGTCTGAATAGTTTGCTCTGACTGACTGTCGATCTAAGGGTGGAATGCAGTGCTCATAGAAATATTTGATCCCATAAACTTTCTGGAAGCTCTGCCAAATTGAGAAGTAAATCTGGCATTTATATCTGATACAATCGATAATGGTACACTATGAAATCGTACAGTCTGCTCCACATACAATTTTGCTAGTCTCTCCAGTCCTCCTGCAACTTGAATCGATAAAAAAATAAGCAATTTTAGACAATCAATACACTATCACCCAAATCACATCATAGCCCTTTGACAGCACTACTACAAAATCCAATGTAATGTTTTCTTTTGGCCACTCAGGTATAGGTAGAGGCTGAAGTAATCTAGATGGATGTTGATGCTCTGCCTTAACCTGTTGACAAACCAAACATTGAGATACAAACTCTGAAATCTCTCTCTTAAATCCCGATCACCAATATGTCTTCTTCAGATTTTTGATATATCTTAGTGCTCCCAGAATGCATATAATAAGGAGCATCATGAGCCTCATCCAAGATCTCCTACTTGAGCGTTCCAGTAGGTGGTATCACAACTCTATCACCAATAGTTGTACATTATATGAACTCAATCTGAAGGTAGTAGTCCTCCCTTTGCAATCTCTATTCTCCATTTTTTCTCCCGTACCACAACTTACAAACTGGATATCTCATCTTTTAAAGAAAAGGCTCCACCTAGGTCATGTGCAGACAACAGATATAAAGAGTTGAAAGAGGATTTGCAGGTCCCTCACATTTCAGCTTTACATCTTGTCACTGCGATAATTATTATCCTTTCCAATCAGACATGGATATTGGGAACATGTCTTTTCATGAATAAATTATTGCTATCTCTCCCTATAAAGAGATGCATGAGTTCTTAAGGAATTACTCAAAACTTCTTCCATGGCATCCTCTTCTGCCAATCCTAACCACTGTTCAAAATCTGCCAGAGCTAAGGTGATATACCAAAAGCTTTGTAAATGGCCAGTCACTGATCGAGAAGTTATAGACTCTAAATATGTTTGAGACCTTTAGAGATATTGACAATTGTCTCAATGAAGCTCCATCCACTCTTTTGCCCAAAGAGATTGCAATGGATATCGTGGAAAAAGTTCCTACAAACTTTATGAGGTGGTGCTTCATTCTTAGAACCATTTGGAATGGAAAAACATATGGTTTAGTCCAATACAAAAATAATTATGCGATTGTTCACTGTGGATATCATACATATCATTCCACAGTTTTTATTAATAGCCATGATTTCTTCAACCATTGTCAGTGGAGTCTCGACACCTTGTTTGAACTTTG
The DNA here is from genome assembly GCA_019454045.1 of Zanthoxylum bungeanum. Classification (NCBI taxonomy): domain Eukaryota; kingdom Viridiplantae; phylum Streptophyta; class Magnoliopsida; order Sapindales; family Rutaceae; genus Zanthoxylum; species Zanthoxylum bungeanum. Next base: position 60,208 of record SKCR01023513.1, read on the forward strand.
GTTTCCTAAATGGATTTATTCTTGGACAAAGTCCAATCCATCCCAACAATCTTGGTATCTCAGAAGCCAGCCTTGGTGAGCTTCCTCCCTTCATTAGTAATATTTTGTATCGATGGTATAAACGTGACAAAAGTATTACTGTCTGGATCGAAACCATTATTCCAGAATGGTCGGATGACTATTCACCCGTTTACCACCCATTCATCTGATTAGAATCATACCATCACCTCATCTCATTGATTGGAGACTCACAAGTTGGCAATCAAGACCGAAACCTAGAGCTTACTATGGATATGATGATATTTTTTCAGAAAAGATTACTTTCCATCATTCTTGTGATCTTAGAGCTCTCTCTGCAGACTCAGTCCGCTGAAGTCTAGAAAGCAATACCGTTGATGGAGCTTGGAAACTCTTCACTACAATTAAAGAGTCATCTAGAAGTATCGTCCAGGGCTACAATAAAATCAGGTTTCCTGACTGTCTCAAAATCCAAATCATCGATGGTCTCATTCCCATGTCTCTTCATGCGAAACATCAATGGAAATATTATCAATTCAAAGATGATCATGTCCTTGCAATGCAGCCAAGTTGCTATATTCCATAATGTGATCTTATTATAATTTTTTATTTTGTTGACATTATTGTCTATGTTTGCTTTTACTTTAAGTCTGCATCGTGCTTTTGTAACGACAGAGAATTCTGACTACTGACACACTGTGAGACAAGTGTAACGTAATATAATTATGATTGGGAACATATACCGTCGTGAAATGACTATCAGTAGATTTTTCGAGAATCTAATATTAGATGTTACGATATCCCACTCCAGACAGCCCATGATATTTGGACCGTAATATTTTCATAAGAACTCTGATTTTATGAATTTTATATCTTCGGAAAGCAGAGGTTGAGACCTACAACTTCTGTGTTGAATATTTTTCCAAATTCAGACCAGAAGTATATCAAAAACGCAAGTCAAAATTCTGGATGAATAGTGCCGCGGACCTATCTAGAATAATCTCAAATTTTCTTTCTACACTTTTCCACATATTTCCAAATATCAAATAAGAACTAGTATATAACGAGGTTACTATTCAATTTTTCAAAAAATAAGAAAAGGAAGAAAAATAAGAAAGAAAACGTGAGGGAGAGGGGATGATGAAGAGAGGAAGAAGAACAATGAGAAGAAAGGAGAATACGAAAGAAGAGGGAGCAATGAGTAATGCCCATTCATTATGCAATAAGGAAAGAAATAAAGAAACAACCATGAAAGATGAGGAAGATCCAACAAAAATGAGGTAAGGAGATTTAATCCAAATTGATACATGTTGAATTTTGAAGCTTTGATGATTATAGGATAATAGTGATTTATATATGATGATAAATGAGTGATTTTGGTGTCAAGGAATGGTGATTGTAGGGAATCCACAATTTGTTAAGTTTGGGTATAAATTAAATAAAGTGCATAAGATGATATGAATTATTATTGGGGATGATGTTCATGATATTTTGGACACTTATTATTGTGAATTACTTGTGTGATTGTTAGGGAGAAGTATGGAGAAAATTGAGTATGAATGAATGAAGTTTTAGTTCAGAATTTAGCCTTGCATCGCAACGCAGAAAGCCTCGCGTCGCGACGCGATTTGGGAATTTCCCAGAAATGTTTCTGGTGTTAGACGCGTCGCGATCCGAACATCAAAAGTTTGGGCTTGCTTTTAGACGACGTGCGTCGCGACGCGTAAAGCCTTGCATCGCGATGCGTGGTCAAAAATTTACCCAATTCAGTTTCTCACCATCTCAGTTTCACCCGAACGTGTTAGGGGCTACCCTATAAGTCCCATATCAACTCGTATGTTCATGAAACATCATGATATGTGTACGATACCTTCAGAATGATAACGGTTACTTGAATAAGCAAAATTTAATTTGATTCCGTAGTGTGTTCTTAGTCCATTTCTAATCTAGTTTATCCAATGATAGATCATCGCAGGAACCATAAGTTTCACTAGAAAAGTAAAGAAAGGCTAGCAGAATTCCAATAACAATGAATGGACATTTTCTCTTTTACTTGATTTTCATTTCGTATTTTCATATCAGACATACTATTCTCGTTTTTAGGGCGTTAGCCAATTTTTCGTCAGTTATATTTTATTGAGCATACTTTGAGAAATGTTTTAGAAAATAAATGATTTCTAAATATGAGTTTTATGATTTTCGAGGCATGGGGGAAAAACCCACCTCAGTATGTAACTTGTACAGAAATGGAATTGACAGACAGAGAACATGTGCACATGTAGAGGACTGGGGGACAGTGATATGTAACGCCCCCAGATCCTAGTTCAAGGCTAGGGGACGGCGATACGTAACGACCTTAGACCCTAGTTTCAGAGCTTGGAGGGTAGCATAGATCCACACCCCCAGTTCTAGTTCAGTGACTTGGGGGACAGCGATACGTAACGCCCTAAGATCACCAGTTTCAGGGACAGAAGTGGCATGCTTTGGGGGACGACGATACGTAACGCCCCAATGTCATGGTTTTGCATTCTTGGCTCTAGTTAGGCGTATGAGGGACGTTGATATGTAACGCCCCCATACGTCAAGTTTTTCAGATACAGACCAGCATTCAGATACCAGATTTTGAGAAAAAGAGTTTTTAGATATCAGATTTCCAGAAAACATTTTTCAGAAATCAGAGTTTAGAAATAGTTTTCAGAAACCAGAGCTTCAAAAGTAGTTTTCAGAAAGATAAGTTTTATAAAATAGATTTCAGACGAAGTTTTCAGAAAAGAGTTTTTATATCATATATATTTCTGGAATTTTGGTTTTGAAATCAAATGTTTTATATCAGTATTTCCGATTTCGTCCACTCACTTAGATCGTAGGACGATCTAACCGCCCATTCCCAGTTCTCTTATTTTACAGGTTTTCTGGGAGGACAAGCTCGGGATGATGGATATTGATGCAGTCACTAGGGTATGAAGTCCATCAGTTCAAGTCAGAAAGAGTGAGAGTCCAGTCTGAGTCAAGTAAAATTTTTGTATTATTCTTTTATTTTGAGATAGTCAATGAAAATAGTCAATGTAAAAATGTGTTTTAATATTACAGTTTTAGATGTAAAGTTTGTATGATAAGTCTTTGGATTTGGGCTACGGTCCCACTCATAATATAATCAATTTGAGGAATGAGTATTAGTGTATGTTCATGGTTATAAAGTCAGAGGCTTATGGGGTTAGTACGGTCTATCCCCTGTCGGTAACATCTCCTATCTGACCGATGACAGCTTTAACATCTTTTCTCGCTTTTGTCTTGCCATCAGTCAGCTTGTTTTAGCTTTATTAAAGTAATTGCTACGTGTTTGGCTTACTATCATTCTTGATTAAGGGTTCTGTAATACCAAGATTCTTTATGTTTCATCTTCCAGTCTATATTGAATAATTTTCATTAAGTATCGATAATATTTCTAAGTGTTTGCTTAAATATAAGTGTCAACTAAGTCTTCATTCTCCCTTCTCGAAAACCAAAGTTCTAATGTCTTCGACCTACTGGCCCATGTCGATGATATAACTGTGTCAGGAGGTTCTTATTAGGTACAATAGTAGAAATCATGTTAGATGCAGCTACGGGAATAGCGATGGGGGCAACTTTCGAAACTACTGGAGGTATAGGTCTAGAAACTTTGTTATCCTCAACAATCGGCGGAACAAAAGATAAAGCTATATCAAATTCAAGATCTATTCGCTTAGTGTGAGTTCTCTCTATACTATTACTCAACATTCTCACGCATCGTCAAACTATCCCTCTCCCACATTGAGTACCAGTACCACGGCCACATCCAGACATTTTCCTAGGGACACAAAACTACCCTTTTAACACCCTCATCTAATGCAATATGTCTACAGAACCTAAAACCTAGGCTCTGAAAGGGGTTCGGGGACTTCTTTAGCTCGATCATTCTATATGTCAAACCAATCAAACAAATATGCAAAAATATCATATCATAAATTACAAATCTATGAATTATACATAAATTTTATGGTTTACAATAGAAGTATTAAAAATATGCAATTGATGACTCAAATGTCTGAACCAACCCAAAAAAACACTATGGCACGTGGATCAATTTCTATTACTAGTACTGCTGTGCTTGCAAACTACCTGGAATGTTTGGGGAAAACGGGAGTGAGCTTAAAGAGCTGATCAAGTAAAACACTCATACTTTCAACATGACCTTACCAATAAAATAGGGATATATATAAGTATATATATAATGTAATATATGAAAATAACACATACTATAATATCATCTCAAACAATCATCCCAAAACAATACAAACATCCATCAAACATGGTTGTTAATCCGGGTCCAGTATAATAGTGGATTGAAACCAATGGGAGATTCCCTCTATTACCCCCAAGGTTTCACACCATATCATCTCGCAAAATATGTGTGAGTGGGTTAAAACCAATGGGAGAGTCCCTCTCATACCTCCAAAGACCTTAATATGTCTGTATCATCGCAAAGAATCTGAAAAATATAAAATTATGATCAGGTCCCTCAATTTATCCAAAATTATGATTTTACCCCTAAACTTTCTAAATTTCTATTTTAGTCCCTAAACTTTCCTACTGTGTCCATAAAGTCCTCAAGCTCTGAATTATTACCTATTAACCCCTGAAAAATAGAATTTACAATTTTACTCTCTTAATTATGCAAATATACAATTAAGTCCAAAACTTTTAAATTCTATCATTTACACCCCCAAAACGGTAATAATCACGTACCGAGCTCCAACGACCTCCAAATCCCACAACCAAGGAGCCACTGGTCAAAAAATATCTCAAGGATCATGATGATGGTGGTGATAGGGGCTGAAACACGGCGGTTACCGACGATCGGTTAAACATCGATAACTATTATATTTTGCTCGTTTCTCAACAACCGAAGGTCTGATTTGGGAAAATGAAGTATCCAACTCGTGTATTTCGTCGAGGGGAAAATTCGAGTCCGGGAGGTGTCAAACATGTGTGGCGACACGTGGCCAGCACGTGAGGGCACGTCCTGTGGTGTCTAAGCGGTGGTGCAACGGTGATGGATTTGTCTCGTCGAGGGGATGCGCCAGATGTGGTCACATGCCAGAAATGGAGATCGGACGATGTCGTAAACCCTATTTCATAAAAAATAATTAAAATAATAAAAAAAATACAAGGTATTACATAAATAGCCCACGAAACTAATATAGACGCCACCAATGGTGTTAAAATATATAAATTGGTCAGAAAATGTAGGTGCATATATGATCTTTTAGTGAATATATAATATATTTTTGTAACTATTGTACTGAGCAAAAATTATTGTATTGTTGGTGTTACTAGTAATGTAGTCCATCATCACTAATTACTTTTCCCACAAAAATTTAATAAATTTTTTATTTAATAAATTTATTATTATTATTATATATATATATATATATAAAACTCAATTTACCCCTAAAGCTAATTACAAAACCTCACTCTATCAGCTCTAATTTGTAATTAGGTTCACGACAACATCAACCCAATTTGCCCCAATTCGAGATCGCCGACATCAACACCAATTTGTCCCAGAAAATTACAAAGAAGATAAGTAACAGTGAGACAGTGCAACTTTTCTCTCTGCATCTTCTTCATTTTCCACTTCTTAACAATTATCTCGATGTAACAACTATCTTAACAGCTTCTTCATTTTTCACTTTCTTTAATCCGTTTGATAAATTATTGTTGCTATGTTATAAAAACCTCTCTAAAATTAATATCCATTTTAAACTCAAAATATGGATTTGATAGTACCTGCTATTTAAACCCATAAATAGTCAGAAAGGAAGTAACCATGAACATATGTTAGACAAATCAATTGACAATAGAGGATAAAGAGAAATAATTGGAAACATAGGATATAGAGAAATAACTGAAAAAGAGATCAGCAAATAAAAGAAAGATAATTTTATAGAAAGATTATTGAGAATCTAATATCCAGAAGCCACCTAAAGAGAATGCATGTGCTTATTATGTTTATTGTTTTGCTCATCAACTTCAATTAGCCCTTATGGCTGTGGCAAAAAATAATGTTGAAGTTCAATCTTTCTTCAATATAATTGCTAATGTTGTGAATGTTGTTGGATGCTCATGTAAGCATCGTGATGTTCTTCAAGATATACAAATTTAGCAATTCTAAAAGCACTTTCTAATGAAGAAATTTCAAGTGGGCAAGGGTGGACAAAGGCAAAATCAAGAGACTAACTTGCATCATTATAAGGTTTAATTATTTTATGTGGTTTTAGATGCACAACTTCAAGAGCTTATCAACCATTTCAATGAGACAAACATTGAGTTGCTTCTTTGTTTAGCTCCCCTTAATTCATGTGATTCATTCCCCTCATTCAATAAAAAAATCTAGTTCGTCTTGCTCAATTTTATCCCACAGATTTGTCTTGAATAGAGCTTATCATATTAGATGGTCAACTTGATACCTAAATTATAGATATGCGTTCTAGTGTTGAGTTTTCGAAATTGAATGAGATTGGTGACCTTGCATCAATGTTGGTTCAAACTAAAAACGATAAGGTATATCCACTACTTTACTTACTTTTGATATTACCTCTGATTTTAAATGTTGCCATTGTCACTGTAGCGTGCGTATTTTCAGCTATAAAAATAATGAAGACTAGACTAAGAAACATGATGGGAGATGAATGGATGAATGATAATTTAGTTACATCTATAAAAAAAAGATGTATTTACGAGCATTGATAATGAAATTATCATGCAAGGTTTCCAAAATATGAAACACGTCGTGGACAGTTAGAATGTATACAATATTCACATTTCAATATAAATAAATATCTTTTATTTATATTTAGTTTTAATAACTTTGCCCTCACTGATTTGATTTTCTGGATATGCCACTGATTTCGGTCAATAAAAAAATAATATGTTACTCTTGTATCTTTAGTGATTATTTACTAGTTCGAGTGTCTAAAGCACTGTATGTTTTTCTCCCTCAAGTTTGAATATTAAGTCTGAATGCAGATGTATAAGTAATATATTTGTTTTTCTTTTTCAATACCTAATATATGTGCTATATTGTTTGTTTTTATAATTGAAAAGTATCTGAAATATAATAATTTGACATTTATATCATTATAATTATTATATACAATTACTATAAATTTAAATATTAAATAAATGAAAACTACAATTAAAATTAAACATATAATAAAGCTAATGATGAACACTAAAAAGTGCACATTTATTAAAAGAAAAATTAATAATTTTACACTTGTAGTTTCATTAATCCTCTTAATTTAACACATTTGTGAAATAATAATTAAATTTATATTTTATATATTTTTATTGTGATTTTTATTTCTTATGTAGGTAAAATAATACTTTGAGTGTATAATTAGAAAAATGAATCTAAGAAGATTCCAGTTCCAGATGAAAGAATACTCAAATATCTATAACTTTGCTCTAGAAGATTTTATAGTTTCGAGCATTTCAATGTAGAAATTGATGAAAAAGCCACGTGTGTTACATGTAATTTTAATTATTAGAAAATAAAAAATTAATTAATTAATAAAAGTTGAAATGTTATAATCTACTATTAGGTAGATTGTGACAAATGTTTGCTAAATGATCAACAGAAAATCAAAAGTCAAAAAAGAAAAAGACAAAATAAGTTAGTAAAAGTTTATTATTTGTATTTGATTTGCATGGTTGTAATTCATAAATAAGGGATGAGTACTTCTACTATAAATAGAGGTGCTCACTTCTTATTTTCTTCATGTTTCTTTCATTTTCTCAATTGAAGAAGTTGGAAAATTTGTCTTCTGTATTTTATTTTCATGTTTTTATAACATCCCAGATTCTCAGGACAGTTCTGGTAGGTTCCCGGGCTGAAGTTATGGTCTCGGAAGAGGATGGTAATAAAGAATAAGAGTTCACGCGATGATTTATGGATCAGAATAATATAAAGTGAAGATTTGTCGCATTAGAAGACGCGTCGTCTCAAAAATCAGTTACGCAATTTTTTTTATGCGAATAACATTTATCGTTTCGTTAAAAAAATAGTAAACGACTTCCGATTGAGTTGATTCTTGAACCATCAGACTCGTGTTTCTGAGACGAACAACTTTCATGTTGAACACTTTTCGAAAATCACGTCATAAGGGCTTCAAAATTATTGATTTCCAAAAATACCCTTCTAAGTGTGGGCAATTTGATAACTTTTGAGGAGTGACAAATTATGATACTGATTTTATTTTCAAAAAAATAAAGGAAAATAAAATGAAAAATGAAAGAAGAAACAGAGAAGAAAACGTGAAGAGAGAGGGAGAGAGAGAAGCCTTTCGCCGGTGGCCCTCCGGCAAACATCGTGTCGACGGACTACCAGCCCCTGAAGCGTCCAGCCACGGCGCACCTGCTAGTGGCCGGTGTCGTCGCTTGGATCTCCGAAATCGGCGCAAACAGAGAGAGAAATGCGATTTGATGGGTTTCACGGTTCCGGCTCGTCGGCTCGATTCACGACCCGAGCCACCCGCCAAATCAAAGCCCTCGATGAGTACTACGAGGTGGTGGTGACGATTTCTCCGATTTGTGCCCGGAATCATGTGAAATGAGGAGGGAAGCCGTGTGTGAATAATAACCTTGACGTGGACAGTAACTCCGATCGGAATTCCGTCGTTTCCAGCTTATGAGTGGTAATTATATCACTATTTCCCACTCATTTGACCTAATATCTTGCTAAGTTTCTTGGGTTTTGTGAATGTTTTGATGTGTTTTTGTGTTGTTTTGTAGATAAATAAAGTTGGGGAAGCATTGGAAACAATTCGGGGCCAAAACAGTGAAAAAATGGAAAAAAAGGCAAATTGGTAATTTAGCGCGTCGCGATGCGCAAGGCTTCTGCGTCACGACCCCTAACATGCAGCGAAACTACTAAAATGCATCGTGGACACATGTCACAATTTGAGAAGTTTGCTAAAATACACCGTGCTAACATGCGTCTGCCACGTGTCAACATCAGAGCAGATATGCTAACGTGCGCTGTGCCACGTGTCAGAATCATATGGTGCCGAAAATACGCTTGCCTCGTGTCAGCTTTCTATTCAGCCGTATAAACCGCATGACACATGTCATCTACGTGTCACACACGTGGTCGCCACGTGGCGTCCATGTCAGCAGTTAACCGAGTCAACGTGCCACATGTCGCCATGTCACTAATAGCCAATCATCGTCTGCCACGTGTCAGCATCTCAGTGGACTGAATTCTACCGCATGCCACGTGTCAAAATTTCATTCCACCGATAGAAACTGCATGCCATGTCATCGCTAGCTGCTAACCGCGTCCTCTTCCCGCGTACACGTCGGCGTCGCGACGCACAGGGCATGTGCGCGTCGCGGCACAGGGCAGATCAGGTTGCCTATAAATTGAGGCCATTTACAGTTCATTTCTTTCGTTCTTTCCTTAGGATATTTCCTAGATTTTAAATATTGCATCTATTTTGTAAATTATTTATAATATTTAAATTATGTATTTTTATTTTTAGTTTTTATTACAACATTTTATTTATTTACTTTTATGTTTTGTAGTTAAATTTCCACTGGGGAATGGTGAAGCTTTTATTATTTTAATTTAGATTAATCTCCCTTATTTATAATATGGAAATTATAATTCAAATTAAAAGGATTACCGCCTTAATGGCTGGTTTTATTTATTTGACATAATGTGACACCGCCTATATGACCGGTCTTTAGGTGACAGATAATTACCGCCTATATGGCTGGTTTATGGATAAATAATGATACCGACTTTATGGCTAGTTGGACTTAACTAAAATTTGACTTAATGAGGATACCATATATATGGTCGGTTGGTAATATCACAGATAAATTTTGTATTATAATAAGGGAGAATCTAAATTATAAATAGTAAAGGTGGATCCCATAACCCAGCATTTTATTTTTATTCTAGGGAAGTGATGAAACACAATATCCACACACTTAATAATTGATTTTCTTTTTATGGGTAATTCTTTAGTTTGTTTATTGAGTCTTAGTCTTAATGCGTCTTGTTAACTGGCCATTAATAAGATTGATTTGGTAAACTTAAAATGAACTTGGAAAATGGATTTTAGGTTTCAGCCTTAGACTTAATATCCCACGATCTTCCTTGAGGATAGATAACTCTTTAATAGATTTCCTTACAGGATAGGAATATACCTTTCGGGTGGGGGTAGCCACAATTGGAACTTGATCTTAATGAATTCAGGTAATCTGGTTAACATAGGAATATGATTAATTGAGTTATTTGGGTGTTTGCGTCTGACCATCGGAAGAGGCTTTTGCATAACTCTGTGTTCCAGGTTAGCAAACTGACTTATTACACATATATAAGAGAATCAATTCATCTTTAGAGTAATATTATGTGGAATCACGACCCTAGATATTTGAGTCTTTTGTTATTTTCCATAGTATTTTCTTTTGTGTCTTTAAGTATTTTATTTATCGAATCCACATTCAACCAACCAAAAGCAATCATTCTCTTCTCCCTTTAATTAAATACCTGGAAATAACTAGTATCAATAATTAATAACAACAATAGGAATTAAGTCCTTGTGAGATCGATATTTTTATATTACTTGAACGATACGTGTGCTTACGTTATACGTGTGTGTTTACGCCGGTCACCAGTGCGTTCATAGGATCGTTTGGAGTCCGTATATGGTCTCGAAATCTTGGTAAGAGCTCTCGGTAAAAAGTCGCTAATTTCAAGTTTTCCGCTAAATATTCAGATATTTCCAGTAGCTTCGTAGAGTAGCGTAGTGATATAATTTGAGTTGTTTGAGCTTTAGTATGTTGAATATGTGCTTGTCGTAGAATCCGAGTGAGAACATATTAGATTAGATCGATCTAGTAGATAAAGCGGATTTCCGGTGAAATCGGGTTTCTCGCTCTATTGAGCGTTGATGACCGTAACTATGGATACGACATAAAAATGATATTGTGAGAGTAATTGAATAATTTCAGATCAGTTCGAAAGGTTCAGGATCCTTCCGGAGCGTTTGCGAAAACTTTTCCGTAAGATTTTTCATAAACGCGTAAAATGAGAATCTAAGCCATCTAGCTAGTTTAGAATAGTATAGAAAGATATATTATAGTAATGAAGCTTAAACCGTAGAATTTGAGAGGATTCGTGTTTTTCGGGAAGGTTCGGAAGTTTATTATAGATAAGTAGAAAGTTACGCAAATAGCGGTTCTGACCTTATTTTGTTATTTGTTTTGACAAATCGGACCAAGATTATGAGTGTCCGCCAAGCCAGGTAAGTAGTCCATGCGATGAAAACTTGTGACATGTATTCTGTTTGAATTTAGATAATAAATTTTTTTATAAGTATATGTATATGTGATATGTGAGCAAATACATATGAGTATAATATAATGATACTTGGGATTGGGGGTTGTAGAAACTACACCCTAGGGAATGGGATTAAAGTTTAAAGAATGATAAATTATAAGGAAGTAACTATATATGTACAAATGCATATAGAAGAATACAAAAATAATATCACGGGTACATACATAGATAAGTATAAGCATGTATAAGTAAATAGGCACGTAAGTAGGCATAAACAAGTATGTATGTTAGTATGCATGCATATGTGTAAGCATGTGAAACAAAGTATGTATGTATAAGCAAGAGGCAGTGTGTATTGAAGTACAAAAAATATGTAAGTTGCATGAAGAAATAAGTAAGCATGTATATTGTATGTATGTATATTGTATACAAGTATTTTGATGCATGTTTAAGTAAGCATAGAGTATATGTGTATATGAATATATTTAAATGAGATGTTGAGCACCAGACTTGAGCATGAGAAAGTAGGTATGTGAATGGATGCTTTTTCTTTCAAAGTTGATTTGTATTCACTTGTTATTGTTTCAGATTTATTTTAAATGTTTTAGGGCGTTAGCCTTATTGAAGTATCAGTTAGTTCTTATGTAAGTTTGTTTTGACGGATTTATAATTTCAAAATCAATGTTTTTAAAACATGAGATTTATGATTTTTCGAGGCATGGGGGAAAACCCACCTCAGTATGTAACTTGATTCAGAGATGGAATTAACGGACAGCACTTGTGAACATGTAGAGGACTGTGGCGACGGTTATATGTAACGCCCCCAGATCCTAGTTTAGGACTATGGATGACAGATTCCCCGAAGTCCTGGTTTTAGAACTTGGAGGGTAGCAGAGATCCGCACCCCCCAGTTCTAGTTTGCGGCTTGGGGGACGGTGATACATAACGCCCCAAGACCACCAGTTTCAGGGACAGTAGTGGCATGCTTTGAGGGACGACGATACGTAATGCCCCAAAGTCATTGATTTGTACTGCTAGCTCCAGTTAGGCATATGGGGGGACGGCGATACGTAACACCCTCATACGTCAAGGTTTTCAGATACAGACCTGTTTACAGATATCATATTTCCAGAAAATAGTTTTTCATATCAGATTTTCAGAAAAGAGAGAGTTGTTATGAACAGAACTTTTAGAAAGAAATGATTCTTACAAGAGAATACGGTTTTGAGAATAAGATTATAGATTTCAGATACATTTTCCATGTAAACTTTCAAACCCAGTTTTATAATAAGTTTTCAGACAAGATTTATAGTACACCAGTTTTCAAGTAAGTTTACAGAGATTTGGTTTTTAGAAATGTTTTTCAATTTCGGTTTGGAATTCAGTTTTCAGAAATGACTTTCCGATTTTAGTTTTCAATTCTAGTTTGAGATTCCGATTGTGACAAGCATAGATAGAAAGAGTTTTCTAGTTTGCGATACATGTTCAAGATGTTGCATGAAAATATATTATTTACAGCATATGCAAATGAATAAAAGAATTATGTTACATAATGAATTTTGATTATGTTATATATGTATTATGTGTTTATGATGCATGAGTTCAGACACAGGGTAAATAGTATAAGAAGCATATATATGGTTTTGCATGTATGATGGAATGTGTATGTGCGAGGTGTGCGATGTTTATAGGTAACATGTAAATGAGAGTAAAAAGTTTGAATGTGTTTTTATGTTATGATTAGTTTATAAATGATTGTATAACGAAGATGTGGAGTGTGAACGTATGCTAAGAGGTAAGTTATGCATGAGATGTGAGTAAGGGAAGGTTGTTACAAAGAAAGTTTTCAAGAAAGTAAAAACGTATGTATGTATTTATAGCTTGTAAGAAAGAAAATTCAACTAAGAGTTATGTTATAGAATGGAATAATTAATTCTGAATTATACATGTTAGATAAACGATTAAGATAAGACTTAGTATCTGTTGTTTTTAGAACTTTAATATAAGGTGATAGACCAAACACTGGTAAGAAATAAATATATGGTAAGTTAAGGTAAGAGTTAAGGAAGTTAGAAGATTTCAGAACTAAGATAAGTAAACAAGGGTAAAGCAAAGATGATTAATATAACAGAACTAGCATAAGTAAATACAAACTTGAGGTAGAGATTAGACATTAGTAAGATTTCAAGATAAATTTGAGTATATGAGTTATGAGTAAAGAAAGATAATTAACTTATCAATATGAGGTTTTCTTTTCCAAATTTGATTAAATAAATAATATAAGTTAAGTTTTAAATAATATTAGAAGTCTTTATTATTAGAATGCATGTATGGTTACTTACTGAGTCTTATGACTCACAACACAACAGTTTGTTAGTTTTGCAGGTCAGTAGCAGTCATACTAAGCCAGCAGGTCATCAGTGAAGACTTTGAAAACAATGAATCACCCTAATTACAGTCAAGAGAGTCTTTGAGTCCTGAGTCAGGTTATGGGTCCGCACGACTCCCTTTGCATTTATATTGTACTTGTATTGCATATGTAAAAAATTATGTAATAGTATAGTATTATTTTGTGTTCTAGCGGGAGGCCAAGTGATTGCATTTCGTTTATTGAGTTCTGGCTGGAGGCCAAGATGATGGTTGCATATATTTTGAGTTTTCATAATCAGGTTGTCTCAGGGTGCTGGCTATAAGCCAGGTTGCATGATGTTCTGCATACATCATGCTGAAATTTCATCAGAATCAGAGGCTTATGGAGGCAGGATTAGCCTGTCTCCTGCCGATAACATCCTGGCTTAGGCGGGATGTTACAACTTTTTGTAATTTCTTTTTCTTTTAGTAAAAAAATTATGTTTGTTTTATTCAAAGCATGAGTAGCTAAATCAATCCTACTGGGATAAATGGTGAAAATTTTAATATGAGAATATAAATTAATATGACTTAAATTATAATATATTAATTATAATCTGAACACTAATATTCCAGATTAAGCAAAATGAAGTCCCAAAATTCCTATAAGAAAAAAAATATATAAATCACGAAAAAAGGAAAAAGTTATTATTTTGGGAAAATCTTAGAAGTGTAATCCCAAAATTTTACATTATTTGAAATAAATCAAAAATGAGTTCATTACCCCACCTATATTATTTCATGCATGATTTTCATCTTTTTTTTTAATCGTTGGAAATCCTGCTGCCAAACTACCTTTTACGGGCTTAAGCGGAGCAGGTAAAACCCCCAACTATCTCATATTCTTACAAGAAACGCATTCCCTAGAGATTCGTGAGGAAGCATTACAGAGTGTAGCAAGCAACACACTGATATTATGATGGCATCATAATGAAATTATCAACTTTATCATCATTTCACCAATCTAAATTATCTTTTACTAAATAAACAACATTTTGTAATGCCAATATGATTCCCTAAATATCAAATTTACTATCACGAAGTAAACAGTTCTTACTAATAGTAAACCAAAACATTATAAATAAATAAACATTTATATATTAAAAAAAAATACCACATTAAGTTCCATATTCCATCAAAAGACTGGTACAGTACAATCCCACTGATACTGAAATCTCCTCCGTCCCTTCTAATTATAGAATCTGTCAAGTCTCGAACACCTATTTCTCAATGAATCCAAACACAATAAAAGTAATAAATAAATGAAACTATTTAAACTACAAATTAAAATAAATAAATGAAAACGAATAGCTTAAACTTAAATTCACCATATTCTTGGACAATCTGAGCAGAATAATCCCATTTGGGTTACCTGTTTTATCATATGGATCCTCACAAAAACCCGAGAAAATACAGCGAATCATCAAGTATTGCTAGAGCTCGTCTAGGACGATATCCGAACTGGATCAAACGATTCATGTGATGACAAATTGAAATAGTTCAGTTTTAGAAAGCTTGGGAGCTGACAATCCGAGATTCTATAATCAATGGTAGTTTGGTATTTTCAGTCAACTAGAAAATTAACTGACGGCAAGAGAGGTAGTTGCTGATTATGTCATCTTTTCTATCACTTGCAACTCTAAGATATGGCACCATTACACACGTAAATAGAGCATTTACTTTCCTAGCATAAATAAAATTTAAACTAATTAGAACAATCAAATTGTCTTCGTTTCATCACCAGGATAAAGACGTATATACATTCAGTGTTTTAACACAGAGGCCGGAAGTTGAGCATGGTCATCCAAACATTGAAGTAATTACCGCCACAATAGAGTGCTAGAGACCATGATGTAAACACACCATTATTAGGAAATAGCATATACCCAAAAAAAATGTTGGTTGTTGGCCGTATATTACACAATCATTAATCACATAAAGCAACTAGTCTATTGATGTTGGTTGTTCCGCTTTATAGTCAAATCAATCAACACTGCAAAATAAGCCCAGCTTATCAAAATGAAAGCATAATCTTGTACTTATCTGCAAAACTTCAGCAGAACCAATAAAGCTAATTAAAAGATCATAATTTTTAAGAACCTGGAGAAAAGGTGATATGTGGGCTTCCATTGATGAAAAGAATATTTTCGAGACAAGCAATAGCATATAAGGTGGAAGGAAAAAACTCAGCTCGATCTTTCTCCAATGAATGATGAAAGAAAGTTCTTCATTGCATCATTTAGCCCCACAATCACATTAATTTACCTCTCAATGTTAACAGTCCGTATAACAATAATCTCTTCCACCTTTTATTTTCTTTAAGTCTGTAATTGATGATGAACACTAAAAAGTGCATATTTATTATACAAAAAAATCAATCATTTAACACTCATAGTTTCACTAATCTCCTTAATTTGGCACATCTGTGAAATAATATTTTACATTATGTTTTGTATATTTTTGTTGTGTATTTTTGTTATTTGATAGGTAAAATACTGCTCAGAAGCTTGACATGAAAAATCAGACTTGGAAAAGGGCAAAAACAGAAAATCAGCAGGCGCGTCGCGACGCACAAGGACTTAGCATCGCGACACGATCATGATGACAAAGAAGACCGCGAGCACCGACTCGAGCGTCGCAACGCATATGAATTTAGCGTCACGATGCCCTCATCTATCGACATGTGTCAACAGCTGGCATCAACGTCGCGACAATTAAAGACCCGACGTCGCGATATGATGACCTTATTTTTACCTATAAATTTATGTCTTCAGCATAAGGAAATTTCATACTTTCTTTTCGATTTCTCTATAGACTTTGGAAGAGAGTGTCTTGTATGTTTATTTATTTAACCCTTGTAATGTCTTTTTCTTTTAGCAATAAAATTACGAGTGTTTTTAATTACAAAATGAGTAGTTAAATTTTTTTTTTTTACTGAGATAAAGGGTGAAATTTTTAAAATGAAAACTTAGATCAATCTCGCTTATATTATAATAAATAAATTGAAATCTAATGATTAAAACTTGATTTAAATATGTATTAGTATTGATATATCTTGCTACCGCCTATATGGCTGGTTTTACATGTTTTGGCATCATTAAGTACCAAATTGGACTTGTTATGAACAGAAATCAACACCACCTATATGAGTAGTTTTATATGTATTGACATAATTAATTCCTGAGATAAATTAATTGGGTAACAAGGACAATTTATATATTATAATAAAATGAGATTTCTATATTTGAGATATTAAAAGTGGATCACATAACTCCAGTGTAACGACCGGTAGTCTCTACTACTGCTGCACTGTAGTACTATTACATCACGGAATGAGTATTACATAATATAAATTATGTTCGAGCATATATACATTCATGGAACGACTTTGGGGATAAACGGTAAATTCTTCGAAACTTCGATGCGAAATTCTATGATATTCTACTTCAGACGGCCCATGGTATTTGGCCTGTAACTTTTTCATACGAACTCTAACTTTTATGAATTTTATATCGTCGGAAAGCTGAGATCGCTTGAATATTTTCCCAATTTTGGACAAGAAGCAAGTCAAAAATGCAGATCAAACCTTCAGATGAATAGTAATTCAAGCCATCTAGAGAATTTCATAATTCTCTCAAAGTTTCTAAATTTTTTTAAATTAAAACTCTGCCAATTAGTCAAATTGGCCCATACTATATAAAAGGGAGACTATTCAAAAATCTTGAAAAAAAAAAAAAAGAGAAAGAGAGAAAGAGAGGGAGACGTGAGATGAGGAAGTAGAAGAAGAAAGAAGAAATGGTAAGAAAAAAGAAGAAGAAAATACTAAAACAACCATTCAACAAATAAAGAAGAAGAAAAGCTACCTTGGAGGCTTGATGAATGAATGGAATCGAGAGAAAGAAGGTAAAAAGACTTGACCCAAATTGTTATATTTTGAGTTTTGAAGTTTTGATGATTATAGTATGTTGATGACTTGGATGTGATGATGAATGAGTGATTGTTATACTAAGGAAATGGTGATTGGGGAAAACCCCAAAATTAAGTGAAGTTATTAGTGACGCGAGATCAAAATTTAACAAAATTAGTTTTTAATTCATTCCAGTTGCACCCCCAGCGTGTTAGAAACCACCCTAATAGTCTCATATCAACTCGTATGTATATATTACATCATGATATAAGAACGATACGCCTCAGAGTGATAGTCTTACTTGAATAGGCAAACTTAGCTTGATTATGATCTATATATTCTTAGTCCATTTTCTAATCGAAATTATCAATGATAGATCATCGTAGAAACCATAAGTTACTTCAGTAAAGTGAAGAAAGACTAGCGGAACTCCAAAATTGTGAGTGTAAATTTTCTTTTAAGTTGATTTTCATTATGTTACTGTTTAAATCATACTTACTTTTTCGCTTTTAGGGCGTTAGCCAATTGTAGGCACTGCATTTTTACACATAAGTCCCTATGATGAGTCTCATTTTGGAGACACTACCTTTTAAGTCACGGAGGTCACGGGAAACGGACATCGGAAGGGGAAATTCAGAATAAACAAGGTTCACTGTTTTCGTTGGTGCTGCGTTCGTTACTTCGTTCGAACGTCAGGCAGATTGCGGACGTTCATGCCACGTTCGAGTAAGCGTTCGAACGGTGTCGGTAATTCTGGTTTTGCTGCTAGCCTCACATTAAGCCCAATTCACCCAAACCTTGGCCCACACGCCCAAGCCCACTTAAAACACATATTTAACACATGGTGAAATCAAAACAAATCTAAAAATCACATACCAAATTAAATAAAATACTTAAACAAATTAAAGAAATTGCATACCTAATTAAAATCAATCAACAAACTAAATGCCTAATCCAAGCCAATCAAATATAATCATACCAAGTTAAAATCAATCAACCAATATTATTCCCAAACATAAAATATTGTATGCCTAATCAACATAAACTAAATATTCAACCTCCCTAATCCAAGCCAATCAAATCCATTGCTTTCCTTGTCCAACACCAAATCATATCCTTTTTTAAATACACAAATCCATTTCCTTGTCAAGCCTAACCCTTTACCTATAAAAAGAACCCTTCACCAACCTTCTCAACCCTAGCTCATTCATATAAAAAAGCCTAGCTAGCTCATAGACACAACTCTCCCTCACTCTCAATAACAAGAAGATCACAAACCAAAGAACCCCCATCGCCTTGACCAAAACACATCCCGAACAGCCCCCCCTCACCTCACCGAAAAACACATCCTAAGCAGCCCTAAACACACACATAAAACAGCCCCCGAACCACACCATAACACCACCGAAAATAACACCCAAAACAGTAGCCAAAACATCCCAAAAACAGTAACTAAAATACAGCAGGAAAAAGTAGTAGCGGCGGTAAATCGGAGTCAAAACAGCAGCAAAAGACGGAGGATGACGACCCAAAACAGTAAGACAACGAACGAGAGCAGTGAACCAGTGAACCGAAGAGTTGCGGAGCTTTACCCCTTCCGATCTTTGTGAAACGCGAGTCCGAGAGACGACTTAAAAGGTTAGACCTGAGGGCACTTTTTCATTAGTTTATATTCGTTTCTTTTATTATTGAATTGTATTCACATGAGAGTCGTTTATGGATGCGTGTTGTGGGTATTGGATGAATGGAAGAGTGTTGTCTCTTGTGGTATATAGGATGGAAACCCAGACGTAAATTCCGTAGCCGAATCCGAATGGACGGTAGTGCGGTCTGTATTTGGGACACACAACTCCACGTACCACTTAAGTAAACGGCACCTTCTCTTATTTTGTGTTGCTTTGGTTTATTTAATTCTTGTCATTTAAATTCTGCATGTTGTTTATTCCCGTATGATACGATCGAGTGCATGGGCTTAGTAAGTGCGATGAAAGGTTCCCTAATTGGAGGGTTAAAATCCTTCACCACGATGCTCTGCCGCACCGATTGATGTGTGTTGGTTGAATGCGAAATACGTTCAATCGGACATACTTAGTTTGATATGATTGTCTTTATTTTCGTATGCATGATTCAACCGAGTGCATGGGCTTAGTAAGTGCAATGTGAGATCCCCTATGGGGAGGGGCTGAAGCCCTTTACCACGAGGCTTTGCCGCGCCGGTTGATGCGTGTTCGGTTGGATACAAGATACGTTCAATCGGGCACACTATGTTTAGTATTATTGCTTTTCATTCTATGTATGCATGATTCAGTCGAGCGCATGGGCTTAGTACGTTGGTATAAAGGTCCTCTCTTTGAGAGATCAAGAGCCCCAAAAGGCCACCTTTACGGCAGTACTTCGCCGCGCCCCTTATTTTGTCATTTATGTATTGCGTCCCATTTCATGCATCAGATCTGTTCCCGTTCGAACGCGTTTACGAACGCAACTCGAACGCGCATGTATTTTGCCTTGTCATGCATCAGGTCTTATTTCTGTTCGAACGCGTTCACGAATGCCATACGAACGTGAGCATGTTTCATTTCCGTTCGAACGCGTTCACAAACGCCACACGAACGAGAGCATTCTGTTTCATTTCCGATCGAACGCGTTATCAAACGCCATACGAATGCGAACCTTCTATTTACCGTTCGAACGCGTTTACGAACGCTACACGAACGCACACACACTTTCTTAGTTTCATAATGTATCAGGCCTGGTTCCGTTCGAACGCGTTCTCGGACGCTACACGAACGCGAATCTTCTGTTTACCGTTCGAACGCATTTACGAACGCTACACGAACACGCACACACTGAACTGAGTCTGTCTTATCATATTCATTCATAATTGCCTCTTGGTTGATCTTTCTTGTGTTATATAGCCAACCGTATTATTTTTATTCCTGCATTTATCCACTCCATGTGTTCTTGGGATTGTATTCAAGCATGATTAGGCTGTTAGCAGGTTATTTGGTTAATAGGTTCATGAGATAGTACTCAAGCATGATTAGGTTGTTCTTAGTTTTCCATATCATAGGATTGAAATATGTTCATGAGATTGCCATGTGATGTTGCATGTTGTGATGAACTTGTTGATGTATGTACATGAATCTAGAAGCATGATATTTTTGGAAATAAATGTTACTTAAGCTTGATTAAATTATTACATAAATCCTTTCATTACAAGTGACATGAGTAAGGGACCATTCCGAACCCAACGGTTTGAGGTCTTCCCTTGCGAGGGGTGAGTGCGGCCTTAAATCTTTGTCCCGGTTCACACCGGGTGGCGACTCCATATTATTTAGTATTTCCCAACTAGTGCCGCGAGCCTAGAAACGGCGTCGCTAGGTCCTGTGTCCTACAGTCTGGCGACTCCACTGGGGATAGAGAATTGGCCCCGAAATATTGACTTGTGATGTTTGGATTTATGTTTTATTGACCGTGTCTATAGTGGATAAAGTGAGGGTTTAATCAAAGGCATTTTGAGGCTAGGTAATGGTTTGGTGTCTTCCTTCATTCACTACCTTTCTAGAAGGAAAAGCTGTGAAGGCACCTAGATAGCCATCTACTCGTAGCCTATTGTGATGGACTAATTTGGAGGACTCGTTGTTTATTCCTGACAACAAGCGATAAGAGCCTAAGAGGCTTGGGTATTTAAGTGAGCCTCGATCCACCTTCCCTCTGGGGGATCTACAATGGGAAATCCATTTGACAGTCCGTCACACACCATAGCTCATTGGCACGTACCTTAGTGTATAAAAAAGGGTGCGCCCACTTGGTTGCTCGAACCCTTGAGTGGGGAGACCTAGTTGTGGGCCATCCTTTGCCAGTGAGAGCCTTTGTCTATACTCTTACTAACCCACCCATAGACCGGGTTGGCTAAAGTAACAATTATTTCCTTGGATATGTGCTTGTGGACCATCCTCATTTGGATGTAGTTGGACTATTGTCAGAAATGCGGGCTTGCTGGGCCATTTAAACTGGGGCAAGTTCGTACCTTATGACTATTAGGCCCAAAGCTTCTGAAATGTTGATGGGGCCACTGTAGAAATTATTACGTTTGCATTATCTTCATTATATGTTTGTGTTTAGGAACATTATCATTTGGATACGGTTGGACTTCTTGCCATGAGATGTGAACTTGTTGGGCCATTTAAACTGCGACGAGTTCACTCCTATGACAGTTAGCCCAAAAGCTTCTGAAATGATGATGGGCCGATTTGTGTGAGAATTTTAATGAGTTGATATATTCCTTGTATCATATGCATCTCATGCACCCCATGCATACATACATCATGTTAACCCTTGTGTTCTGGAAGCCATCATAGATACATGTTGGTTAGGGAAGAGGACAGACTTGTCAAAAGACCAAGCAGCCACCAAGAAGTACTGGCAGAAGACCTAGCCCAACGGGATAGGAAACCCAATCATGCATGCATGCATACACGTAACATATTTGCATCCTTTTTGTGTTTGTTCTGTTTTGTAATAACAGGTTTCAAAAGAAAAAAAGAAAGCGTCAAAAGACAAACCAATCAGGAACATCGACAGTACTGTATCAGTCTGGGGGCGAGGCCCGTATCAGTATCAGTCTTGGGGCGAGGCCCGTATCAGTATCAGTCTTGGGGCGAGGCCCATATCAGCAGTATCAGTCTTGGGGCGAGGCCCATATCAGTATCAGTCTTGGGGCGAGGCCCATATCAGTAGTATCAGTCTAGGGGCGAGGCCCATATCAGCAGTATCAGTCTTGGGGCGAGGCCCATATCAGTATCAGTCTGGGGGCGAGGCCCATATCAGTTGTATCAGTCTGGGGGTGAGGCCCATATCAATATCAGTTTAGGGAGAAGCCCACATCATTCTGCGGCCGAGGCCCACATCAGCAGAATTTTGGAATGAATCCAGGGAATGAATCCCAGGGCCGAGGCCCACATCAGCAGAATTTTGGAATGAATCTAGGGAATGAATCCCAGGGCCGAGGCCCACATCAGCAGAATTTTGGAATGAATCCAGGGAATGAATCCCAGGGTCGAGGCCCATATCAGCAGATTTTTGGAATGAATCCGAGGGTCGAGACCCACATCAGCATCAATCTGGGGGCGAGTCCCATGTCAGTAGTAGTTGGGGCCGAGGCCCACTTCAGCAATCAGTTTTGGGGATGAGTCCCGAGGGTCGAGGCCCACATCAGCATCAATCTGGGGGCGAGGCCCATGTCAGTAGCAGTTGGGGCCGAGGCCCACTTCAACATCAGTTTTGGGATGAGTCCCAGGGTCGAGGCCCACATCAAACACAGTTTGGGAATGAGTCCCAGGGTCGAGGCCCACATTACATCAGATCAGTTCTGCCGAGAATGGCACTCCGAGAATGGAGATATAGTCCAGGAATGGACAGCTCGGGAATGAGCACGCCGAGGATGGCACTCCGAGAATGGAGATATGGTCCAGGGAATGGACAGTTCAAGAATGAACAAGCCGGGAATGGCACTCCAAGAATGGAAGCACGGTTCGGGAATGAACCACCTTACAGTAACGGTTCGGGAATGAACCACCTCACGATAACAGTTCAGGAATGAACAACTTACAGTAACAGTTCGGGAATGGACCACCTTACAGTAACGGTCCAGGAAGAAAGCCTGCATTCAGCTCAGTACGGGAATAAAGCCCACATTCAGTACAGTTCAGGAAGAAAGCCTACAAACTCGGGAATAAAACCCACATTCAGTACAGTTCGGGGACAAAGCCCACAGTTAACACAGTCAGGGAACAAAGCCCAAGGGAATAAAGCCTCATGTCAGTATAGTTTGAGAACAAAGCTCAAGAGGAAGAAAGCCTCATATCAGTATAAGTCAGGGAACAAAGCCCAAGGGAATAAAGCCTCATGTCAGTATAGTTTGAGAACAAAGCTCAAGAGGAAGAAAGCCTCATATCAGTATAAGTTTGAGAACAAAGCTCAAGGGGAAGAAAGCCTCATGTCAGTACAGTTCGGGAATAAAGCTCGGGAGGAATAAAGCCTCATCTCAACAGTTCGGGAATAAAGCTCAAGGGGAAGAAAGCCTCATGACAGTATAGTTTGAGAACAAAGCTCAAGGGGAAGAAAGCCTCATGTCAGTATAGTTTGAGAACAAAGCTCAAGGGGAAGAAAGCCTAATGTCAGTATAATTTGAGAACAAAGCTCAAGGGGAAGAAAGCCTCATATCAGTATAGTTTGAGAACAAAGCTCAAGGGGAAGAAAGCCTCATATCTGTATAAGTCAGTGAACAAAGCCCAAGGGAATAAAGCCTCATGTCGGTATAGTTTGAGAACAAAGCTCAAGGGGAAGAAAGCCTCATGTCAGTATAGTTCGGGAACAAAGCCCACACTCAGTGCAGTACGGGAATAAAGCCCACATTCAATACAATTCAGGAAGGAAGCCTACGTCCAACAAACTCGGGAATAAAGCCCACATTCAGTACAGTTCGGGAATAAAGCCCACACACAGCTCAGTTCGGGAACAAAGCCCACACTCAGTGCAGTTCAGGAAGAAAGCCCACATTCAACACAATTGAAGGAAGAAAGCCTAGAGGAATAAAGCCTCATCTCAACACAGTTCGAGAATGAACAAGCCGGGAATGGCACTCCAAGAATGGAAGCACGGTTCGGGAATGGACCACATCACAACACGGTTCGGGAATGAACCAGGGGTCGCAGCACCTCACCAGCCAAATCAACTCAACACATGGTAAGTCAAGTGGCAGCTGGCGAGCCAGGTAAGTAGAAATGCATTGCATAACTTTGATAGGATTGTCACTGTTGCACATTACACAAGTCCCATCAAAGTGGGGGCGACTGTAGGCACTGCATTTTTACACATAAGTCCCTATGATGAGTCTCATTTTGGAGACACTACCTTTTAAGTCACGGAGGTCACGGGAAACGGACATCGGAAGGGGAAATTCAGAATAAACAAGGTTCACTGTTTTCGTTGGTGCTGCGTTCGTTACTTCGTTCGAACGTCAGGCAGATTGCAGACGTTCGTACCACGTTCGAGTAAGCGTTTGAACGGTGTCGGTAATTCTGGTTTTGCTGCTAGCCTCACATTAAGCCCAATTCGCCCAAACCTTGGCCCACACGCCCAAGCCCACTTAAAACACATATTTAACACATGGTGAAATCAAAACAAATCTAAAAATCACATACAAATTAAATAAAATACTTACACAAATTAAAGAAATTGCATACCTAATTAAAATCAATCAACAAACTAAATGCCTAATCCAAGCCAATCAAATATAATCATACCAAGTTAAAATCAATCAACCAATATATTATTCCCAAACATAAAATATTGTATGCCTAATCAACATAACTAAATATTAACCTCCCTAATCCAAGCCAATCAAATCCATTGCTTTCCTTGTCCAACACCAAATCATATCCTTTTTAAATACACAAATCCCTTTCCTTGTCAAGCCTAACCCTTTACCTATAAAAAGAACCCTTCACCAACCTTCTCAACCCTAGCTCTTCATATAAAAAAGCCTAGCTAGCTCATAGAACAACTCTCCCTCACTCTCAATAACAAGAAGACAAACCAAAGAACCCCCATCGCCTTGACCAAAACACATCCCGAACAGCCCCCCCTCACCTCACCGAAAAACACATCCCAAGCAACCATAAACACACACATAAAACAGCCCCCAAACCACACCATAACACCACCGAAAATAACACTCAAAACAGTAGCCAAAACATCCCAAAAACAGTAACTAAAATACAGCAGGAAAACAGTAGTAGCGGCGGCAAATCGGAGTCAAAACAGTAGCAAAAGACGGAGGACGACGACCCAAAACAGTAAGACAACGAACGAGAGCAGTGAACCAGTGAACCGGAAGAGTTGCGGAGCTTTACCCCTTCCGATCTTTGTGAAACGCGAGTCCGAGAGACGACTTAAAAGGTTAGACCTGAGGGCACTTTTTCATTAGTTTATATTCGTTTCTTTTATTATTGAATTGTATTCACATGAGAGTCGTTTATGGATTCGTGTTGTGGGTATTGGATGAATGGAAGAGTGTTGTCTCTTGTGGTATATAGGATGGAACCCAGACGTAAATTCCGTAGCCGAATCCGAATGGACGGTAGTGCGGTCTGTATTTGGGACACAACTCCACGTACCACTTGAGTAAACGGCACCTTTTCTTGTTTTGTGTTGCTTTGGTTTATTTAATTCTTGTCATTTAAATTCTGCATGTTGTTTATTCCCGTATGATACGATCGAGTGCATGGGCTTAGTAAGTGCGATGAAAGGTTCCCTAATTGGAGGGTTAAAATCCTTCACCACGATGCTCTGCCGCACCGATTGATGTGTGTTTGGTTGAATGCGAAATACGTTCAATCGGACATACTTAGTTTGATATGACTGTCTTTATTTTCGTATGCATGATTCAACTGAGTGCATGGGCTTAGTAAGTGCAATGTGAGATCCCCTATGGGGAGGGGCTGAAGCCCTTTACCACGAGGCTTTGCCGCGCCGGTTGATGCGTGTTCGGTTGGATACAAGATACGTTCAATCGGGCACACTATGTTTAGTATTATTGCTTTTCATTCTATGTATGCATGATTCAGTCGAGCGCATGGGCTTAGTACGTTGGTCTAAAGGTCCTCTCTTTGAGAGATCAAGAGCCCCAAAAGGCCACCTTTACGGCAGTACTTCGCCGCGCACCTTTATTTTGTCATTTATGTATTGCGTCCCATTTCATGCATCAGATCTGTTCCCGTTCGAACGCGTTTACGAACGCAACTCGAACGCGCATGTATTTTGCCTTGTCATGCATCAGGTCTTATTTCTGTTCGAACGCGTTCACGAACGCCATACGAATGTGAGCATTCTGTTTCATTTCCGTTCGAACGCGTTCACAAACGCCACACGAACGAGAGCATTCTGTTTCATTTCCGTTCGAACACGTTATCAAACGCCATACGAATGCGAACCTTCTATTTACCGTTCGAACGCGTTTACGAACGCTACACGAACACACACACACTTTCTTAGTTTCATAATATATCAGGCCTGGTTCCGTTCGAACGCGTTCTCGGACGCTACACGAACGCGAATCTTCTGTTTACCGTTCGAACGCATTTACGAACGCTACACGAACACGCACACACTGAACTGAGTCTGTCTTATCATATTCATGCATAATTGCCTCTTGGTTGATCTTTCTTGTGTTATATAGCCAACCGTATTATTTGTATTCCTGCATTTATCCACTCCATGTGTTCTTGGGATTGTATTCAAGCATGATTAGGCTGTTAGCAGGTTATTTGGTTAATAGGTTCATGAGATAGTACTCAAGCATGATTAGGTTGTTCTTAGTTTTCCATATCATAGGATTGAAATATGTTCATGAGATTGCCATGTGATGTTGCATGTTGTGATGAACTTGTTGATGTATGTACATGAATCTAGAAGCATGATATTTTTGGAAATAAATGTTACTTAA
Source organism: Zanthoxylum bungeanum (assembly GCA_019454045.1). Classification (NCBI taxonomy): domain Eukaryota; kingdom Viridiplantae; phylum Streptophyta; class Magnoliopsida; order Sapindales; family Rutaceae; genus Zanthoxylum; species Zanthoxylum bungeanum. The sequence goes on from SKCR01023513.1 coordinate 87,424, forward strand.
GCTTGATTAAATTATTACATAAATCCTTTCATTACAAGTGACATGAGTAAGGGACCATTCCGAACCCAACGGTTTGAGGTCTTCCCTTGCGAGGGGTGAGTGCGGCCTTAAATCTTTGTCCCGGTTCACACCGGGTGGCGACTCCATATTATTTAGTATTTCCCAACTAGTGCCGCGAGCCTAGAAACGGCGTCGCCCAGGTCCTGTGTCCTACAGTCTGGCGACTCCACTGGGGATAGAGAATTGGCCCCGAAATATTGACTTGTGATGTTTGGATTTATGTTTTAATTGACCGTGTCTATAGTGGATAAATTGAGGGTTTAATCAAAGGCATTTTGAGGCTAGGTAATGGTTTGGTGTCTTCCTTCATTCACTACCTTTCTAGAAGGAAAAGCTGTGAAGGCACCTAGATAGCCATCTACTCGTAGCCTATTGTGATGGACTAATTTGGAGGACTCGTTGTTTATTCCTGACAACAAGCGATAAGAGCCTAAGAGGCTTGGGTATTTAAGTGAGCCTCGCTCCACCTTCCCTCTGGGGGATCTACAACGGGAAATCCATTTGACAGTCCGTCACACACCATAGCTCATTGGCACGTACCTTAGTGTATAAAAAAGGGTGCGCCCACTTGGTTGCTCGAACCCTTGAGTGGGGAGACCTAGTTGTGGGCCATCCTTTGCCAGTGAGAGCCTTTGTCTATACTCTTACTAACCCACCCATAGACCGGGTTGGCTAAAGTAACAATTATTTCCTTGGATATGTGCTTGTGGACCATCCTCATTTGGATGTAGTTGGACTATTGTCAGAAATGCGGGCTTGCTGGGCCATTTAAACTGGGGCAAGTTCGTACCTTATGACTATTAGGCCCAAAGCTTCTGAAATGTTGATGGGCCATACTGTAGAAATTATTACGTTTGCATTATCTTCATTATATGTTTGTGTTTAGGAACATTATCATTTGGATACGGTTGGACTTCTTGCCATGAGATGTGAACTTGTTGGGCCATTTAAACTGCGACGAGTTCACTCCTATGATAGTTAGCCCAAAAGCTTCTGAAATGATGATGGGCCGATTTGTGTGAGAATTTTAATGAGTTGATATATTCCTTGTGTATCATATGCATCTCATGCACCCCATGCATACATACATCATGTTAACCCTTGTGTTCTGGAAGCCATCATAGATACATGTTGGTTAGGGAAGAGGACAGACTTGTCAAAAGACCAAGCAGCCACCAAGAAGTACTGGCAGAAGACCTAGCCCAACGGGATAGGAAACCCAATCATGCATGCATGCATACACGTAACATATTTGCATCCTTTTTGTGTTTGTTCTGTTTTGTAATAACAGGTTTCAAAAGAAAAAAAGAAAGCGTCAAAAGACAAACCAATCAGGAAGATCGACAGTACTGTATCAGTCTGGGGGCGAGGCCCGTATCAGTATCAGTCTTGGGGCGAGGCCCGTATCAGTATCAGTCTTGGGGCGAGGCCCATATCAGCAGTATCAGTCTTGGGGCGAGGCCCATATCAGTATCAGTCTTGGGACGAGGCCCATATCAGTAGTATCAGTCTGGGGGCGAGGCCCATATCAGCAGTATCAGTCTTGGGGCGAGGCCCATATCAGTATCAGTCTGGGGGCGAGGCCCATATCAGTTGTATCAGTCTGGGGGCGAGGCCCATATCAATATCAGTTTAAGGAGAAGCCCACATCATTCTGCGCGCCGAGGCCCACATCAGCAGAATTTTGGAATGAATCCCAGGGCCGAGGCCCACATCAGTAGAATTTTGGAATGAATCCAGGGAATCCCAGGGCCGAGGCCCACATCAGCAGAATTTTGGAATGAATCCAGGGAATGAATCCCAGGGTCGAGGCCACATCAGCAGATTTTTGGAATGAATCCGAGGGTCGAGACCCACATCAGCATCAATCTGGGGGCGAGGCCCATGTCAGTAGTAGTTGGGGCCGAGGCCCACTTCAGCAATCAGTTTTGGGATGAGTCCCGAGGGTCGAGGCCCACATCAGCATCAATCTGGGGGCGAGGCCCATGTCAGTAGCAGTTGGGGCCGAGGCCCACTTCAACATCAGTTTTGGGATGAGTCCCAGGGTCGAGGCTTACATCAAACACAGTTTGGGAATGAGTCCCAGGGTCGAGGCCCACATTACATCAGATCAGTTCTGCCGAGAATGGCACTCCGAGAATGGAGATATAGTCCAGGAATTGACAGCTCGGGAATGAGCACGCCGAGGATGGCACTCCGAGAATGGAGATATGGTCCAGGGAATGGACAGTTCAAGAATGAACAAGCCGGGAATGGCACTCCAAGAATGGAAGCACGGTTCGGGAATGAACCACCTTACAGTAAAGGTTCGGGAATGAACCACCTCACGATAACAGTTCAGGAATGAACAACTTACAGTAACAGTTCGGGAATGGACCACCTTACAGTAACGGTGCAGGAAGAAAGCCTGCATTCAGCTCAGTACGGGAATAAAGCCCACATTCAGTACAGTTCAGGAAGAAAGCCTACAAACTCGGGAATAAAACCCACATTCAGTACAGTTCGGGGACAAAGCCCACAGTTAACACAGTCAGGGAACAAAGCCCAAGGGAATAAAAGCCTCATGTCAGTATAGTTTGAGAACAAAGCTCAAGAGGAAGAAAGCCTCATATCAGTATAAGTCAGGGAACAAAGCCCAAGGGAATAAAAGCCTCATGTCAGTATAGTTTGAGAACAAAGCTCAAGAGGAAGAAAGCCTCATATCAGTATAAGTTTGAGAACAAAGCTCAAGGGGAAGAAAGCCTCATGTCAGTACAGTTCGGGAATAAAGCTCGGGAGGAATAAAGCCTCATCTCAACAGTTCGGGAATAAAGCTCAAGGGGAAGAAAGCCTCATGACAGTATAGTTTGAGAACAAAGCTCAAGGGGAAGAAAGCCTCATGTCAGTATAGTTTGAGAACAAAGCTCAAGGGGAAGAAAGCCTAATGTCAGTATAATTTGAGAACAAAGCTCAAGGGGAAGAAAGCCTCATATCAGTATAGTTTGAGAACAAAGCTCAAGGGGAAGAAAGCCTCATATCAGTATAAGTCAGGGAACAAAGCCCAAGGGAATAAAAGCCTCATGTCAGTATAGTTTGAGAACAAAGCTCAAGGAGAAGAAAGCCTCATGTCAGTATAGTTCGGGAACAAAGCCCACACTCAGTGCAGTACGGAATAAAGCCCACATTCAATACAATTCAGGAAGGAAGCCTACGTCCAGCAACTCGGGAATAAAGCCCACATTCAGTACAGTTCGGGAATAAAGCCCACACTCAGCTCAGTTCGGGAACAAAGCCCACACTCAGTGCAGTTCAGGAAGAAGCCCACATTCAACACAATTGAAGGAAGAAAGCCTAGAGGAATAAAGCCTCATCTCAACACAGTTCGAGAATGAACAAGCCGGGAATGGCACTCCAAGAATGGAAGCACGGTTCGGGAATGGACCACATCACAACACGGTTCGGGAATGAACCAGGGGTCGCAGCACCTCACCAGCCAAATCAACTCAACACATGGTAAGTCAAGTGCAGCTGGCGAGCCAGGTAAGTAGAAATGCATTGCATAACTTTGATAGGATTGTCACTGTTGCACATTACACAAGTCCCATCAAAGTGGGGGCGACTGTAGGCACTGCATTTTTACACATAAGTCCCTATGATGAGTCTCATTTTGGAGACACTACCTTTTAAGTCACGGAGGTCACGGGAAACGGACATCGGAAGGGGAAATTCAGAATAAACAAGGTTCACTGTTTTCGTTGGTGCTGCGTTCGTTACTTCGTTCGAACGTCAGGCAGATTGCGGACGTTCGTACCACGTTCGAGTAAGCGTTCGAACGGTGTCGGTAATTCTGGTTTTGCTGCTAGCCTCACATTAAGCCCAATTCGCCCAAACCTTGGCCCACACGCCCAAGCCCACTTAAAACACATATTTAACACATGGTGAAATCAAAACAAATCTAAAAATCACATAACAAATTAAATAAAATACTTACACAAATTAAAGAAATTGCATACCTAATTAAAATCAATCAACAAACTAAATGCCTAATCCAAGCCAATCAAATATAATCATACCAAGTTAAAATCAATCAACCAATATATTATTCCCAAACATAAAATATTGTATGCCTAATCAACATAAACTAAATATTCAACCTCCCTAATCCAAGCCAATCAAATCATTGCTTTCCTTGTCCAACACCAAATCATATCCTTTTTTAAATACACAAATCCCTTTCCTTGTCAAGCCTAACCCTTTACCTATAAAAAGAACCCTTCACCAACCTTCTCAACCCTAGCTCATTCATATAAAAAAGCCTAGCTAGCTCATAGAAACAACTCTCCCTCACTCTCAATAACAAGAAGACAAACCAAAGAACCCCCATCGCCTTGACCAAAACACATCCCGAACAGCCCCCCCTCACCTCACCGAAAAACACATCCCAAGCAGCCCTAAACACACACATAAAACAGCCCTCAAACCACACCATAACACCACCGAAAATAACACCCAAAACAGTTGCCAAAACATCCCAAAAACAGTAACTAAAATACAGCAGGAAAACAGTAGTAGCGGCGGTAAATCGGAGTCAAAACAGCATCAAAAGACGGAGGACGACGACCCAAAACAGTAAGACAACGAACGAGAACAGTGAACCAGTGAACCGGAAGAGTTGCGGAGCTTTACCCCTTCCGATCTTTGTGAAACGCGAGTCCGAGAGACGACTTAAAAGGTTAGACCTGAGGGCACTTTTTCATTAGTTTATATTCGTTTCTTTTATTATTGAATTGTATTCACATGAGAGTCGTTTATGGATGCGTGTTGTGGGTATTGGATGAATGGAAGAGTGTTGTCTCTTGTGGTATATAGGATGGAAACCCAGACGTAAATTCCGTAGCCGAATCCGAATGGACGGTAGTGCGGTCTGTATTTGGGACACAACTCCACGTACCACTTGAGTAAACGGCACCTTCTCTTGTTTTGTGTTGCTTTGGTTTATTTAATTCTTGTCATTTAAATTCTGCATGTTGTTTATTCCCGTATGATACGATCGAGTGCATGGGCTTAGTAAGTGCGATGAAAGGTTCCCTAATTGGAGGGTTAAAATCCTTCACCACGATGCTCTGCCGCACCGATTGATGTGTGTTCGGTTGAATGCGAAATACGTTCAATCGGACATACTTAGTTTGATATGATTGTCTTTATTTTCGTATGCATGATTCAACCGAGTGCATGGGCTTAGTAAGTGCAATGTGAGATCCCCTATGGGGAGGGGCTGAAGCCCTTTACCACGAGGCTTTGCCGCGCCGGTTGATGCGTGTTCGGTTGGATACAAGATACGTTCAATCGGGCACACTATGTTTAGTATTACTGCTTTTCATTCTATGTATGCATGATTCAATCGAGCGCATGGGCTTAGTACGTTGGTCTAAAGGTCCTCTCTTTGAGAGATCAAGAGCCCCAAAAGGCCACCTTTACGGCAGTACTTCGCCGCGCCCCTTTATTTTGTCGTTTATGTATTGCGTCCCATTTCATGCATCAGATCTGTTCCCGTTCGAACGCGTTTACGAACGCAACTCGAACGCGCATGTATTTTGCCTTGTCATGCATCAGGTCTTATTTCTGTTCGAACGCGTTCACGAACGCCATACGAACGTGAGTATTCTATTTCATTTCCGTTCGAACGCGTTCACAAACGCCACACGAACGAGAGCATTCTGTTTCATTTCCGTTCGAACGCGTTATCAAACGCCATACGAACGCGAACCTTCTGTTTACCGTTCGAACGCGTTTACGAACGCTACACGAACACACACACACTTTCTTAGTTTCATAATGTATCAGGTCTGGTTCCGTTCGAACGTGTTCTCGGACGCTACACGAACGCGAATCTTCTGTTTACCGTTCGAACGCATTTACGAACGCTACACGAACGCGCACACACTGAACTGAGTCTGTCTTATCATATTCATGCATAATTGCCTCTTGGTTGATCTTTCTTGTGTTATATAGCCAACCGTATTATTTGTATTCCTGCATTTATCCACTCCATGTGTTCTTGGGATTGTATTCAAGCATGATTAGACTGTTAGCAGGTTATTTGGTTAATAGGTTCATGAGATAGTACTCAAGCATGATTAGGTTGTTCTTAGTTTTCCATATCATAGGATTGAAATATGTTCATGAGATTGCCATGTGATGTTGCATGTTGTGATGAACTTGTTGATGTATGTACATGAATCTAGAAGCATGATATTTTTGGAAATAAATGTTACTTAAGCTTGATTAAATTATTACATAAATCCTTTCATTACAAGTGACATGAGTAAGGGACCATTCCGAACCCAACGGTTTGAGGTCTTCCCTTGCGAGGGGTGAGTGCGGCCTTAAATCTTTGTCCCGGTTCACACCGGGTGGCGACTCCATATTATTTAGTATTTCCCAACTAGTGCCGCGAGCCTAGAAACGGCGTCGCCCAGGTCCTGTGTCCTACACCAATTTCTTTATCAGCTACATTTTCTTTAGCATGCTTTAAGAAATGATTGAGAAAAGAAATATTTTCAAAATATGAGTTTTATGGTTTCAAGGCATAGGGGAAAAACCCACCTCAATATGTAACTCGATTCAGATATGGAATTGACAGACAATGCATGTGCACATGTAGAGGACTGGGGGGACGACGATACGTAACGCCCCCAGATCCTAGTTCAAGACTAGGGATGACAGATTCCCCTAGATCCTAGTTTCAGAGCTTGGAAGGTAGCATAGATCCGCACCCCCAATTCTAGTTCTGTGGCTTGGGGGACGGAGATACGTAATGCCCCAAGACCACTAGTTTCAGGGACAAGAGTTGCATGATTTTGAGGACGGCGATACGTAACGCCCCAAAGTCATGGATTTTCACTCATGGCTCTAGTTAGGCATATGGGGGGACGGTAATACGTAGTGCCTCCATACGTCAGATTTTCAGAGACAGATACAAATTAAAGAAATAGTTTTCAGTTACAGTTTTCAGAAAAGTTTTTAGAAAATAAAGTTTTCCGAAAATAGAAGTTTTATAAGAAACATTCATAAAAGCAAGGTTTAGAAAAGTTTTCTAGAAAGAAAAGAAATCGTTTTCAGTTTTTGGAAGAGATTTCCAGAAAAGATAAGTTTTACAAAAGAGTTTTTAGAAAGATTTTCAGAGATGAGTTCATAGTTTTCAGACCAAAAAAGAGATTTTCAAATTAAACTACTTCTGAACTTTGGTTTTAAAACTCAACATTTTCGTAGCTGTATTTCATTTTTCATTTTATATTGTCCACTCACTTAGATCATTCAAATGATCTAACCCCCTCCCAGTGTTTTATTTTGCAGGACCCCGAAGGACGAGCTCGAGAGGATGGATACTGATGGCAGTCACTAGGGTGTTTGAGTCCACAGATCGAGTGTAGAGTTACAGTTCAGCTAGAGTCAAGTAAAGTTATGTATCATGCATTATTTATAGCAGAGTCTTTACGTGTAAAAGATAAAGTGTCCATGAATAGAGTTGTAAACAGAAGCATTATTGGGTACACAAGCCATAATTGTCAAGTTACATTTCATGTCATTATTTTGGGTAATGTTCCCATGCGTGAGTTTATGTTCAAGATAGAGTATTAATGTTTTCCATAGTCAGATGCTCATGGGAATAAGACGGTCTATTCCCTACCGGTGGCGTCCCCAGATTGGAGATGTTACAAAGATGGTATCAGAGCATGGTCTAAGGAGTCATTGACTGCAATGGGTAGAGTGTTGGGGTCTTGTATACCTAGTATATCCGGGATACTAGTATGCAGGGCACTGCCTCTCCAGTATCCAATCCTCGAGTACGTCCTCAAGATCTATAGACAGGTTATTAAGCTTTCTTATACTATTCGAATAGTATATCTTATGAGAATAACTATACTCTAGATCCAAGTTAGGAATCTTCTTGAAGTTATTCGGCCTATTACCAGAAGTACAAACGTTGCCAGGTAGTAAAAATATAAGAAAAGTTACCCAAATGAGTGGGAAATGAAAGCTAGAAGAAAAGTAAGGGAAGAAGTAAGGATGCTTAAGCAACCAGAGTAACAAGAGATAGAGATATAGAATCAGATCGATAAAGAAGTACCAGAATCTATAGTAGTAAAGAGAATATAAAAAGCCCGAGCAAGTAATAAAGTGCCTAGTAGATGTAAGATTTCTTCCCTCCTCGAAAATTTCTTTCAAATAGATTTAAAAGCCTCGAGTGCCTTATATAGACAGCGAATTCCCCAAGTAACGAGGAATAGACAGAAAAATATAAGAAGTAGGAGATCGAGACTAGCCTAGGGAGTTCCTATAGACGAGAGATGCCAAAAAAGACCTAGAGAACTCCATATCCCCAAACCCAGACCCAGGCCAACAAGCAGACAAATAAAGGTCATAAACAGGAACAATTAGTTACCTTATCTCAAGCAATCCGATGGTGACAAGACCCTAAGCTATCTAGGTTTTAATCGCTTAATCATACTCATTAAGGAAGCCATTCTGACAGAGCTTATCTTATACCTACCTTACATGAGGAATAGACCTTACCAAGATACAAAGTACCAGAACAAGGATACCGAAACCTATCAAGACATAAGATGTTTGCCCTAGTTCCTACCAGTATAGATATAAGTGACCGTAAGAAACCCGACAAGATTTCATCTTAAGAAATGGAAGACCTTGAAAGATAGATCACCAGAAAAGGATTAAGAAAGTTTTGAGGAAGTAAAGGAAAGAATTTAGTATAGCCTAAAGATCTAGGCAAGTCAGCATGAGGTTTACAATACTAGTAGAAGTCCACAGAGTAGACCCAATGTATTTGAACCTACAGTTCCACACAATGCTAGTAGAGATCCGTGAAAAGTATAAAAGGACAAACTCCAGAGATAGAGGTACTCAAAATTTAACCAAAAAACCAGTGAAGCCAGTGAGATTAGATGGTAAAGTTATAGCCTATAGCAAGAGCAGAGAGTCGAGATCTAGGAAGTAACTAGAAGAATGAATCACCACTGGCATTGGAAGCACAACTTAGAACTAAGAGTTAGGATACGAAAGTAATTAAGAAGAATGCAAAAAGTAACAAGGAAATTCAGAACATTCAGACACATAGTTAATATAGTAAGAAGACAGTAGCATAAATAATTGATAATAGTTGTGGACCCAAGACATAGAATAGTCGACAAAGATGAGCGGACTTTGGAAGCTACCATTGAAATAAGAAACCCTTAAGGAAGTAAAGACTTAGAAGTATGAAGAGACCATAGAGAACGATTCTCAAGAATATAGCGAAAAACTTATAAAGAGTCTCATCGTATTGAGAATGAAAGACTAGGTAAAAAAGTAGTACCTGAACCAAAGAAGATTTAGTAGGAGATGTCCAGAGCAATCGAAGTTGATGGAGTTTCCAAGAGAATAAATTCAAGAAACTAAGATGAGAAGGAAAGTCAGAGGACAAAATAAAACTTAGTAAAGATGAATAACGGAGGGAGTACGGTAGGAGTTTGAGAGAGTATAAACCTTACGGAGGTTCACAATAAGGGGTGGTATTATCGATACTTAGAAAAGAAATTAGTAATAAAGTTAAAATATAAAATCTAGATAGTTCTTAGTAGTAGTACCCTAGTGGGGGAGCCAAAACTAGACATGTAAACAACAAAGTTATAAGTTTATAGATGAACAGCATAAGCAACTACAACACGAGTAGCGAGTGAGAACATAACCATCGGAAGACTCCAGGACAAAACCCACCCTCCCAACCCTTATTAAACAACGGCAACAAAGAAGGACTTCGATGTTCGCCTCAAAATATTCCCAGAAACAATAGAATGCATAGTGGAAAGAGATCGAAACAGAAAACCTTTAGATATGGTACAATAACAGAATAAAAGTGGAAATAATTCTAAGGGAGAGAACTAGAAGAGAAGTTATCCAGACAAAATAATGAAGAGAGAAAGTATTAATTAAGTAGTGACGAGGATATAAGAGAACATCATTAAATATGATTAGGGACATGTGAGAGGTAATATCTTTCGGATATGAAGACAGAAATATAGAACATAAAAGTTTCAAGTACGGAATAGAACATGAGGGTAGGCAAACAGGTCAGCAAGAAAAAGGCTTGGAAGTGAAACTGTCAATGTGCAACGACAGTATAAGAAAATACTAAGTAAGTATTGGCAGAAATATAATATAATACATAACCGAGAAAATAAGTTTACTAAAATATGGGAAACAATAAAGAATAAATATCCTAACATGCAACCGGGTATGGAAAATGAGTTGGTGTTAAGGAACAACAACCAGATTTATAGTAACAATGAAAGTAAAGTACAAAAGAGTATGCACTTTAGCCAGGACTGAATTGCCAGCATCGATGTTAGTAGCAGTGAATGCGATTTAAACACCAAGATGCATGCAATAAAGCATGAATCTTTAACCAATTGAGGAGGTGTTGGACAATTATAACCCATATCATCACTATTTGTACAGAACATTGTGTTGTTGTACGAATTAACTATGTGACAAAGGAAATTACTCTTTTATCATTTGTAATTAGATTACTGGGATATATAAATGATAAAAGTCCATATGATTAGTTCCGGATTGATAAGATATGAGACAATATCAATCCATGAAGGTTTAATCATTAAAACATCTCTAGTCATAGTATTATCGAGATTGGACATCGATAATGTGGAATAGACTAGTATTGCACTTGTGCGCGTTGTGGGAGCATAACAGCATAATTCTCATATATTTGGGTATTGGATACTCATGCAAGTGTAATATGAGGTTGTGTTTACCGATGGTATGGAAACAGCTTCGCTCTGGATGGACCCATCAGAATCCCATTGGTAGTATGATTGTGTGTCTATGGGAGTCCGAATCAGGGTAGGTGTATTTGGTCTTAACCTGAGACTTGCACCGCTAATACTTGCGACAATCAATATACTTTGGTTTTGGTCGTCCAAGGCTTTAACTGGTTCTGTGTACGCCTTTTCTGGGTATATTGAGAATCGTAGTGTATTGGGTGTGATGTCGAGATGGAAGTATCACTCCAGTCATAGTGGAGATGATGATCATGTAGGATACGGAACTGGTGCTCTTATATGTTGCAGCGATTGGGATAATATGACTAGGTCATGCTTATCCGATTATAGAGACTAGTTACCAGAGATCCGATATGTGCTTCGTACGGGGCAGAAACAATTCCAGCCCCAGACCTAGCACGTGACTGTTGGACAATTATGACCCATAGCATCACTATTTGTACAGATCATGGTGTTGTTGTACAAATTAACTATGTGACAAAGGAGATTGCTCTCTTATCATTTGTGATTAGATTACCAAGATATATAAATGATAGGAGGTCCTTATGATTTGTTCCTAGATTGAGAATGATATGAGACAATATCAATCCACGAAGGATAAATCACTAAATATCCCTAGTCAGAGTATTATCGAGATTGGACATCGATAAATGCGTAAAAGACTAGTATTACACTTGTGCGCGTTGTGAGGGCATAACGGCATAGTTCTCATATATTTGGGTATAGGATACTCATGCAAGTGTAATAGGAGGTTGTGTTTTACCGATGGTACGAGAAACAGCTTCGCTCTGGATAGACCCCATCGGAATTCCATTGGTAGTATGACTATGTGTCTATGGAAGTTCGAAATCAGGGTAGGTGCATTTGGTCTTAACCTGAGACTTGCACCGCTAATACTTGCGACAATCAATATACTTTGGTTGTGGTCATACAGGGCTTTAACCGGTTCTGTGTACGCCTCTGTTGGGTATACTGAGAATCGTAGTGTGTTGGGTGTCATGTCAAGACAGAAGTATCACTCCAGTCATATGGAGATGATGATCGCATAGGGATACAGAACTGGTTCTCTAAAGGGTTACAATCATCGGGATAATATGACTTGGTCATGATTATCCGATAATAAGGAGACTAGTTGCTCGTAATCCGATATATGCTTCGTACGTGGCAGACACTGTACCAGCCCCAGGCCTTGCATGTGATCATCCGATACTGGATCGAAATACGCAATACTATGTATACTACGCCTGATATATATCCTTTATTCCTGTAAGGATTTTTATGGAGAATTGGGTAGGCATGGCGCTTTGCTAGAAGCCAACCTTGTCTTGTAAATCGGTATAAACGTAGTACTAGGTACTTACGTGTTCGGATAGTCCGACGACCGAATTTACTGCCAACATATCCAGGGATCTCATGGGTCGCTTCCCGAAGATTCACCGATGACGTATGACTCGCACTTTTATTAATCTGGGATTAATTAAATGAGAGAGAGAAAATTAATCTGGGATTAATTACGGAGATATTTTATCTGGGATAAAATATCAATTAAAGAGAGAGAACGATTAATTTGGAATTAATCGATAAATTAATATATTCGATATATTAAACGAAATTGGATTTCGACGCGGAATTAAAATTAGATTTTAATTCGGGTAAATGAGTTAATTTAGAACTAATTCGTTAGCGATGTGAATAGTGATTTCGCTAGGCATAATCATTTAATTGCGTCGCAACAAAAAAGTTCGTTAATTTGGAATTAGCGAACCCGAGCTCGGGATTGTTTGTGAGCGCATGCGCATTTCGAATTCGAGTGCGGCACGCAAGTCAAATCAAGCGTCAAATCACTAGTCGCATCTAGCGTCACATCTTTCGTCAATTTCAAGTGATAGATGTCTTTCACTTTGAGTGATTGACGCCAATCATTATTCATTGATTGATTGATGTAGTGGTTGTGGGCTTTAATGGTTTGACTTTTGTAAAGCCAAATGTGTGGTAAATGAATTTGAAATTCATTTAAGTGTATTTGATACACAAAATCCAACCATTACACAACTCTCTCTCTCTCACATTTCTCTCCATTCATTCACGCCCTTGGGGCTATTTTTTCTTCTGGTTTGGCAGCCCACTGCCGAGAGCCAAAGAGGAAATGAGAAGCAAAGTGTTTGATTTTTGTGGCAAAAATCAAGAGAACTAGCACTCCGAGAGACATGCGAAGGTGATAGGGAAGTCCACCCATGAGCTTGGAATCGTTTCGCGAAGCTTGGAGCTTGACGAAGGACCAACAATGGCCGAATCTTGGAGAGGGAAAGTAGTGAACTGCCGTGAGCTGCAATGGGCAGAAAAGAAATTTTTGTTGCCTCGTACCTCGTTCAACCGATCGATGTGAGTATTCCGCAACTCCCTCGTTGCATTCACACATGTATTTCTTGCTTTGTATTCAATCCTCGGGACTTAGAGATCTCCAACAATGGTATCAGAGCGATGGAAAAGCATGAAATTTGATTAGGGATTAAAATTTGGGTAAAATGTTTTTGTGCATGATTTAATGAAATTGGATGAATTAGTATGCTTAAATGTGTTTTAATTGAAGATTGATTGGATCAATTTGATCAAATGTTGTTTGGAACAAATTTGCCCAAATATCTTAGCTTGGCCGAGAATGACATAGCCCTAATTCTTGGTGATTTTTGATTTTTTGATTCATTGGATGAGTTAGAATCATGTTGGGGATATTGATTTAATGTTGAATTGAATTTAATTGGATTGAATTTGAATTTGAATTTGACTCAAAAATCCCCTTTAGCCGAGAGTTATAAAGCATGTATGGGTTTGATTTTTTGATAAAATGTGTTGGACATGATTTGTTATTGATAAGCATGATTAATTAGGCTAATTTTATGTTTTGGAAATATTGATTTGGGTGATTAATAATTCTATACACTTTATGTAATTAAATTGGGAATTTGGAATTTTTGTAATTTAATTATGTTGGGCCTATTTTGTAAAATTGGGCTTGAATGTTGTAAATGGGCTAATTGGGCTTGGTTGTACCAAGTTAGGTTTATGCTAAATTGGTTGGATCCAATTGGGCCCAAAATCGCTTCCATAAAGCCCAAATGCGACTAATGGACCTTTAAAGTTTAATTGGGCCTAATGGGCCTAAATTGATTTCTTGGCTTATGGGGTTACTCCTTGATTGGACTTTGGTTATCGGTTTGACCCGAGTCGACCAAAAGTCCACGCCTTAAGAAATTAATTAAAAGCCCATTAGACTTTAATTAAATTAACGTTGGACGTTAATCGGGCTTTGAGACCCGTAGCGATTAAATTTGGAATTTAAGTCGTAAAGGTTCGTCAAATAAAGTGTAGTATTTAATTTGGAATTAAATAGCGAATTAGTATTAAATACAAATTGAATTGGATTTAATTATGTAGTTTAATTTAATTCGAGAATTCGTAATTTGAGTACTTATTCACAAAACGAGTTTGACTAGCAAAAAATCAAATCGTTGTTTGAACATTGGATGATCATTAATTATCAGATTAATTAATTTGATTAGATTGATTGATAACATGCTTGTGTGAATACATGGTTGTGATGCATGAATAATGTATATCAGATGGATATTAGATGGGTGGGGAAATTTTAGAAATTGTTGTAATAAATTTGGAATTTATTAATTGGACCTGCGTGTCCAGCCTTATTACCTCCTTACTCTTTGTATTCTCTTCTCACCTATTCCCCTCAATGTAAATGAGGTTTCTTTAGAAGTGTAGTGTAACGGGTAGAAGTAAATACATGTGCTAGCGGGAGAGATTTGATCTAGGATCAATGTGTAAAGTATCCATCCGCATATCATTATTATTTTATCATATGCGCTTTATTATGTGTTTAGAATGCATGTTTAAGAGTGTATGATGATGAGACCTTAACAAAGATAATAAATTGTTGCCAATTTGCACGCGAAAAACCCTCGCAAAATATTAAGCGTTTTTCCTTCCATTGAGTGATTTTTACTCAAGATCCTAGACTGGCATTGGCTTGTTGGCCAAAGTCAAGGCCTTTGTCCGTCGAGGATGTGTTTGAATCATAAGATCTTTGTTCCATATTGGTGTCTTGTCCAAGTTGTGGTTTGTTGGCCAAAGTCAAGACCTTTTCGATGGTCAATGGGTCACGCTTAACTGGGATCACTAAGTTTGTTGTGCCAAAGCCAAGGCTTAGTTGATTCAGAGGAAAAAGGTTAGGTAATATATTGGATATATTGACATATATAAGATATATGTTTCGGACTTGGATGTCCCCCTACTGGATCTAGGAATTGTATTGGATCCAATTGATCTTAGAGATCTACCTAGTTAATTATCATACAATTTGTTGGCCAAAGTCAAGATTGTGTGACATTTAACGGGATCCTAGCCCGCTAGGAAACACGGTTTCCCGAGTACTCGACAGACAGAGGGTTAGAGGCTCGCCGAAAAATAGTGGGAGGCAAGAATTGAATTTGCAATATTCGTTTAATTACTTGCCATACGCGCTCAAACAATATCATTTCGTCATATAATGTAAATGTTAGTTGGACTAATATTTAAATTGTTGTTTTAATTAACAGTTGGACTGTATTCAAACAAATTAAAAGTATAGTTGATTAATATAGTTGGACTATAATAATCATTATATTTATAAGTACCTGAAATCGTTGATTAAATAGTTGGACTATTAGAATCAAGATAAAATTGAAAGATTGACATTTAAAACATAATCCTAGGGAAAATGTATTTAAATGGTTTAATTTTCAAAATTGGGAATAAAGTTTCATGATAGTCCTGGAAAATAATAAGTTACTTTATTTGATAAAATAACATATTAAGCCTAAGCTCGGAGTTAAGCAAATAGTAGAGCATGATCTTTGGAAGATTCATATGATGATAACTTAAGTGCTTAATCCATTAAGCTTGCCAATTAGACTCCTTAATTTCTTAATCAGAACTAAGGATTAGATCCTTAAAGTATGATAAAGAAATTGAAGGATCTTCAAAGATCTATTCTTAGATCTTAGAAGTACATATTGCAATAAATAACTCTTGGAGAGTTAATGACTATTCTCAAGGAGATAAAGTCAAAGTTTGCAATAGGCAAGTAGCGCAAGGTGCACTTTACTTCGATATTCTAGAAACCCGAGGCTTGGCCAAAGGCTACTGGAATATGGAAAAGGGCAAAGGCAGTATCATTATAATCTTCTGGGAAGATAAATGACATATCCCAAAATGTCTGCCTAAATGTAGCAAATGGGATTGCGGAAGCGTGACTGCCGTTTGGACAAAGCAGACATGAAGGAATTGAAGACAAGCAAGGCTCTGACTTCAAATATGTTTGTCATAAATATGTTCACTACTAGTATTAAAATTGGATTTTAAATACTTAGTGTGATACATAAATATATATTGATGTTCAGAATCTGCTATGAGCAGGATACTGACTTCAGATAGAGATTTAATCTGCGAATTGGAAACGGGACGAAAGTCGCTGTTTTAACCGTAGATACCTAAGTTTAGGAACTACCCTTCGGGTGTGTACTTAAATTAGGAAACTGTTATAATGTAACTAGTTTGACTAGAAACATTATCTCTATATCAGTGTTTATTCCGTTGCGGATTGACCTTTATATTCTAGAACACTAAAGTGTTTTATTATATAAAGATGATATTGAGATAAACACATTATATGTGAATAACAACATTTATATTTTGAATATAAATAAATCTCAAACATATTACATGACAAACGAATAGCTCAAACTGATTTGATCAGAAGAAACTTAATGTGGCATTGTTGTCTGGGACACAATTTAAACAAGACTCGTATATCCACATTTTCGAAGAGTGGGTACTCGGACTGATTTGATTCTATTCAAATAAATTCTACGAATCTAGTTTATTGGGCAAAGTGCCTATAACACCTTTACTTAGTAAAAGTGCAAGTGCCACCGATCTGATAGCCCTAGTTCATAGTGAAGTAAGTGGGCCGATGTCTAGCAAGGCTAGACGTGGATATGAATATTTCGTGACCTTTATGGATGTGGCATCGCGTTATGGTTATGTGTTTCTTTTGAAACACAAATCGCAAACTTTTAAAGTTTTCGACACGAAATAGACGGACAGATCGGCTAAAGTATAAAACCGTCACGGTAAGACCGTAATGGAAAATACTTAGGCAATAAGTTTCTAATATACTTGAAAGAGTATAGTATTCTTTCAATGAGGACTCCTCCTGAAACACGTCATTTTGACGGTGTGTCCGAACTGAGTAACCAAATTTTGTTGGACATGATAAGGTTAATCATGAGTCGCTCTGAGCTACCATTTCCTTCAACGGATAAGCATAAACATTGCAGAACTTATTTAGAATAAGGTTCCATAAAAATCTGTTAGACAAACTTCATATAAGATATGAACAGGAAAGAAACCAAGTTTCTCATTCCTGAACATTTGGGAATGCTAGGCATATGTTTGGATGATACCAAACTAGAACCCAAATTGGATAAGTGCCAATTGTAAGTTATCCAAGGGAAACCATAAGTATAGTACTTATACAACTCACAAGAGAACAATTTTATTGTTGCTCACCATGCGGTTTTCCTGAGAGGAATACCGATATGCAATGGTAAGTGGGAGGATAGTAAAACTCGATGAAAATCGGAGTAATAGTATTCCAGGCACCAAATCCTTAATGGAACATAAATAGTTCATCAAGGATGAAACTATACCATAATCTTCGTATACACAAGAACCGCGTATGTCGGAGAGAGTCAGAAAACAACCTGGGGTATGGGTTTCTGATCTCACCTCATAAAGATGTCAATCTTATTGAGGAATACCAACTGACTACGTATAAGGAAGTGATACAAGGTATCGACTCCCTATTATGGAAAAGTGCCATATAATTCGAAATGGATTCCATGTATATCAACTTAGTTTGGACACTAGTTGATGTACTGCAAGGCATTGTGCCTATTGGTACTATATAAGTCTTCAAGGAAGACATACATGGATGGCAACATACCAACGTAAAAAGCTAGGCTTTTAGCGGAATGGTATTGTTGTCAACATTATGTTGATTACGATTCAACCTTTTACCTGTTGCCATGGTAAATCCATTTGGATAATGCTTGCAGATGATGCATGTTTCATTTATGAAATATGTCAGCTTAACGGGAAAATCGATTTCCTGAAAAGGAAACCTTTCGGAGGACGTTTACAACATCCTGTCGGTTTTGTCGTACCAAAACTAGCAAACAAGGTCTGCAGGTTATTCGATCCATATTTGGATTGAAGCAAGCATTAGGTTCTTGGAATTATCGTTTTGATGTAATCATAACAGCTTATGATTTAATTCAAAACGAAAAGGATTCTTGTGTATATAAGAGGGTTAGTGGGAGCGCACTGACAGTGGTTGTCCTATAAATAATGATAATATATCATTTCTTGGAAATGATATTCCCATAAAACAAATCAGTGAAATCTTGGCTTTCATAAATACTCTCCGAGAAATCGTACATTGAAAAATGTACGCTACCTGATGTCTCATACGCTTTGAGCATATGGATTCACAATTAGGCCAATCCAAGTGATAGTCACTGGATTGAAGTTAAGAACATCCTTTAGTATCTTAGAGAACTAATGATATTGTCTTAAACTATGGAGACAGAGAACTTGAAATGACTGGGTTCATTACTGGAAGTTTCCTAACCGATAAAAATGACTATAAGTCGCAAACGGTACTATACAATTTGAATAACGGTACAGTAAGCTGGAAATCTTCCAAGCAAGATACTGTTACCGAATAAACAACAAATGCGGGTTATTACTGCAGCTGAGGAAGCAATAGAAGCCTTCTGGATTGATAATAAATCTAATTAGATTAGATATAGTTCTGTTAGCAGCTAAGCTAGGCTACAGCACAAGCTAAAGAATTAATGGTCTCATCAACGATCTAGATACATACTTCGATATTATCTGATTCGTTCGGATCATACATCGTGGCGATGCGATGATTGAATAAATCGCATCAGGCGATAACCATGCAAATCCACTGACGAAAGCCTTTTCTCAGCAATTTGAGCCAACCGTACATAATTCGGGTGTAAGACACTCGAGTGACTGGCTATAGGCTAAGTCGGAGATTGTTGGACAATTATGACCCATAGCGTCACTATTTTTACAGATCATGGTGTTGTTGTACAAATTAACTATGTACAAATTAATTTGTTGTACAAACTAACTATTTGTTCTTAACTTGAGACTTGCACCGCTAATACTTGCGACAATCAATATACTTTGGTTTTGGTCGTACAGGGCTTTAACTGGTTCTGTGTACACCTCTGCTGGGTATATTGAGAATCGTAGTGTGTTGGGTGTGATGTCAAGACGGAAGTATCCAGTCATATGGAGATGATGATCACGTAGGGATACAGAACTGGTTCTTTAAAGGGTTGCAACCATCGGGATAATATGACTTGGTCATGATTATCCGATAATAAAGAGACTAGTTGCTCGTAATCCGATATATGCTTCATACGAGGCAGACACTGTACCAGCCCCAGGCCTTGCATATGATCATCTGATACTGGATCGAAATACGCAATACTACGTATACTACGCCTGATATAGATCCTTTATTCCTGTAAGGATGTTTCTGGAGAATTGGGTAGGCATGGCGTTTTGCTAGAAGCCAACCTTGTCTTGTAAATCGGTATAAATGTAGTACTAGGTACTTACGTGTTCAGATAGTCCGACGATCGAATTTACTGCCAACATATCTTGGGATCTCATGGGTCACTTCCCGAAGATTCACCGATGACGTATGACTCGCACTTTTATTAATCTGGGATTAATTAAATGAGAGAGAGAAAATTAATCTGGGATTAATTGCAGAGATATTTTATCTGGGATAAAATATCAATTAAAGAGAGAGAATGATTAATTTGGAATTAATCGATAAATTAATATATTCGATATATTAAACGAAATTGGATTTCGACGCGAAATTAAAATTAGATTTTAATTCGGGCGAATGAGTTAATTTAGAATTAATTCGTTAGCGATGTAAATAGTGATTTCGCTAGGCATAATCATTTAATTGCGTCGCAACGAAAAATTCGTTAATTTGGAATTAGCGAACCCAAGCCCGGGATTGTTTACGAGCGCATTCGCATTTCAAATTCGAGTGCAGCACGCAAGTCAAATCAAGCGTCAAATCACTAGTCACATCTAGCGTCACATCATTCGTCAATCAAGTGATAGATGTCTTTCACTTTGAGTGATTGATGCCAGTCACTATTCATTGATTGATTGATGTAGTGGTTGTGGGCTTTAATGGTTTGAATTTTGTAAAGCCAAATGTGTGGTAAATGAATTTGAAATTCATTTAAGTGTATTTGATACACAAAATCCAACCATTACACAACTCTCTCTCTCTCACATTTATCTTCATTCATTCACGCCCTTAGGGCTGTTTTTCTTCTGGTTTGGCAGCCCACTACCGAGAGCCAAAGAGGAAATTGGAAGCAAAGTGTTTGATTTTTGTGGCAAAAATCAAAAGAGCTAGCACTCCGAGAGACATGAGAAGGTGATAGGGAAGTCCACCCATGAGCATGGAATCGTTTCGCGAAGCTTGGAGCTTGACGAATGACCAACAATGGTCGAATCTTGGAGAGGGAAAGTAGTGAACTGTCGTGAGCTGCAGTGGGCAGAAAAGAAATTTTTGTTGCCTCACGCGTCGCTCAACCGATCGATGTGAGTATTCCGTAACTCGCTCGTTGTATTCACACATGTATTTCTTACTTTGTATTCGATCCTCGGGACTTAGAGATCTCCTACAGTGACATCCGATACTGGATCGCAATACGCAATACTACGTATACTACGCCTGATATAGATTACATATTCCTTTAAGAATATTTCTGGAGAATTGGGTAGGCACGGTGCTTTGCTAGAAGCCAACCATGTCTTGTAAATCGGTAAAAACGTAGTACTAGGTACGTACGTGTTCGGATAGTCCGACGACCGGATTTACTGCCAACATATCCGGGGATCTCATAGGTCGCTTCCCGAAGATTCACCGATGACGTATGACTCGCTCATAATTAATCTGGGATTAATTAGTAGAGAGAGAAAATTAATATAGGATTAATTACGGAGATATTTTATCTGGAATTTTATCCTAATTCTAAATTAAGCCTAATTAATTAAATTTTAATATTCCAAATATCACAATTTATTTAATTCAAGTGTATATCCATAATTAATTATTTAAATTAACATTTCCAAAACACCAATTTAATTAATTAATCATGCTTTATTATTTTCAATACATGTCCAATATTATTGAAGCAAAATCAACTCATTCCATGCTTCTTTCATTCATGGCAATCATGCATTTTTCATCAATTTTTTATTTCAATCAAATTAAATCACAAATCAATATATATCATGCATTTTAAACACACCCAATGGTCTAAATAAAAAAAAAACACCATGACATTAGGGCTCCTATAGGTTCGGCCAAGCCATTCATTTTGGGAAAAAATAATCCAATTCATTTTCTCTAAATTTTAAGATGCTTAAATCTAATTTAACAACATCCAAGCTTAATCAAACCATCAATTTGAAGATATCATGCTCAAATCATAAAATCCCCAAAATAAAGTATATAAACCCTAAGTTCATTTCATGCTTAAATAGGCTCATGAAACCATTGTTGGGTTCTCTAAGAACAAATCCAAGATCATTAAGCATAAAAAATGTGTGAATACTCAACGAAGTTTGCGGAATAACTTGCATTGATCGGCTAGGTAGGATATGTATGTTGGACAGTTATGACCCATAGCGTCACTATTTGTACAGATCATGGTGTTGTTTTACAAATTAACTATGTGATAAAGAAAATTGCTCTCTTATCATTTGTGATTAGATCACCAAATGTACAAATGATAGGAGGTACATATGATTAGTTCCTGGATTGAGATAATATGAGACAGTATCAATCCATGAAGGTTTAATCATTAAATATCCCTAGTCAGAGTATTATCGAGATTGGACATCGATAATATGAAAAAGACTAGTATTACACTTGTGCGCGTTGTGGGAGCATAACAGTATAGTTCTCATATATTTGGGTATAGGATACTCATGCAAGTGTAGTAGGAGGTTGTGTTTTACCGATGGTACAGAAAACAGCTTCGCTTTGGATAGACCTCTTGGAATTCCATTGGTAGTATGACTATGTGTCTATAGAAGTCCGAATCAGGGTAGGTGTATTTGGTCTTAACCTGATACTTGCACCGCTAATGCTTGCGACAATCAATATACTTTGGTTTTGGTCATCCAAGGCTTTAACAGGTTCTGTGTACGCCTCTGCTGGGTATATTGAGAATCGTAGTGTATTGGGTGTGATGTCAAGACGGAAGTATCACTCCAGTCATAGTCGAGATGATGGTCACGTTGGATAAGGAACCGGTTCTCTTATGTACTGCAGTCATCGGGATAAAATGACTAGGTCATGTTTATCCGATTATAGAGACTAGTTACTAGAGATACGATATGTGCTTCGTACGGGGCAGACACAATTCCAGCCCCAGGCCTAGCATGTGACATCCGATACTGGATCGACATATGCAATACTAAGTATACTACGCCTGATATAGATCACTTATTCATGTAAGGATATTTCTGGAGAATTGGGTAGGCATGGTGCTTTGCTAGAAGCCAACATTGTCTTGTAAATCTGTAAAAATGTAGTACTAGGTACTTACGTGTTCGGATAGTCCGACAACCGGATTTACTGCCAACATATCCGGGGATCTCATGGGTCGCTTCCCGAAGATTCACCGATGACGTATGACTCACACTTTATTAATCTGGGATTAATTAGATGAGAGAGAAAATTAATCTGAGATTAATTAGGAAAATATTATTTAAAGAGAGAAAACGATTAATTTGGAATTAATCGATAAAATAATATATTCGATATATTATACGAAATTGGATTTCGACGCGGAATTAAATTTAGAATTTAATTTGGGCAAACGAGTTAATTTATAATTAATTCGTTAGCGATGTGAATTGTAATTTTGTTACGCATAATTATTTAATTACGTCGCAACAGAAAATTCGTTAATTTGGAATTAGCGAACCCGAGCCCAGGAGTGTTTGCGAGCGCACTCGCATTTCAAATTCAAGTGCGGCCCACAATTCACATCAAGCGTCAAATCACTTGTCAATTTGATTGATGTGACAACTTGTCACTTGAGTGATGTGAATAGTTGATGAAGTTGGTTGGCATTAAACCTTTGAGTTTTGGAAAGCCAATTTTTTGGTAAATGAATTTAGAAATTCATTTTATGTGTATTAGATACACATTTCCAACAACCATCACACAACTCTCTTCTCTCAATTTCTTCCTCTCTCTCTCGGCCTTGGGCTGATTTTTCTTATTCTTTTCACTATCATCACCGTGAATTGAAGGAGAAGCAATTGATGATTTTTAAGGCAAAAATCAAGAGTGCTAGCACACAATGGAGACATAGAAAGGTGATAGGGAAACCCACTTGTGAGCTAGGAATCACCAAATGAAGCTTGGAGCTTGGAGCACACTTGGAATTTGATGATTGCCGAAAATTTGAGGAGTAAAAACTGCCACTGCCGTGACCACTACCAAGGAGGGCAGAAGAGATTTGTTCTTCACCACATCGCCTCAACCGATCGATGTAAGTATTCCACAACTTCTTCGATGTATTCGCACTTATGTTTCATTGCTTTATTCGATCCTCGGGACCGTAGATTTTCCCAACAGTGGTATTAGAGCGAGTTAAAGCATGAAACTTGAATTTAGGGTTAAAATTGGGTAAATTGTATTTGAGCATGATTTGATAAAATTACTTGATTAAGTATGCTTAAATGATGTTTAATTGAAGTTGTATTGGATCAATTTCATGAAAATTTGATTGGATCATTTTTCCCCAAAAATTGAGGCTTGGCCGAATTCAATTGATGCCTTAATGTCTTGGTATTTTTTTTTGTTGATCATTGGATGACTTGAAACGATTGGGAATTGTTGATTTGAAAATTAATTGGATTGAATTTTGAATTGGACAAAAATTCCCCTTATTGCCGAGACTTTAAGCATGTTAATGGGTTTGATTTTTGATTCAATTGTGTTAGACACTAATTGATGATAATGAGCATAATTAATTAGGATAATTGATGTTTTAGAAATGTTAATTTGGGTGATTAATTATGGATTACACTTTGAGTAATTAAATTGTGAAATTGGAATTTAATTATGTTGGGCTTAAATTGGATTTGGGCTTGAAAAATCGTAATTGGGCTTATTAGGCTTGATTGTACCAAGATTGGTTTAGGCAAATTTGTTGGATCCAATTGGGCCCAAAACCATATCCATAAAGTCCAATTATGCTTAATGGACCTTAATCTATTAATTGGGCCTAATGGGCCTAAATTGGTTTCTAGGCACATAAGGGTGATTCCTTAAATGGGCTTTGGTTATTGGGTTTTACCCAAGTTGACCAAAAGTACATGCCTTATGAAATTAATTAAAAGCCCATTGGACTTTAATTAAATTAACATTGGATGTTAATCGGGCTTTGAGACCCGTAACGATTAGATTTGGAATCTAAGTCGTAAAGGTTCATTAATAAAGTTTAATATTTAATTTGGAATTAAATAGTGAATTAGTATTAAATACATATTAAATTGGATTTAATGTTGTAGTTTAATTTAATTCAAGAATTCGTACTTTGAGTACTTATTCGCAAAATAAGTTGGACTCGCGCAAAATCAAATCGTTGTTTGAACATTGGATGGTCATTAATTATCAGATTAATTAAATGGATTAGATTGATTGATAACATGCTAGTGTGAATACATGGTTGCGATGCATGAATAATATATATCAGATGGATATTAGATGGGTGGGGTAATTTTGGAAATTGTTGTAATAAATTTAGAATTTATTAATTGGACCTGCGTGTCCAGCCTATTACCTCCTTACTCTTTGTATTTCTCTTCTCACCTATTCCCCTTAATGTAAATGAGGTTTCTTTAGAAGTGTTATGTAACGGGTAGAAGCAATACTTGTGCTAGCGGGAGAGAGGAAATGAAGAGATTTGTTCTAGGAACAATCTGTTAAGTATCCATCCGCATATCATTATTATTTAATTATATGCGCCTGATTATGTGTTTAGAATGCATGTTTAAGGGTGTATGATGATGAGACCTTAACAAAGATAATAAATTGGTTGCCAATTTGCACGCGAAAAACCCTTACAAAATATTAAGCGTTTTTCCTTCCATTGAGTGATTCTTACTCAAGATCCAAGACTGGCATTGGCTTGTTGGCCAAAGTCAAGGCCTTTTGCCGTCGAGGATGTGTTTGAATCATGAGAGCTTTGTTCCATATCGGTGTCTTGTCCAAGTTGTGATTTTTTGGCCAAAGTCAATATCACTTCTTGTCCATCGCCATTGATTACGAAGCTTTCCATGGTCAATGGGTTCCGCTTAACTGGGATCACTAAGTTTGTTGTGCCAAAGCCATGGCTTAGTTGATTCAGAGGAAAAAGGTTAGGCAATATATTGGATATATTGGCATATATAAGATATATGTTTCGGACTTGGATGTCCACCTACTGGATCTAGGAATTGGATGGGATCCAATTGATCTTAGAGATCTACCTAGTTAATTATCATACAATTTGTTGGCCAAAGTCAAGATTGTGTGATATTTAACGGGATCCTAGCCCACTAGGAAACAAGGTTTCCCGAGTACTCCACAGAGGGTTAGAGGCTCACCGAAAAATAGTGGGAGGCAAGTATTAAATTTGCAATATTCGTTTAATAACTTGCCATACGCGCTCATATCACATCATTTCGTCGTTAAATTAATATTAGTTGGACTAATAGTTAATGTTGTTTTAATAAACAGTTGGACTGTATTCAAACTATTTCATTTATAGTTGATTATATAATCGGATTATAGTAATCAATATATTTGAATTAATAAATTGAATTATAATTGATTTTATAATTGGATTATAGTAATCAATATAATTGAATTTAACCTATTAAATTATAGTTGATTATATAGTTAGACTATAGTAATCATTATAATAAATAATACCTAAATCGTTGATTAAATAAGTTGGACTATTAGAATCAAGATAATTGAAAGATTAGTGTTTAAAACATAATCCTTGGTGAAAATGTATTTAAACGACTTTATTTTCAAATTGGGAATAAAATATCAGGATGGTCCTGGAAACTAATAAGTTACTTTATTTGATAAAATAACATATTAGGCCTAAGCCCGGAGTTAAGCAAATAATAGAGCATGATATTTGGAATATTCATGTGATGATAACTTTAGTGCTTAATTCATTAAGCTTGCCAAATAGACTCTTTAATTTCTTAATCAGAACTAAGGATTAGATCCTTAAAATATGATAATGAAATTGAAGGATCTTCATAGATCTATCCTTAAATCTTAGAAGTACTAAATTGCAATAGTAAACTCTTGGAGAGTTAATGGCTATACTCAAGGAGACAAAGCCAAAGTTTGCAATAAGGCAAGTAGCGCAAGGCGCATCTTACTTCGACATTCTAGAAGGCCAAGGCTTGGCCAAAGGCTTCTGGAGTGTGAAAAAGGGCAAAGGCAAAATCATTATAATCTTCTGGGAAGATAAAATGACATATCCCAAAATGTCTGGCTAAATTGTGGCAAACGGGATCGCGGAAGCGTGACTGCCGTTTGAACAAAGCATACATGAAGGAATTGAAGACGAGCAAGGCTCTGACTTCAAATATGTTTGTCATAGTTATGTTCACTACTAGTATTAAAATTGGATTTTAAATACTTAGTGTGGTACATAAATATGTACTGGTGTGCAGAATCTGCTATGAGCAGGATACTGACTTCAGTTGAGATTTATCTGCGAATTGGAAACGGGACGAAAGTCACTGTTTTAAACGTAGAAACCTAACTTTAGGAACTACCCTTCGGGTGTGTACTTAAATTAGGAAACTGTTAAAATGTAACTAGTTCGACTAGAAACATTATCTCTGTATCAGGGTTTAACCCGTTGCGGGTATACCTTTATATTCTAGAACACTAAAGTGTTTTATTTTATAAAGATGATATTGAGATAAACACATTAGATGTGAATAACAATATTTATATTTTGAATATAAATAAATCTCAAATGTATAACATGACAAACAAATAGCTCAATCTGATTTAATCAGTTGAAACTTATATTGTAACATTGTTGTCTGAGACACAATTAAACAAGACTCGTATATCCACACTTTCGAAGAGTGGGTACTAGGACAGATTTGATTCTATTCAAATAATGTCTACGAATCTAGTTTATTGGGCAAAGTGCCTAAAACACTCTTTACTTGGTAAAAGTGTTAGTACCACCGATCTATTAGCCCTAGTTCATAGTGAAGCAAGTGGGCCCATGTCTAGCTAGGCTAGAGGTAGATATGAATATTTCGTGAACTTTACGGTTGTGGCATCGCGTTATGGTTATGTGTTACTTTTGAAACACAAATCGGAAACTTTTATAGTTTCGACACGAAGTAGACAAATAGATCGACAAAAGTATTAAACCGTCACGGTTAGACCATGATGAAAATACTTAAGCAATAAATTTCTCATATACTTGAAAGAGTACAGTGTTCTTTCAATGAGGACTCATCCCGGAACACGTCAGTTTGACGGTGTGTCCAAACGGAGAGACCGAATTTTGTTGGACATGATAAGGTTAATCATGAGTGGCTCTGAGTTATCATTTCCTTCAACGGATACACATTAACAGTGCAGAACTTATTTAGAATAAGGTTCCATAAAAATCTGTTAGACAGACTTCATATTAGATATAAACAGGAAAGAAATCAGGTTTTCTCATTCCTGAAGATCTGGGTATGCTAGGCATATGTTTGGATGATACCAAACTAAAACCCAAATTGGATAAGTGCCAATTGTAGGTTATCCTAGGGAAACCAAAGTATAGTACTTATACAACTCACTAGAGAACAATGTAATTGTTGCTCGCCATGCGGTTTTCCTAAGAGGAATACCGATATGCAGTGGTAAGTGGGAGGAAAGTAAAACTCGAGCAAATCGGAGTAATACTATTCCAGGCACTGATTCCTTAATGGAACACAAATAGTTCATCAAGGATGAAACTATACCATAATCTTCGAATACACAAGAACCACGTAAGTCGGAGAGAGTCAGAAAACAACCTGGGGTATGTATTTTTGATCTCACCTCGTAAAGATGTCAATCTTATTGAGAAATACAAACTGACTACGTATGAGGAAGTGATACAAGGTATCGACTCCCAATTATGGCAAAGTGCCATGATGTCCGAAATGGATTCCATGTATACCAACTATGTTTGGACACTAGTTATTGTACCGCAAGACATTGTACCAATTGGTACTATTAAGTCTTCAAGGAAGACATACATGGAAGGCAACATACCAACGTACTAAGTTAGGCTTGTAGCGAAAAGGTATCGTTATCAACATTGTGTTGATTACGACGAAACCTTTTACCTATTGCCATGGTAAATCCATTCGGATAATGCTTGCTAATGCTGCATGTTTCATTCATGAAATATGGCAGCTGAATGCCAAAACCGTTTTCCTTAACGGAAACCTTTTGGAGGATGTTTGCAACATCCTGACGGTTTTGTCGTACCAAAATGAGCAAACAAGGTTTGCAGGTTATTCGATCCATGAATGGATTGAAGCAAGCATAGCGTTATTGGAATTATCGTTTTGATGTAATCATAATGGTGTATGATTTAATTCAAAATGAAAATGATTCTTGTGTATATAAGAGGGTAAGTGGGTGCGCACTGACAGTGAATGTCCTGTGTAAATGATGATATATCATTTCTTGGAAATGATATTCCCATAATACAATCGGTGAAAGCTTGGCTTTCGAGAAAATTCTCCGTAGAATTCTTGGGAGAAACAACCTTTATTCTAGGAATAAAGATCTACTGGGATAGATTTAAAGTTGTTAGTAATCTCCGAGAAATCGTACATTGGAAAATGTACGCAACCTGATGTCTCATACGCTTTGAGCATATGGAGTCACAATCGGGCCAATCCAAGTGATAGTCACTGGATTGATGTTAAGAACATCCTTGAGTATCTTAGAGGAACTAAGGACGCTTTCTTATACTATGGAGAATGAGAAATTGAGTGACTGGGATCACCGTTGCAAGTTTCCTAACCGATAAAATGACTATAAGTCGTAACAACGATACTATAAAGTTTGAATAACGGAACAGTGAGCTGGAAATCTTCCAAGCAAGATACTGTTACCGAATAAACAACAAAAGTTGATTATTACAGCAGCTGAGGCAGCAATAGAAGCCTTCTGGATTGATAATAATCTAATTAGATTAGATATAGTTCTGTTAGCAGCTGAGCTAGGCTACATCGCAGGCTAAAGAATTATTGGTCTCATCAACGATCCAGATATATACTTCGACTATTCATCTGATTCGTTCGGATCATACATCGTGGCGATGTGATGATCGAATAAATTGCATCAGATGATAATCATGCAAATCCGCTGACGAAAGTCTTTTCTCAGTAGTTTGAGCGAACCGTACATAGTTCGGATGTAGGACACTCGAGTGACTGGCTATAGGCCAAGTGGGAGATTGTTGGACAGTTATGACCCATAGCGACACTATTTGTACAGATCATGGTGTTGTTGTACAAATTAACTATGTGACAAAAGAAATTGTTCTCTTATCATTTGTGATTAGATCACCAAGATGTATAAATGATAGAAGGTCCATATGATTAGTTCTTGGATTGAGATGATATGAGACAGTATCAATCCACGAAGGTTTAATCATTAAATATCCCTAGTCAGAGTATTATCGAGATTGGACATCGATAATGCGAAAAAGACTAGTATTACACTTGTGCGCGTTGTGGGAGCATAACGGCATAGTTCTCATATATTTGGGTATAGGATACTCATGCAAGTGTAGTAGGAGGTTGTATTTTACCGATGGTATGGAAAACAGCTTCGCTCTGGATAGACCCCTCGAAATTCCATTGGTAGTATGACTATGTGTCGATGGAAGTCTGAATCAGGGTATGTGTATTTGGTTTAACCTGAGACTTGCACCGCTAATGCTTGCGACAATCAATATACTTTGGTTTTGGTCGTCCAGGGCTTTAACAGGTTCTGTGTACGCCTCTGCTGGGTATATTGAGAATCGTAGTGTATTGGGTGTGATGTCAAGACGGAAGTATCACTCCAGTCATAGTCGAGATGATGGTCACGTTGGATACGAAATTGGTTCTCTTATGTACTGCAGTCATCGGGATAAAATGACTAGGTCATGTTTATCCGATTATAGAGACTAGTTACCAGAGATACGATATGTGCTTCGTACGGGGCAGACACAATTCCATCCCCAGGCCTAGCATGTGACATCCGATACTGGATCGAAATACGCAATACTAAGTATACTACGCCTGATGTAGATCACTTATTTATGTAAGGATATTTCTGGAGAATTGGGTAGGCATGGCGCTTTGCTAGAAGCCAACCTTGTCTTGTAAATCGGTAAAAACGTAGTACTAGGTACTTACGTGTTCGGATAGTCCGACAACCGGATTTACTGCCAACATATCCGGGGATCTCATGGGTCACTTCCCGAAGATTCACCGATGACGTATGACTCGCACTTTATTAATCTGGAATTAATTAGATGATAGAGAAAATTAATCTGCGATTATATACAGAGATATTTTATCTGGACGAAAATATTATTTAAAGAGAGAAAACGATTAATTTGGAATTAATCGATAAAATAATATATTCGATATATTATACGAAATTGGATTTTGACGCGGAATTAAATTTAGAATTTAATTTGGGCAAACGAGTTAATTTAGAATTAATTCGTTAGCGATGTGAATAGTAATTTTGCTAGGCATAATTATTTAATTACGTCGCAACGGAAAATTCGTTAATTTGGAATTAGCGAACCCGAGCCCGGGAGTGTTTGCGAGCGCACTCGCATTTCGAATTCAAGTGCGGCCCGCAAGTCACATCAAGCATCAAATCACTTGTCAATTTGATTGATGTGATAACTTGTCACTTGAGTGATGTGAATAGTTGATGGAGTTGGTTGGCATTAAACCTTTGACTTTTGGAAAGCCAAATTTTTGGTAAATGAATTTGGAAATTCATTTTATGTGCATTAGATACACATTTCCAACAACCATCACACAACTCTCTTCTATCAATTTCTTCCTCTCTCTCTCGGCCATGGGCTAATTTTTCTTCTTCTTTTCACTGTCATCACCGTGAGTTGAAGGAGAAACAATTGATGATTTTTGTGGCAAAAATCAAGAGTGCTAGCACACAATGGAGACATACAAAGGTGATAGAGAAACCCACTTGTGAGCTAGGAACCACCAAATGAAGCTTGGAGCTTGGAGCACACTTGGAATTTGATGATTGCCGAAAATTTGAGGAGCAAAAACTGCCACTGCCGTGACCACTACCAAGGAGGGCAGAAGAGATTTGTTCTTCACCGCATCGCCTCAACCGATCGATGTAAGTATTACGCAACTTCTTCGATGTATTCGCACTTATGTTTCATCGCTTTATTCGATCTTCGGGACCGTAGATTTTCCCAACAGTGTAGACAACAAAAATTACCTCATTTGAAGTGCTCCAAGCTCATATTTTGATTTGTATGTTGAGCTCCAAGCTTGATGTTTGAATTCCAAACTCAAGGGATGTTTCCCTATCACATTTGTATGATTCCTTAAGTGCTAGCTTAGGAAGAAAATTGTAACGAAAATTCTTCCCTTGGTGCTATGATATTCACGACAATGAGAGGAGAAGAGAGAGTGTGTGATTTTTTGGGTTTTGTGAAAAGTGTAAATGATTTTCAAAAAATCAAAACATATACCAAACATCAAAGTTTGGTAAATGTCTTTCACTTTTCAAGATAATGTGTCTAACAAGTTATCTCAAAAAATCTTTACTAACTTCCATCAAATAAAAGCTAAGTATTTGACTAATGATGTGACTTGTTGTGGGCCCCACTTTAATTCAAAATCCGAGTGGGCCTGCAAACACATTCCGGACTCGGGTTCGTTAATTCTGAATTAACGAATTTTCTGTTGCGACTTAATTAAATCAAATTTAATTAAATAATTTTGCCTAGCAAAATTACTATTAAAGTCGCTCGCGAATTAATTCTAAATTAATTCGTTCGCCCGAATTAAAATCTAATTTTAATTCCGTTCTGAAATCGAATTTCATTTAATTATCGAATATATTATTTTAATCGATTAATTCCAAATTAATCGTTCTCTCTCTTATAATCGAATTTTATCCCAGATCAATTCTCGCCGTAATTAATCATACATTAATTTTCTCTCTCTTCTAAATAATCTCAGATCAATTATGTTCGAGTCAAACGTCATCGGTGAATCTTCGGTAAGCGACCCATCAGTTCTCTGGATATGTTGGCAGTAAATTCGGTCGTTGGACTATCCGAACACGTGCGTACCCGGTACCACGTTCTTACCGATTTACAAGACATAGTTGGCTTCTAGCAAAGCGTCGTGCCTACCCAATTCTCTAGAAATATTCTTTAAGGAATATATAATCTTTTTCAGGCGTAGTATACGTAGTATTGCGTATTGCGATCCAGTATCTGATGTCACATGCAAGGCCTGAGGCTGAAATAGTGTCTGCCCCGTACGAAGCATATATCGGATCACAAACAACTAGTCTCTATAATCGGATAATCATGACCTTGTCATATTATCCCGATAGTTGCAACATAATAGAGAACCAGTTATGTATCCCTGCGTGATCATCATCTCCATATGATTGAAGTGATACTTCCGTCTTGACATCACACCCAATACACTACGATTCTCAATAAACCCAGAAGAGGCGTACACATAACCTGTTAAAGTCTCAGACGACCAAAACCAAAGCGTATTGATTGTCGCAAATATTAGCGATGCAAGTCTCAGGTTAAGACCAAATACACCTACCCTGAATCGGATTCCCATAGACACATAGTCATACTGCCAATGGGATTCCGAGGGGTCTATCCAGAGCGAAGCTGTTCTCGTACCATCGGTAAACACAACCTCCTATCACACTTGCATAAGTATCCAATACTTAAATATATGAGAACTATGTCGTTATGCTCCCACAACGCGCACAAGTGTAATACTAGTTTATTCCGAATTATCGATGTTCAGTCTCGATAATACTACGACTAAGGATATTTAATGATTAAACCTTAGTGGATTGATGCTGTCTCATATCTTATAATCCGGAACTAATTATAATAACTTTTATCATTTATATATTCAAGTAATCTAATTACAAAATGATAAAATAGCAATTTCCATTGTCATATAGTTAATTTGTACAAAAACCACAATGTCTTTTACAAATAGTGATGCTATAGGTCATAATTATCCAACACAAAAAGATGGAGATGGTTTGGCTGAGTGAGAATGGCGGGGCCGGGGCTGACGAGCTAAGTGAGAATGGCTGGGCTGAGGACTGGCGTGCGAGTGTGAGTGAGAGTAAGCACGAGAGTAAAAGTGAGCGAGAGAGTGAAATATGAAATTAAGGATTTCACCAGGGAGGGGGACGGAGAGGGAAGAAGTTTTTTTTACTTTTTTAGACTTGGGCTGAAATGAGGGAGTGATGGGCTATGGGTTCTTAAAACAGTCAAGACATATAAGGATAAAAAAGTAATTTCACTTAAATTGAAAAAAAATAAATGTTTTTTTTTTTTCACAATTAGGTATAAAAAAATAGAGTTTTAAACTTATTGTAATTATATATTAAAATTAAAAAAAAATATCGATTTTATTTAGTTTCGTTTTTCTACTAATTTTTTCAATTTATAAATTCTACCAATTTTTTAACATGTTACGACCGGACCAAATGCCGGTTCGTGATTTGACCGATTGAACTGATCGATCCAGTCTAATTTAAAAAACTATGCTCAAAAGATATAATTAATTTGTAGTAGCTTATAACTTAATTTTTATTTTTTATTTAAAATTTACTTTTTCAAAACAAATTTTGTGTATCAAATATTTTGAATGAATTCTTGATAAAATTATTTTCTGTCAAGTATTTCTATCATTAGTTCTTGATAAAAATATTTTTTGTCAAAACTTATATCATTATTACTTAACAGATAATTATCTTTCACATACATGTTATCAGTTCTTGACAATTAATTTATCAATCACATATATGTCATAAATTGATAATATAATCAGTATCCGTCAGCCTATTTTTCTACTGGATCGTTTCTTTTATTTTGATTCAAGCTCAACGTCCGCAATTCTCCACAGCTGAGCTTGAAGGGGGTGATAGATATAAATGTGACCCAGCAACTTAATGTATATAAAATGTGATTAGATAAATCTTTGGTATATATTTCAAGGATAGTTCTTATCCTTATCCCATGTAAATCATCTATATATGAAAGTCACACACCACAGGTGAATTGCAGGTTATGTTCATGTGGTTGGTTACAATGCTGAATTGGTGAAGAGAAGTTGATGAAATTCTTAATTTCCTATGAAAGCTCTCACAGACTTATAATAGCTCAACTCCAGTTTCTTTTTGGATAGAAAAAGAGGAGGCCAGCACATATAAGGTTATCAATTCCATGATCATTATGAATTTCAGTGAGGACAAGACCCGGATAAAATCATAGCACAAGGTTTCATATCAGCTCGTGGCTTTTTTATAGTGCAATGCTAGAAGATGCTTTATTAGGCCAGGAAGAAATAATGGACATGAAAATGAAAGACACCTCCCATGGTTTATGGGGTCCATTTCTTCGGGTAAAGCATAAGATAAGGAAAGATCAGCTATCCTATCATCACACTGCGCATATAAAAGAGGATGGCCCTTGTTTTTTTGTTGCTTCCTGTCATTTAAAGCGACCACTAAATGAAACAACCAGATCTTGTTTTATATTTGTAGAAGTTGATGGACTATCGGCATTGAATTAATTAGCAACAAAGAGATAGCTTGGAACAGTTAAATAAAAAAAAATTAAAAAAAAAAAAATGAGACCCTCCCACCAGGGCCTCATTTTGGCTTCAACTTCAGTCAAAATTAACAAACAAGAAAAATGATACACACTCAATCAATCTACAGTCTACATTACATTCCAACTAACTCTAGATCACAACCTCATATTAAAATAAAAGAGACCTAACAACGTTATTGTCATAAATTACATCAACCACCTTCCAAGTCCACTAGTGGAAGAAGAAGAAATCTCACCACCAAGGCTCTCAGTATAGCAAGAAGAATAGTTAGACTGTTGCTCCAACCCAAAATGTGATCCAGCCGCACTTTTAAAGCTTGGACTCCTCAAGTTTTGTCCATAATTTCCAAATCCCACTCCTACACCATATGGTTCTGGTACTGGAAATGAAAGCCGTTTCTTAGCTGATCCAGCTCGGTCTCTCTCTGGTGTTGATGGCCTTTGCCTTGGCGCACTTTGAGAACGAGCTCTAGCCTTGGCAGATTCAGTTGCTGCCATGTAATTAGGTAATGTGCCACTACTACTTGTACCTCCTCTGCTATGTTGATGCACATTGCTAGTGAAGTAGTAATTAGAATTCAAGCTTGGTGTTTGAGATGTGCTATAAGTTCTATCTTCTCTGGGGAAACGAGGGCTAGCAGACCGAACTTGAATAGGCCTGGTTTTGGATGGTGAGGGTGTGACAGGGGAGTGGTGAAGGGATGGGTTCTGGTGGGCTTTATGACTAGGAGATGCAGGTCTTTGGTGTTGCTGATATTGATTTTGAAGATTAGTTCTCCTAAGATTAGGAGCTAGATAAGAATAAGGTTGGGATGTGTCAATTGTAACTGTTTTAATATGGTCTCTGTTGTCAGTTGAAGATCTTCTTTTGCTCTCTGGCCTCTCCCATGGTTTTGTGGCCATCCATCGGTCGAGCCACTTTGGTCTGTCTTCTAGCTCATCTTCATCGCCCATTGATGAGCTCCTACCATTTCTCCACATCTTTGATATGGGATTCCAGAAAAAAGTAAACTAATTAGTTGTGAATTAATTGGCCAAAAACATTGCACCAATTAGAGAAAGTACAAGAGAAATGTGAATTTACCTGTTGGGAGAAGGCATGAGATAATGTCTTTTCACGTTTCAACGCAGCTTCTCTTCTTTGTTGCAACATAGCTGTTGATGGTGTTTTTCGGGCACTATGTTATTAAACAACACGACAGGGGTAAAAGGGGTAACTCCATTGATCGAGACCGTTAAAGCCGACCCGACAACTTGACGGTAAGAGGCCGAGCACTTTATACTAAATGGCCGAGCACTTGAGATCGGATGACTGAGCATTATCAGATCGACAGCAGCATTCTCAGTTCAAATGGCTATCATGACCGACCTCATGAAGACCGAGCACATGACGAGGCGTGCTCAGGAAGATAAAGCATCCTATTCTTGCGGAAAAGGGATAAGCTGTCCTACTTTAATGGGGTAAAGTAATAACTTAATATCCTAATAGGATAAAGGAAGTAAATGTAGTTTTGATTAGGAATCCTTATGGGAAAAGTGAATAGTTTTGACTAGGAATCCTGATAGGAAAAGGAGACCATCTCCAATTGGGAATTCTTGTACAAATAGGAATCTGGCTTCTTCACCATTATAAATAGGAGGGTAAAGTGAGTGTAGAAAAACAAGTTGAAGGCATCAAAAAATAGTGATCAGAATCATCAAGCTCTGATTTGTAAACAAAAGAGAGAGCTGAGAAAGGTGTTTTGAAGTAATAAAGAGTATCATCCTGTTCTTGTCCGTGGACGTAGGTCGGATCCAAAATCCACCGAACCACGTTAAATCTCCTTGTCTGATTGGCGTATTTTCTTGTTTTCCGCTAAGTTTGCTTTTGGTTCCCTATAACCAAACAAATTCACAGTTGAAGGAGGGTTCCCTCAGAGGTGATATTCCTATATTACCCTGAGACCAAAATCCGCCGTCAACAGTTGGCGCCGTCTGTGGGGAACTCTACGAAAGCAACTCACGTAATAAGACAAATGGCGGAAGGCGGAAACCAACAATCATCAGGGGGCTCGGCTGCGGAATGGATGGAAAAGATCGAGGAAAACCTTAGGAAGGAAAGGGAGGAAAACCAAACTCTACTAAAAACCATAGTAGACCGGTTGGAAAGGATGGAAGGAGCACGCGACGGAAAATTCGAGGCCGGGACTAGCCGGCGAAGGAGTGAGATAGCGGAAGGAAAGAGAATTATTGATACAAGCGAAGACGACAGACCTCAAAGGAGGGAACCCTACAGGGTGAGATCCGTGGTAGTACAAAGGGATTCCCAAACCGAGGACACATGGGAGGAGGAAGATGACAAATCATCACCAGATCCCTCCTACGATAGCCCTCACAGTACCCGGAGGAGAGGAAAAGAACATACCGAAGAGGTGCGGGACGACGCCGACCCTGAGAAACGCCGCTCCCAAGATAGCAGAAAGAAAAGAAACCTCAGAGGGCGGCATGGAACCAGGGACAGCGGTATGAAATCTTGGTTACGGGAGGAGCTGGTCAAATGGGGAGTATACCCAAACGCAAACAGAGGGATATCCAGGACGTCAAAGATGAGTCCCCCCTCACGGAGGAAATAAAAACGGAGAAATTCCCGAAGAGATTTAACATGCCGACCATGACACCGTACAAGGGCCATACCGACCCTAGAACCCACATTGAAAGTTTCACCCTGCTGATGGAGGTGCAAGGGGTAACAGGGGACGCCATCTGCAAAGTGTTCCCCCTAACTCTGGCCGGACCAGCCATTCTATGGTACAGGAGCTTAGCCCCAAGAAGCATCAGCAGCTTCACACAACTGAAGAAGTCATTCATACGACACTTCAAGGGGGCTTGTGTCCCCAGAAAGACGATTGGAGAACTCCGGCTCATGAAGCAAGGAGACGATGAACCTCTGAAGATATTTATTGAAAGGTACCATAATATGGTACTCGAAGTCGGAGGGTATGAATCCCCTGAAGCCCTGGAAAGCTTGAAAGGAGCCTTGAGGGTCGGAAGACTCTGGACCTACCTAAGGATCCAGGACACCCCGGACTACGCCACCGCCCTGGAGGTGGCCCGGAAGTTCGTTTCGTTAGAGAACGAAGAGAAAGTGTCCCGGAAAGGGAACAACATCAGGGATAGAACCACAAGGGAGGGCGCCCAACGCCGAACAGAAAAAGAATCCAGAAGACCACCCCCGAAACACAAAGAATTCAAGCCACTGAACCGGGACAATCAGGAGAGAAGAGCGCCGACCCAAGTAAACCACGTGGTCAGGGAAGATGCATACATTCCCCTAAAGAAACCACTGGGACAAATTTTCATGGAGATTCAGGGGAAATGCCTCTTAGTGGAACCCGACCAAAGGAGATTCCCACCAGACAGAAGGAACCAAAAAGCTTATTGTGTACACCACAACTCCAGAGGACATGCAACGGACGGATGTAAAGATCTGCGAGAGCAGATGGAAGACCTAGCAAGAAACGGATATCTGAACAAATACATTGACCACGAAGTTATGACGACCAGACAAAGAGCATGTGGCCGCCAAATCAACTGAAAAAAAGGGCAGTTTGTCCCCGAAACAAAATAAAATTCTCTTTTCAAAAAGGGTTCTCGTCCACTTTCTTAAAACATAAAAAGAAGACCTATTCAAAAACAGGGACAAACTTAGCGCCTAAATATAGAAAGAAGCGACCAAACAAAAAATTGACTTGCTCAGCTCGGGTCTGGACCTTGCTCCACCGAGGCTATTCAGTTATCCGGCTCGGGGTCGGGTTACGTCCCACCGAGTCATACATATTGGTCTGGGGATGGAACATTCCTCCAGAGCCAAGTACGTCTTCGGCTCGGGGCTGGATCGCATTCCGCCGAGGCCTCTTCGTTAGTCAGCTCGGGGCTGGATTTCGTTCCGCCGAGGCCATTTTCGGCTCGGGGTCGGGTTACGTCCCACCGAGTCAATACTCACTGGTCTGGGGAAGGAAACATTCCCCCAGAACCAAGCATCTCTCCTGGCTCAGGCCCTCAGGGGCATGCTCAGTATACAGGATCCGTGAGAAGCATAGCACAGGGAGGGATGATACCCCTGTGGCGATTGCTTACTCCAGTGTTATCGAACGTAAGGAGGAACATGCCCTTAATGTGTCAAACACTCTTCTGATCCTTGCCCACCCGATGTAACGGATCCGTGGGAAAGCATAGCACGGGGGATGATGACACCCCCGTGACGATTGCTAACTCCAGTGATGATGCCAGGCCTAAGGAGGAATATGCCCTTAGTACCCCGGACACTCTTTGATCCATTCATCATCCGGATCTGTGAGAGACACAGCACGGGGAGGCGTATACCCCTG
The DNA here is from genome assembly GCA_019454045.1 of Zanthoxylum bungeanum. Lineage (NCBI taxonomy): Eukaryota > Viridiplantae > Streptophyta > Magnoliopsida > Sapindales > Rutaceae > Zanthoxylum > Zanthoxylum bungeanum. The sequence goes on from SKCR01023513.1 coordinate 126,877, forward strand.
TGGCGTGTGCCTGCTCCAGCGTGGTAAGGAGGAGCCCTCATACGATACACAGGATCCCCAGGGAACCGACGTGTAGAGGATGTGCCCTTACCATTCAAACGCTCTTCTGATCCGAATCCTGGTTCGCCGGGACACTGAATTGAAAGATTCAGAATTGTGTTTTGGAGGCCTCGGGCAGGACGCTGTTTCGAGGCATCCGTGCTGTTGTTTACACTTGTGAAAAGTTTTACTTTGGGACAAGTGCTAAGTCACCCCCACCTTTTGATTTTACCTTCAAAGGTTTTGTTTTTATTTTTTCGCCGGTCTGGCAGAGGGACGCCCATGCCAGATTCGGTAGGGCTTCAAAGGTTGATTCACTTCCCTTCTGAATAAGTCCCAGGGATTAATCGGCTCGGGTCTGGATTTCGTTCCGCCAAAGCCACTTGTTTATTCGGTTCGGGGCTGGATTTCGTTCCGCCGAGGCCGTTGGTTATTTAGCTCGGGTCGGGATACGTCCCACCGAGTCTACCCTTTGGACTGGGGACGTAACATTCCCCCAGGACCAAGTGATTCTTACAGCTCGGGGTCGGGCGATGTCCCACCGAGTCTGCCCTTTGGACTGGGGACGTAACATTCCCCCAGGACCAAGTAATTCTTAGAGCTCGGGGTCGGGCGATGTCCCACCGAGTCTGCCTTCGGACTGGGGACGTAACATTCCCTCAGGTCCAAATGCCTTTCACAGCTCGGGGTCGGGGTACGTCCCACCGAGTCAGCCCTTCGGACTGGGGACGTAACATTCCTCAGGTCCAAATGCCTTTCACAGCTCGGGGTCGGGGTACGTCCCACCGAGTCAGCCCTTCGGACTGGGGACGTAACATTCCCTCAGGTCCAAGTGTCGTTCTCAGCTCGGGGTCGGGCGATGTCCCACCGAGTCTACCCCTTGGACTGGGGACGTAACATTCCCCCAGGACCAAGTGATTCTTACAGCTCGGGGTCGGGCGATGTCCCACCGAGTCTGCCCTTTGGACTGGGGACGTAACATTCCCCCAGGACCAAGTAATTCTTAGAGCTCGGGGTCGGGCGATGTCCCACCGAGTCTGCCTTCGGACTGGGGACGTAACATTCCCCTAGGACCAAGTAATTCTTAGAGCTCGGGGTCGGGCGATGTCCCACCGAGTCTGCCTTCGGACTGGGGACGTAACATTCCCTCAGGTCCAAATGCCTTTCACAGCTCGGGGGGGGTGGGTACGTCCCACCGAGTCAGCCCTTCGGACTGGGGACGTAACATTCCCTCAGGTCCAAGTGCCTTTCACAGCTCGGGGTCGGGGTACGTCCCACCGAGTCAGCCCTTCGGACCGGGGACGTAACATTCCCTCAGGTCCAAGTGTCGTTCTCAGCTCGGGGTCGGATTGCGTCCCACCGAGTCAGTCCTTCGGACTGGGGACGTAACGTTCCCCCAGGCCCGAGCATCTCTCACAGCTCGAGACAGGATCACATGCCACCGAGCACATCATCGTTAGCTCAGAGGCAAAATTTTCTCCTCACAATCGAGATTGGATCAGTCAGGGGTCAGGACCCCCAAATCTCTGGTACAGATATTACAGAGGAGGAGTCATTTTTAGTTTGGACAAACAAGAGGAACTTCATCTCCTGATGGAACGACCCAAGTAAGCAATTTGCTTTGAGGTGGAGAATCATTCTGAATAGAGTCAGCATCTCCAATAAACCGAGGATATGAAGATAGAAACAGAAGACTTAGTTGATGGCAAAGACAATTTCTTGGTGATTTCTGGAGCGACCACCAGCAAGGCGATCAGCACACCATCTATTTTTATAGTTCCCGGCATCAACTCACAAACTCGTTGTTACCGAGAACTAGGGGACAGATGTTGATGGTTTGTTTTCGGGCACTATGTTATTTAAACAACACGACAGGGGTAAAATGGGGTAACTCCATTGATCGAGACCGTTAAAGCCGACCCGACAACTTGACGGTAAGAGGCCGAGCACTTTATACTAAATGGCCGAGCACTTGAGATCGGATGACTGAGCATTATCAGATCGACAGCAGCATTCTCAGTTCAAATGGCTATCATGACCGACCTCATGAAGACCGAGCACATGACGAGGCGTGCTCAGGAAGATAAAGCATCCTATTCTTGCGGAAAAGGGATAAGCTGTCCTACTTTAATGGGGTAAAGTAATAACTTAATATCCTAATAGGATAAAGGAAGTAAATGTAGTTTTGATTAGGAATCCTTATGGGAAAAGGGAATAGTTTTGACTAGGAATCCTGATAGGAAAAGGAGACCATCTCCAATTGGGAATTCTTGTACAAATAGGAATCTGGCTTCTTCACCATTATAAATAGGAGGGTAAAGTGAGTGTAGAAAAACAAGTTGAAGGCATCAAAAAATTAGTGATCAGAATCATCAAGCTCTGATTTGTAAACAAAAGAGAGAGCTGAGAAGGTGTTTGAAGTAATAAAGAGTATCATCCTGTTCTTGTCCGTGGACGTAGGTCGGATCCAAAATCCACCGAACCACGTTAAATCTCCTTGTCTGATTGGCGTATTTTCTTGTTTTCCGCTAAGTTTGCTTTTGGTTCCCTATAACCAAACAAATTCACAGTTGAAGGAGGGTTCCCTCAGAGTGATATTCCTATATTACCCTGAGACCAAAATCCGCCGTCAACAGTTGGCGCCGTCTGTGGGGAGATTCCCACCAGACAGAAGGAACCAAAAAGCTTATTGTGTACACCACAACTCCAGAGGACATGCAACGGACGGATGTAAAGATCTGCGAGAGCAGATGGAAGACCTAGCAAGAAACGGATATCTGAACAAATACATTGACCACGAAGTTATGACGACCAGACAAAGAGCATGTGGCCGCCAAATCAACTGAAAAAAAGGGCAGTTTGTCCCCGAAACATAAATAAAAATTCTCTTTTCAAAAAGGGTTCTCGTCCACTTTCTTAAAACATAAAAAGAATGACCTATTCAAAAACTAGGGACAAACTTAGCGCCTAAATATAGAAAGAAGCGACCAAACAATATGACTTGCTCAGCTCGGGTCTGGACCTTGCTCCACCGAGGCTATTCAGTTATCCGGCTCGGGGTCGGGTTACGTCCCACCGAGTCATACATATTGGTCTGGGGATGGAACATTCCTCCAGAGCCAAGTACGTCTATCGGCTCGGGGCTGGATCGCATTCCGCCGAGGCCTCTTCGTTAGTCAGCTCGGGGCTGGATTTCGTTCCGCCGAGGCCATTTTCGGCTCGGGGTCGGGTTACGTCCCACCGAGTCAATACTCACTGGTCTGGGGAAGGAAACATTCCCCCAGAACCAAGCATCTCTCCTGGCTCAGGCCCTCAGGGGCATGCTCAGTATACAGGATCCGTGAGAAGCATAGCACAGGGAGGGATGATACCCCTGTGGCGATTGCTTACTCCAGTGTTATCGAACGTAAGGAGGAACATGCCCTTAATGTGTCAAACACTCTTCTGATCCTTGCCCACCCGATGTAACGGATCCGTGGGAAAGCATAGCACGGGGGATGATGACACCCCCGTGACGATTGCTAACTCCAGTGATGCCAGGCCTAAGGAGGAATATGCCCTTAGTACCCCGGACACTCTTTGATCCATTCATCATCCGGATCTGTGAGAGACACAGCACGGGGAGGCGTATACCCCTGTGGCGTGTGCCTGCTCCAGCGTGGTAAGGAGGAGCCCTCATACGATACACACAGGATCCCCAGGGAACCGACGTGTAGAGGATGTGCCCTTACCATTCAAACGCTCTTCTGATCCGAATCCTGGTTCGCCGGGACACTGAATTGAAAGATTCAGAATTGTGTTTTGGAGGCCTCGGGCAGGACGCTGTTTCGAGGCATCCGTGCTGTTGTTTACACTTGTGAAAAGTTTTACTTTGGGACAAGTGCTAAGTCACCCCCACCTTTTGATTTTACCTTCAAAGGTTTTGTTTTTATTTTTTCGCCGGTCTGGCAGAGGGACGCCCATGCCAGATTCGGTAGGGCTTCAAAGGTTGATTCACTTCCCTTCTGAATAAGTCCCAGGGATTAATCGGCTCGGGTCTGGATTTCGTTCCGCCGAAGCCACTTGTTTATTCGGTTCGGGGCTGGATTTCGTTCCGCCGAGGCCGTTTGGTTATTTAGCTCGGGTCGGGATACGTCCCACCGAGTCTACCCTTTGGACTGGGGACGTAACATTCCCCCAGGACCAAGTGATTCTTACAGCTCGGGGTCGGGCGATGTCCCACCGAGTCTGCCCTTTGGACTGGGGACGTAACATTCCCCCAGGACCAAGTAATTCTTAGAGCTCGGGGTCGGGCGATGTCCCACCGAGTCTGCCTTCGGACTGGGGACGTAACATTCCCTCAGGTCCAAATGCCTTTCACAGCTCGGGGTCGGGGTACGTCCCACCGAGTCAGCCCTTCGGACTGGGGACGTAACATTCCCTCAGGTCCAAATGCCTTTCACAGCTCGGGGTCGGGGTACGTCCCACCGAGTCAGCCCTTCGGACTGGGGACGTAACATTCCCTCAGGTCCAAGTGTCGTTCTCAGCTCGGGGTCGGGCGATGTCCCACCGAGTCTACCCTTTGGACTGGGGACGTAACATTCCCCCAGGACCAAGTGATTCTTACAGCTCGGGGTCGGGCGATGTCCCACCGAGTCTGCCCTTTGGACTGGGGACGTAACATTCCCCCAGGACCAAGTAATTCTTAGAGCTCGGGGTCGGGCGATGTCCCACCGAGTCTGCCTTCGGACTGGGGACGTAACATTCCCTCAGGTCCAAGTGCCTTTCACAGCTCGGGGTCGGGGTACGTCCCACCGAGTCAGCCCTTCGGACTGGGGACGTAACATTCCCTCAGTCCAAGTGCCTTTCACAGCTCAGGGTCGGGGTACGTCCCACCGAGTCAGCCCTTCGGACTGGGGACGTAACATTCCCTCAGGTCCAAGTGTCGTTCTCAGCTCGGGGTCGGGCGATGTCCCACCGAGTCTACCCTTTGGACTGGGGACGTAACATTCCCCCAGGACCAAGTGATTCTTACAGCTCGAGGTCGGGCGATGTCCCACCGAGTCTGCCCTTTGGACTGGGGACGTAACATTCCCCCAGGACCAAGTAATTCTTAGAGCTCGGGGTCGGGCGATGTCCCACCGAGTCTGCCTTCGGACTGGGGACGTAACATTCCCCCAGGACCAAGTAATTCTTAGAGCTCGGGGTCGGGCGATGTCCCACCGAGTCTGCCTTCGGACTGGGGACGTAACATTCCCTCAGGTCCAAATGCCTTTCACAGCTCGGGGTCGGGGTACGTCCCACCGAGTCAGCCCTTCGGACTGGGGACGTAACATTCCCTCAGGTCCAAGTGCCTTTCACAGCTCGGGGTCGGGGTACGTCCCACCGAGTCAGCCCTTCGGACCGGGGACGTAACATTCCCTCAGGTCCAAGTGTCGTTCTCAGCTCGGGGTCGGATTGCGTCCCACCGAGTCAGTCCTTCGGACTGGGGACGTAACGTTCCCCCAGGCCCGAGCATCTCTCACAGCTCGAGACAGGATCACATGCCACCGAGCACATCATCGTTAGCTCAGAGGCAAAATTTTCTCCTCACAATCGAGATTGGATCAGTCAGGGGTCAGGACCCCCAAATCTCTGGTACAGATATTACAGAGGAGGAGTCATTTTTAGTTTGGACAAACAAGAGGAACTTCATCTCCTGATGGAACGACCCAAGTAAGCAATTTGCTTTGAGGTGGAGAATCATTCTGAATAGAGTCAGCATCTCCAATAAACCGAGGATATGAAGATAGAAACAGAAGACTTAGTTGATGGCAAAGACAATTTCTTGGTGATTTCTGGAGCGACCACCAGCAAGGCGATCAGCACACCATCTATTTTTATAGTTCCCGGCATCAACTCACAAACTCGTTGTTACCGAGAACTAGGGGACAGATGTTGATGGTGTTTTTCGGGCACTATGTTATTTAAACAACACGACAGGGGTAAAAGGGGTAACTCCATTGATCGAGACCGTTAAAGCCGACCCGACAACTTGACGGTAAGAGGCCGAGCACTTTATACTAAATGGCCGAGCACTTGAGATCGGATGACTGAGCATTATCAGATCGACAGCAGCATTCTCAGTTCAAATGGCTATCATGACCGACCTCATGAAGACCGAGCACATGACGAGGCGTGCTCAGGAAGATAAAGCATCCTATTCTTGCGGAAAAGGGATAAGCTGTCCTACTTTAATGGGGTAAAGTAATAACTTAATATCCTAATAGGATAAAGGAAGTAAATGTAGTTTTGATTAGGAATCCTTATGGGAAAAGGGAATAGTTTTGACTAGGAATCCTGATAGGAAAAGGAGACCATCTCCAATTGGGAATTCTTGTACAAATAGGAATCTGGCTTCTTCACCATTATAAATAGGAGGGTAAAGTGAGTGTAGAAAAACAAGTTGAAGGCATCAAAAAATTAGTGATCAGAATCATCAAGCTCTGATTTGTAAACAAAAGAGAGAGCTGAGAAAGGTGTTTGAAGTAATAAAGAGTATCATCCTGTTCTTGTCCGTGGACGTAGGTCGGATCCAAAATCCACCGAACCACGTTAAATCTCCTTGTCTGATTGGCGTATTTTCTTGTTTTCCGCTAAGTTTGCTTTTGGTTCCCTATAACCAAACAAATTCACAGTTGAAGGAGGGTTCCCTCAGAGGTGATATTCCTATATTACCCTGAGACCAAAATCCGCCGTCAACAATAGCTTTAACTTCCTCTATTGTGTGTGGCCTTTCATCCCAATCATCTGCTATGCTGCTTCCCTCTCTTGACTGTGATGCAAATATAACACACAAAAGAATGATTCCTGATGCTACAAAAATACAAAAAAACTTTAACTTTCTTTCTTTTGCTGTTCACTTTTGTAACCTTAACTTATTTTATTTTCACTGTGTTTATTGCTATTCACTCCTAATGTTCTACTTCTGAAATTATAATTCATTAGCATTAACTAGCTTTCATTTTGCTATTTACTTTTGAGAACTTAATTTACTTTCTTTTTACTGTGATTATTGCACCCAGAAAGAAAGAAAAAGTAATTTCAAAACTACTTATAACGAAGCCTCTTTGTACTGTGTGCGAGCTCGAGTAAATCATTAATTAAACTCACCACTGATCTTCTATCTGAGATGTCCTGAAGATACCGCGATTCCCATAAAGTATTGGTGTCACTAAATGTAGACGTTCTGCTGCCTTCCTGAGAAAGCTTCACGCGTTGATCAAGCACCCGAGCTTGCACTCGAACCAAAGCTTGCATGCACCGAAGTGTCATCTTGGCTTGCTTTCGAACATTATGACCCCTCACAAGTGCTTGCAGCTTTACCAGACCCTTTAGTGCACGAAGAGCTCTCTTTGCCTTTATTTAACAACACATATCACAAATTAACACGATCTTTAATCAGCAATTTTAATTAATTTGAAATGTATGTTTTGCTTACCAGATAACCTCTGAAGGCGGTCTGAATAACAATGGCTGCATAAATTTCTCTGGCATTAGAAGTAGGAGGGCTAATGAGCCGGGCCACCTCCGCCGCAGCCTGAGCAGACGCCACCGCAGCCTCAGCGGCAGCTTTGGCGGCCACCTCCATCGCAATGGCGTGACTTTGCTCCTCTGCTGCATGATCAGCCTGTACACAACCACCACTGCCGGTGAAATGATGAGCTGTATTTTTCTTTGGGGTTTGTTGCTGTGTCACCACCGTTTCTTGATTGGTGGGTTTCCTAAATAGCCATCTCCTTCTTCTCTCGCTTCTACACAAAACCAATAAAACAAGATCTCAGAATAAAGGAAGATTAATTTTCAACCGTTAATTAAATAAATAATAAAAACCTTTTCATCATCTTCCTCTTGGTCATGATCTTCTCTTCTTTGCCTGCTACTCTTTTTTCACTCTCTTTAGTTGGAGATCTGAAAGCTCTTTTCACAGCAGTCAACCACGAGGTACCTCCTTTCTTGCCCATCAAATTAATATATATGCTTAAACACCGGCTGCATTTACAGAAAATACTGCTAAAAAACAGAAACTTATAGAGCCAAAAACTTTGAAGTAAAAGACAGTTCAGGCTCAGCTATAAGATTCAAAATAATTTATATATCTACATGGGTAATGTATAAAGCTTATTGCATTTTTGTGGCATGGGGTGGAACACTAATGGTGCAAGTGTCAGATAATACGTCAACATCTATACAATAATAAAATATGTTAATGTATGTAATTGTGTAATTTAAAGTGAACGCAAAGGAGATAGTGGGTGTCTGCGTGAGATGATTGCACAGTAACCAAAACATCTTTAATGTGGAACATGAACAATAACAAAGGATCCTTCAGTATCTATTTCTTTTTGCTTCTCCTGGTTAAAAATGGCTCTGAGTTTCTCACTTTCCCTTTAAAAAAAAAAACTGTGCTGCTCTCATGTCGTCACGTGCTTGGACCACGGGCACGGGCCATGGGGGTCCTTAAAAAAATCTATATAACACAACATGTTCATTGGCTGTCACATCTTTGACCAGGAGTCAGGTGACCACGATGGTCAAACGTTTTGTACTGAAATGGATGGAATTGTAATTTGCAACCTCTTGAATTTGATCTTTATACGAGTAAAATCGGACGAAAATATCAAGCGGATAGTGAAATTTCTGTCCTCATTAATTGTTTGAAAAAGGTACATATTAGATTATGGAATATGAGAATTTAAAAGAATTGGTCAGTTGATAATTGATTTATGGAAGGCTCAGCGCAGTGCAAGCTGTAAATCAATCCCAGAATTGTAATACTAAAATGGTCAGTTATGAAAGGGCAGATACTTTCTAAATTAACTGACGAAATCCTTTCGATGCTACCCACAACTTAATTAACCTTGTGTTTGTAGTTTAGACTTACAAGTTAGCCCAAGTCTTTGGCCCAGAACAAAGCGAACTAGGCCGGTAATTTGTCTGGATCCAGGCCCAGAGGAACCGCACTTTTCAATACAGTCCTCATTAAAATAAAACATATACAGTGTTTAATAAATAATACAAACTAACTTTCATATAAAAAGTTTTAAGATGAAATAAATTATTTATCTAAAATTATTTGGTATAATGATTTAGTTTTTAGAATCGATATAATATTTTTGAACTTGCGAGTTTATATGGACATCTTCTTATTAAAATCAAAATATTTTTAGAGTTGATATAATATCTTTGAATTATGTCTATCTTATTTCTCAATATTTTTATCTTGAATTTGACAATATATATTTATTAGTTATTAATATAGTACACGTTTTATCTTTATATAAAAGAAAAAAAAGCTAAAAAAAATATTATTTTTTTATTACTACACTTTTATTTAATTTTAATTGTTCTTTAGAAATAAAATTAGATTTGTCTCAATAATATAACTATTTATAGGTTCTATTGTGTTATTCTTAGTGTTGTTGACTAGCTATTGTTTGGCGACAACGGTTTTTAGCTCCGGTGATAACATGAGGAGTATTAATGTACATACACCTGTCTTGTTTTCGTCCATGTTTTATGTCCATTGTTTTGAGAACTTTCATTATTTGTTTCAGCATATGAGAGAGAGAAATTTTTTTTTAATATTTAATCTTAATTAATAATATTATTTATATTTTATTAAGGATAATTTTAAAAAGGGACCATGACTTCGCGAGTGCTATAAGTTATGTAGTTTTTACACATCAAACCTAAAAGAATTTTAATTTATAATCTAGTCTTATATGTGAGTAATTATCATCACGTTGGTCCAAGTATGTTAACACTAACAGAAATTGCTGATGTGACTTAACGGATTATGATTAAATTGTAAAAAGAAAATTCTTTAAGGATTTGATTGTAAACAATATAAAATTTATAAGACTAAAAAATCGTTAAAAACTGGTTCTGTTGGAGTTAATGGTCTAGCACTAACGAGATTATACTTACTCACTTATAGGACTAAATTACAAATAAAAAATCTTTTAGGACTGAATGTAAAAACTACATAACGTATACCACTTAAGAAAAAATCAAGTATCCCTTATACTTCATCTGTCTCATAAAGATAGACTTGATTTCCTTTTTCATACGTCCTAAATTATAGTCCACTTTTTATTTTTATAGTATAGTTAATTTCTTAGTTATCCAATATTTAATGTGTTTTATTATCAACAAATATAAAGTATAATTAATTAATTGTACTTTGAATAATAAGTAAAATTAAGGGTATATTAGGAAATAATAAGTAAAATTTATTATAATAAGTGTATTAATTAAATTTTCTTAATCTATGTGAAAATAAAAATTATCCTATTTTTACGAGTCGGATGGAGTAAATATGATTTAACCATTGATGGCTGTGTAAAAAAACTGAATATAAAAATTTAATGTAAAGTTTATAAAATTAGAAAAATGATATTTGCATAAAGAGGAAACAAACGAGTGACAAAATTTAATCATAAAATACTAGTGATCTATGTTAAAATTACTTTTAAGCTATAGAGTTCCGATACTTTGTTACACTTCAGTCCAAAAAGAGTTTTTATTTATAATTTAGTCTTATATTTGAGTAAGTATCAACTCGTTAGTTCTAGTTCGTTAAATCTAACAGAAGCCACAAACGTGACTTAACAGATTAGGACTAAATTGTAATTAAAAAGAAAATTCTTGTAGGACTTGATTGTAAATAATACAAAATTTATAGGACTAAAAAGTCGCTAAAAACTGGTTTCGTTAACTTAACTCACGAGATGATACTTACTTAGATTAAATTATAAACAAAAATTCTTTTAAAACTGAGGGTAAGAACCACATAAATCTCTTTTAAAAATATAGTGAGTTAATTAAAAAGTGTGGAATTATCCTTCTGTGCACTAGTCAACTTACAAATTATTAAGAGTGTGTGGGAGTTCCGTTGAGACTCAATTTTATTAGTACAACCTAAATCCATATAATTAGCACTGTATTATTACTATGGCAAATTCTGCTCTCTCTTTGCTTCTCAGCAATGCAGCTATCTCCTTAGTTCAGGGAATCCATTGAATTGGGCTGAGTTGTTTTCTTGAATTTGATTTATTGAGTTTCAATGCCCTAGAATTATGGTCGACCGTTTTGAAGAGGATGGGTATTCGTAAATAATTTGGTTGCAGATAATTAGGTTCAAATCTTTTGAAATAAAGTCCCAAAATAGGGTATTTGATTTGATTGAGAAATACCTCCAAAGAGTGCAAACACACAATTCTACATTAATTATCTAAGAAAAAAAATTACATTACTCTTGTCGAGACTTTTGATTTTCGTTGTTCTTCTTTTGAACTTGCCTTTGAGCTTATATACTAGTCAGGATAACTGTCGGACAACTATTATGTCGATATATCCCACATTCTGTAACTCCTTATTCCTTCATCTGCAACTTGTGATAACTGCTACAGTTGTGCTTCACGTCGGTTTACCACATGTGGTAATTGATGGGTCATGCTCCTCATTGTTACTTGCCACCTATGATAACTGCTAGGAACATTTTCCCATTTTCCCCATGTTTTACTGCTGGCAATGTTTCCCAATTTCTCCATGTTTTACTCGCTCTCAACCGTTAGATAACGTCTATGTAACTGCTCCTTGGTTTGATTGCCTGGCTGATTGAGCGATTAGGTTGTTTAGACGATTTCTGTTGCTTCTCTCATGTGAACGAATTTCTCCTAGGCATTGTTGTGCCACATCACTTGCCTTGATTGAACTATGCTATATTTTTGTGTTACTTCAGACATCATCTAGCTTTTTTTATTTCTGGCCGTCAACAATTACACCCCAAATACGGCCCAATTAATTTGGTCGATGAAATTAGAGTTGTATTTCTCGATTTCTGTGTAAATTTCTAGTTGCCATTTCCATCTTCTATCTTTTGAAATTACCATTCATTAAATGCTATTCAAAACGCATCATATCCACATTAAATGCAAGACATATTTTATCCTGGTTACGCTTCACGTCCCTTTCGTTGACACTGAACATATTATATCATGCACTCTGTCCTTTCATGTTTCCTGCCTCTTCTTCCATTTCCAATCAAGGAGTGACATATGTCTTGGGCAATTGACGTGTTCCATTGTTGAAAATATTCTTTCTCTAATAACAATGGTTTCGACAGAGCCAACCTTCATTCCAGAGGGCCCTTCGGTGGCTTTTCTGTTTTGCCTGTGAAACCTTCTGCTCTCATCATCTTCTTCTTCTATGTCCATGACAATCTCCTTTAACTACCGAAAACTTTTCATCATGGAGATGTTCTCCTGAGCTTATAGTAAATAGATGGCTTAGTCCATTTGATGATCATCTCGATCTAGTCATTCTCCGAGGGTTATGTCTGGCAATGTCTGTATTTTCCGAAACTGACTTCTCCCGCAATCGAGGTATTCTTTGAAGCTTTCATCAGGATTTTGCATTGTAGTTTCCAAGTCGCGGAGATACATGTTGATATGTTTGTGACATATTGATTGAGGAAGGCCTCTGTCAGTGTCCTCCAATGGTGCTCCTTCGAGTGACATGCAAAATATTTTCATAACATGACGCTCGGATAGGCTAGTTGCACTCATCATGGATACTATTGATGGAGGTTTATCTTGGAGTATCCATTCCCGTTGAACTTGACCATATCATGCATTTTGAACTCGGAAGGCAGTTGCTCCTTGAACGCCATAACATTATAATCTAGCATATCTTTATGTTTGCCCTTCATCGTTTAGGCAAATGCCTCAATTTTCTCCTTTTAACTTTTGTAGTTCGGCCTTAATTTGGGACTTAGCCATTTTTCTCACATTGTATTCCGCCATGTCGTCTTCATTAAGTGTGGTGATTTCTTCAGCCACCCTGTTTTTAGGCTCTCCATGCCTCATTTCACTAGTTTCAATCCCAGCTACCCGAGGAGCTGCTTGATTAGCCATGGCATTGATCAAGGTTTGTAGTTGTTCTGCCATTTTGTTCACGATTGTCTCTAACTGGTCTACACGGGAACTCTCACTATTTGCCATTTCAGAGCTTGTTAATTGACCTCTAACTAATCTGTCTCTTTCTCTAACCCAACGGGCCGCTATAATGGCTTTATCACAAGGTGTTAGCATAATGCATATATGTATGCAATGCATGAGATACATGAAAAGCATGGTGCACTCAAATATCAATATATATCCTTCTAACCTTATTTCTCCCACACATGTGGCGGGTCTAAAATCTATGCTCTAGGTATGGCTTAGATCATGCACTAATAGAGGGTATACAAACTCATTTTCTGCTACGCTAAAGGGTAAACCTTGATTACTTTGGTTCCCTTCAATTGTTAAAAGATAAAGGCTGTCTATTTATAAAATGTCTAAGCCTAATATAAGATCGATCCATTGTTTAAAAATGATGAATTGGAACTTCAGAAATCATGGCTATTGGTGATGGGCCAGAAAATATTTAGGAGCATCCAAGTGGGCCAAGACGAGGCATACCTTTTGCTTTAGCACAATTGAACCTTAATTAAATACTTTAAGCCCAACAAGTTTTTCATACAAGTTGGCCCATGAACGTTTCTAAATAATTGGTCCAATTATCTTGGAATACAAACGTGTCCCAGTTGAAAATACCCAACAAGTTATGTCCCATGATAAGAGGGTCAATCCATTTCAAATGGGTATGACCCAAACACATATAATAGGGATGTTTATTCCTAGGGAAAAATAACTATTGGATCACATGTGGGCTCATTAAGGTTAAGCTTAGGTTCTAATTGGTAAAAGGTTGTCCATAACTAGGTCTCCCCACTCAAGGGTTCGAACGACAAATGTACACGCTTTTTTTATGCATAAAAGGTATGTGCCAATGAGTGATGGTTATCATCACATATCATTCCATTGCCTTGAGTGAAAGCGATTTCATGATGGCAGAGAATACAGATAGCCAATAAGGGACTAACCAAATATTTAAGGATTCGCCACCTAGTATGTGACACTGGGAATGATTTAAGGACGTACTACACCCCTCACAGGGTCTGACCTTAAACATGTTTGGGTTCATAATAGTTCCTTAATGATAGGTGATGCTAGTATAAAATCTAAGTTCAAAAGAAGATCCACATATCTTATAATACATAAGTCACACACGAACATTTTATATAGCGTACACGGTGCAATCATAATAAAAAAATGATTAAAGAATAAATTACAAAATGTCTAGAAGTTATCAAAGGAATAATAAAATGTGAATTAAACATATTTTCGAAGCCTGGATGGACAAAATTTTATATGCCATTAAAGCCCAATTGAAATATAATGTCCTGTCGGACTTCAAGGAAGTTAGGTTAGACATATTGCGTAACTAGTAAAGCAGATTCACTAGTAATAACAGATGCAATATTATGATAATAAAACTATGGAGAAAATATGCAACATTAGTAATAACAATAAACAAAATAGTAATCATAAAAGAAATAAAGCAATGATGATAAAAACATAATCAAAACCGTGAACGTCCATTTTTGTGTGGTACGTGGAGTTGCGTCTCGAGTGCAAACCATACTACTGTCCATTTGGAATCGACTATGAAATCTACGTTCGTATTTCCATCCTATATACCACAGAAACACAAATGGTCGAATGTAGCAAGTTGATTGGCCGGATTTTATGTGTGACAATTGTATGTTCGGTCGGACACAAAGGATGTCTGGTCGGATATACGATGTAAATAAACTGGAAAATTGATATGCGAAGTTAAAGACTTAGGGCCCTCAGATCCTACCTCAACCGTTGCTCGGCTCCGAGAACACCTTTGAAGCATTAGGGTCATTGCTGGATCATTTTTCTAGAGTGGGGAATTTATGGTTGATGTGTCTTATCTATTTTTTTAGAGTTCTAAAATGTAGTCCGCCAAGTGTCTTTTATGTGTGCTATAATGCTCTTTTTATAGTGTTTATAGTTTGATTAACAAGGAAAAAATCTCAACTATTTAAGGAAAATGTTTGCCTGACTTATTGAATGATCGGCCAGATATTTTTTCGACGTCTGGTAAGACATAGATAAAATCCGATCGGGTTTGGTGGATGACTTTGGCCGTCGTAAAGGACTTCCGTCCTGAGTTGGGTGGCTAAGTCTGGCTAGACATAGGTGACTTCTTGCCTGGATTTGGATATTTGTTTGGAATTCTTTATGGTTTTTTTCCATTCCAGCATTAAACCTCACTACTTTCCTAAACATTTCAGGTGTGTTCCTATAAGAGGCTCATCATTGGGCTTTGTGTAAAAATATTGTGTCTATATTATTCTTGTAATTTTCAAACTAAAACATGTGTGTTCTTTCTTTCATTTTTCAAATCCATGAATGAATTGGAGTTATTTGAGTCCATTTGGGATAAATAATAATTCTAGGATGATAATTGATGGGTTTAATAATAAGACATAAATTAAGTTTGAATTTATTGAAAACTTTCATAACCTTAAAGAAGACACCATTCCAAAATTTTAGGGGAAAATAATAGCTTGATTTTGGTATTTGATGTGTTAAATTTATGGCTTGTGATGTATTATTACTTGTTGTGTGATAACATGATTAAATAGTTGTATGATGACTTCCATTGTTATGGTCGAATGGAATGGTTAAAGGGAAAATTAACTTGGTGATCTTTTGATAATATAATTAGGAGATTAATATTTATTCATGCTTTGTTTGATAAGCTTGCATGTTTATTGTATGTTTAAATGTGTAAGTATGCATGTAATGGTGTTATGCAAAGGAATATGCATGAAAAAGGTTTAATTATGCTTATAAGAGGCAATGTGTTAGGTGTCCGTTGAGTTGTTCTTGTTATAGGTTTGTTGACAGGAAGAGAGAGCATGGATCAGATTTGCGTGGCCTCCCTATAACGACTTATTTGGGTAATTCGAGGAACCCTAGGCCTCCACAACTCACGTTGATTTAATAATTCGCTGCTCTATTATTAAAAATAATCCCTTTTAAATAGAGAGATTTAAGAGTATCCCTAAGTCTATTGGATATGCAATATCCTTATTAACAACTAATAACTATTCCTAATCTAATAGTAATTCCTAATCTAATCCCCTGTTAAAGCAGCAGTAATGTGCAGGTATACATGCACCTAACAACTTCCTTCCCCCTTGAAAATACCATTGTCCTCAAGGGTGAAATAAGGATAACGAAGCTGAAATTCTTCACGAGATTCCCAAGTAGCATCGGCCGGTGAATAGTCCTGCCAATGGACCAAAATTTCATCTTTGCCAGAAGCTTTCCTTGCGTCCAGCACGGCCAAGGGTATTGGAAGCACTACCATTTCGTTGGTCAAATACTCAGGCAAGGACGTTTCTATCACAGTGTTATCTCCCATCATAAGCTTAAGCTTAGAGACATGAAAAACTGGGTGTAGCTTGTCAGATATTGGTAGTAGTAATTTGTAAGCTACTGGTCCAATTCTTTCAACAACTTGAAATGGCCCGAAGAACTTTGTCGTGATCTTATTGTTTCTTTTCTGGGCTGCAGTTGTTTGCCTGTATGGTTGGAGCTTAAGGTACACCCAATCGCCCACGTTGAATTGGCAATCGGTGTGCTTGGAGTTATAGATGGGTTTCATTCGATTTTGAGCCGCCTTCATATTTTCCCTGGCTTCTTGAAATGTCTTATCTCTCGCAAGAAGATAATGCTCCACTGAGTCCACCCAAGCTGTACCTGGAACATAAGATAAGAGATTTGGGGGTTTCCTTCCATAAACTAACTCAAATGGTGTCATGCCCGTGGACTTGTGTTGGCTGGTGTTGTAGCAAAATTCCACCCAAGGCAGCCAAGTCCGCCACTCCTTCGGGTTGTTACTGGAGAAACAATGAAGGTACATCTCAAGGGTCCGATTAACCTCGATCTGCCTGAAACTGCACTTTTCTTCTTGAAAAATAGCTAATTTTTTTCGATTAATCTGAAAACTGTCTCTATATGCTGCAGATGTGTCTCCCAGTCCGGGCTATATATCAATATGTCGTCAAAGAATACCATCACAAATTTCCTGGTAACATCTTTGAACAACTCGTTCATGAGAGCTTGAAAAGTTACAGAAGCGTCTGTTAAGCCGAATGGCATAACCAAGAACTCGTAATGTCCATGATGAGTTCGAAATGCCGTTTTTTCCATATCTTCCGGGTGCATTCGAATCTGATGGTAACCAGACCTGAGATCAAGCTTTGTGAAATATTTAGCCCCATTCAACTCATCTAAAAGTTCATCAATAACAGGAATTGGAAACTTATCTTTGATTGTGATCCCATTCAACGAACGATAATCCACACATAGTCTCCAAGAGCCATCGTGTTTTTTTACCAAAATAACAGGAGATGAGTATGGGCTGGTGCTATTTCGAATCACTCATGGTTTTAAGAGGTTGTCTACAATCTTCTCTATTTCATTCTTTTGGTAATGTGAATATCGATAAGGTTTCACATTAACAGGCCATTTATCTTACAGCAATGGTATATGATGGTCCTAATATCGCTTAGGGGGCAACCCCATTGGTTCCTTGAAGATGCCAATGGAATAGGTCCAGAATTTGCTGCAGTTCTGGATTAGTCATTGTTGTATCCCCTTAGTCCGCTCCCAAACAGATGGCGTGCAACTGCAATATGTATGCCATTTTCTATTTTCTAAGTTCCTTCTCCACTTATTGACCATTGCTAAAACAATTCTTTGGCCCCTTTAACCCTTGTAACAGAATCTCCTTATCTCCCATTGAAAACCTCATGTATAGTTCCTTGAAGTCCCACACTATGGGTCCCAAGGTCTGTAGCCATTGGGTACCTAAAACTACATTGTACCCTTCAATTGGCAACAATAGAAAATCTATTGAAAATTCCCATCCTTGAACATTGATTATCACCTCAGAACAACTTCCTTCTCCTTGTAATCTGTTGCCGTTGGCCACTGCCACTTCAAAAGGATCCCGTTTGTTCACATCCAACCCGAGTTGTCTTGCAACTTGAATGTTTAAGAAATTGTGGCTGCTACCCGAATCCACTATTATTGTGATTTCATGACCTGTTACTTTTCCTTTGAATCGCATGGTTTTAGAAGCTGGAGTCCCTGAAATCGTATGAATACTTATTTCTGGTTCTATCGACTCACTGTTTGTACTGTCGGTGTTGTGGTAGGGTCATTCGCTGTCAGTTTCTTCATTGAAATAAATCCCTTCTATCAAAAATAACTTTTTACAACGATGTCCTGGGGTAAACTTCTCATCGCAATTGAAACAGAGACCTTTTTCACGTCTTTCCCTAATCTCAGCGGGGTTTAGTCTTTTGATAGTAGGTGTTCTTGGTTTGGCAGAAATTGGTGAGGAGGCTAGTTGATTGCTTATATTATTGGTTTGACTACGATTTTCCATTGTTAAGGTTTTCTTCAAGCTCAAGTTGCGCTCTTCATACAACCTGGCTGCACCAACTGCTGCACTTAGGGTGGTTGGGCTGGTTACCTGTACTTCTTTCCGAATATGGTCCTTCAACCCACTAATAAAACACCCAATCTGTTGTTCCTTTGTCAAGCTTCCAACTCTACTCAAAACTTACTAAATTCGAGGTAATATTCTCTTACTTCCCCTTTTTGGCGTAGCTTTGTCAAGTCCCCAAAAAAGTTTTGGAACGTGGTTGGTCCATAACATAAGTGAAGTTCCTGTTTTAATTTATCCCAACTGAGTGTTGCGTTTCTTCCCTTCAATTGTTGGTACCACATTTGCACATCTCCATCCATATGGTACGTAGCTAATGAGACTTTGTCACCTTCTTCCGTTCTTTGAAACTCAAAAAATTGTTCAACTCGACAAATCGAGGAGGGGGGATCGTCCTGTCTATCATATCGTGGAAAGTCCAGTTTGGTCATTGTTGAACTGGTACACGCTGTGACGTTGGTCATTGACTCAGATCGTCTTTTTTTTACCCATGTATGCTGATGTCGAATCTTTTTCATGCCCCTCACTGCCTCGTTTGGAAAAGCCTTCAAACTGGGAAGTCATTGTGGTCATTGCTTGCATCATTTTTCTTTAGTGCCTGTTGCGTTCTTTCTTCACTTGCTTGTATCGCTTCATTAAGAGACACTATTTGGTGTTCCATTCGGTCGAGGCGTTGGTCGGACATGCCTGGCTCTGATACCAAGTTGTTAGGTGTCCGTTGAGTTGCTCTTGTTATAGGTTTGTTGACAGGAAGAGAGCCTGGATCAGATTTGCGTGGCCTCCATATAGCGACTTATTTGGGTAATTCGAGGAACCCTAGGCCTCCACAACTCACGTTGATTTAATAATTCGCTGCTTTATTATTAAGAATAATCCCCTTTAAATATAGAGATTTAAGAGTATCCCTAAGTCTATTGGATATGCAATATCCTTATTAACAACTAATAACTATTCCTAAGTCTATTGGATATGCAATATCCTTATTAAAAACTAATAACTATTCCTAATCTAGTGTAATTCCTAATATAATCCCCTGTTAAAGCAGCAGTAATGTGCAGGTATACCTGCACCTAACACAATGACATGGGTTAATTATTATGTAGTGTTGTTTTGTTAAGTTGAGAATTTTGAAGGTTGGCCGAATTCATGAATGAGGAAAAAGAGATGTTTATGATAATGTATGTGATTCGTAATTGCTTGAACTTTCCAAGAATGATGATAAATGGCCATGTAGGTCGAATGAAGGGGGTTATGACGATGACGATGAATTCTTGATATTGGGTTAATTGAATTGTTTAGCTATGTTAAACACATGCTTGATAATGCTTATGTTTGGTTTTTGCTTGAAATGCTCAAGGGAAGGGAATGGCTACTTGGCCGAAATCATGAGGAAAGAGGTATATGTATTCAGTGATATTGGTAAGCCCGTGAACATGAATTGTTATTTTGGGTAAGGATTATGAGAGATGAGTAATGCATGAATAATTAGATAACTTAGGGTTTGTGTTTAAGTTCATGATTTATTGATGCTAGGTATCATAATCATGCTAGGTAAATAAGTTTATGAGTTATGTTTTAATTTCAAATTGATCTATATAAATGGTCTATGTTTATATCTTAAGTACATTTTTATGGTAATGATTTACGAATATGCTCAAGTATGTGATTCAAGTACATGTTTCCATATATGTTTTATGATTACGAATCAAATGTATGCTTTACGTTCATTATTCATCTACGAGTTAGATTAGGTCCAAACCTCCAAGGGTTTAGGTTGGCAATAGCCACGAGTTTGAGTGGTTTGGCATAAGTATGCACAACTATTATGTTATGAGTATATGTGTATATATATGTGCATGTATATATATATATATATTATATATATATATATATATATTATATATATATATAATATATATATATATATATTATATATATAATATATATATATATATATAACCAGACATCTTGCCTCAACAAACAGTGACTGTTCGCGTAAAACGATATAGCTTAAGTTTGTAAAAAAGTGTGAATAAGTTTGATTTCGTAGCCTCTCTAACTTGAGAAATTAAGTCCGTATGGGTGTTTTAACACTTAGTACCCTAAGGCCAACTGGTATGGGAGTCACTGGCCCAAATCTCATTACATGGGTTAAAGCGAAAGCTTAAGGGAGTAGGACACTTCTTCTTTTTGATATCTGAGATCCAAGCAATTAAGTCTGTAGAGGTGTCTTAACACATAGTGTCCTAAAGCCAACTGGTTTGGGAGTCACTGATCCAAAGCTCATTACAGGGATTGTTGATGTATTATCCACAAAAAAAACTATTTTTGTATTTATAAATAAACTCTTATTGCCAAAAAAGTGTGAACTCTAATATAATTTTAGGATAAAATATTACTCTCTTTTCAAAAAGACCTGTGAATATCATGGGCACAATCAATTGGTTGATATTTTATCTTATGTGTGTATGGAAGAAGGGTAAACGGTACAAGAGAATTTTCTTTTTTGATAATTTAGAAAGAAATAAAATAATTATTAACTTGGATAAAAAATTTTAGTTTTCGCTTAAAATACTAGGGACTAGTAATAAGCTGGTTGGGGGTGTGATGAACACTAAAACATTATAACACCTCGGTAATCCTGATGATTACTAAGTTATGGATGGTATAATACATAATGTTAATCATGTTCAAACATGTGTATGTTCATGAAATGACTTTTTGGACATTCGGCAAATTCCTTCCAACTCCGATGCAAAATTTAGCTTACGTTCCATTCCGAACAGCCTTTAGTGGTTAGGGCATAACCTTTTCATAAGATCTTCGATTTTTATGAATTTTATATTATCGGAAAGTTGAGACCGAGACCTACAACCTCTGCGTTGAATATTTTTACAAATTCAAATCAGAAGTAGGTCAAAAATAGCAATTTCTGTGGCTGCTATAGTAAATTTTGAGTTAAGTCTAGAAAGAGTGACGTGGCAAATTTTGGACCACTCAATTTCAAACAAAAAAATCAGTATTTTATCTATAAATAAGGCACTATTCTCTCTCTTCTTTATAAAAAAAGTGAAGGGCTTGTATGGGAGCCTTCCCATGCCAATTTTTCTTCTCATCTTCATTTCTTCAAGTCATTTTGATCCATTCAAGCTTCATTCCAAGCATGGTAAGCTTCATTTCTCTTTCTATCTTCTCAATTTTCAGTTGTAATAAAGAAAACAACCTCAAATTCGCACCTTACATGCCCTAGGGTTTGGTTTTGCTTAATTAGCATTGAGAGCATTGTTAGCATGCATTTTGGAAGGTGTTGTGATAGTATTAACATGGAATGAAGTTCTTATGTGTATGAATGTGATGGAGGACTGTGTTATGTGATTTGATAATACTAGAATAAAGGGTTGTGTTTGGGTTGATGATTTGAAATAGGTTATGTTAATTTGAATTGAAGTTTAGAGAATTGTCTATGTAAATGTGTTAGAGTGATGGTGGGGATTGAATTGAGCATTGTTATTGGAATAGTTGGAGATAGACCTTGAAATTGGGCTAGCGTCGCAACGCTCAACCCATAGAGTCGCGACGCGTAGCAAATAAAAGCACTATGTCTCGATTCTGTTTGAGTGGGAGTCACAATGGCCAGCACTTAGCGTCGCGATGCAGAACAAGCAGAGGCTCTGCCTCGGATTTGATCAGATGGGTGTCGCGACACGTGGATTCTGGCATCGCGATGAAAAATAGAACATGCTCTCTGTCTGGGTCTGCTTAGGTGCGCGTCACAACATGATAGACCCGGCATCGCGATGCGAGACAGAAATAGTTCTATATTATTCAGTTTCATCTTAGAATGATAAAGGCCCCCTAGGGATTTCATGTCAGTGCATTTACATGAAATATATCATGTCATTAGCATAGAACATTAGATAGCTACAATAGTTTCGAAGTATATCCCATGACTTGTTTTCTAATTAAGTTATCAATTATAGATCATCACAGGAACCCCAAATTCCTTCGGTGAAGTAAAGTAATGCCAATCAGATTCAAAAATCTGTGAGTGGACCCCTTTTCTCAAGCTGATTTTATTTAATTGTTTTGATACCAGACTTATTTTTAAGCACATAGGCAGTTAGCCAGATTTATTTCCAGTTGTTTTAAGAAAGAGCATGTTCCAGAAGATAAGTTTATTACAGCTATTTTACGAATGATGATGTTTTTAGAAAGATTGATTTTCGAAACTTGAGTTTTATGAATTTTGGAGGCATGGGGGGAAAAACCCACCTCAGATGTAACTTGACACAAATATGGAATTGACGGATACTGATATCGTGTTTACAAGCAGTTCAGGACTAGGGATGACAGATGCCCTAGATCCCAGATTCTAAGTCAGAAGGGTAGCATAGATCCATACCCTGAGCTCCAATTCCATGGCTTGTGGGACATCAAGAAGTAACGCCCCAAGACCACCAGATTATGAGTATGGGAGGACGGTGAGATGTAATGCCCCCATGCACCAAATATTAAGTTATAGATTTTTCAGAAACGGATTTTCAGAGACAGACTTTCAGAAAATATGGTTTTAAGAAAAATTTTTTCAAAAGAAACTGTTTTATGAGAATTTCAAAGATTTACATACCAAAAGAAGTTTTCAGAAAAGTTTTTCAGAAAGAGAATTGTTATCAGATAAGGAAAGAGATTTCAGAAAAGATGATTTCCTTGAGATGAATTTGGTTTTAGAACCATGGATGTTCAAAAAGAATTTTAGTTCATATTTTAAAATGTCCACTCACTAGGTCTTTCAAACGATCCAACCCTCACTCCCAGTGTTTCTGTTTTGCAAGTTACTTGAAGGACGAGCTCGAGAGGATGGATACTGATGGCAGTCACTAGGGTGTTGAGTCCACCAGGTCAAGTCAGATACAAAGTTCAGTCAGAGTCATAGTAAAATAATTTATCAGTCATTGTATTAAGTAAATCTGTCCATAAATAAAGTTATAAATTATATTGTTATAGAGTAAACAATTTTGAGCATTGTGTCACATTTCGTATTATTGAGTTAGGCAATGGTACTATACATGAGTTTAGTAGTGTGGATCAAAGTCAGAAAGTCAGAGGCTCAGGGGATAGGTCGACCTATTCCATGCCGGTAGCATCTCCGGGAGAGGGATGTTACAAAAGTGTACATTTATTGAAAAGAAAAATAATCATTTTACACTTGTAGTTTCATTAATCCCCTTAATTTAGCACAACTGTGAAATAATAATTAAGTTTATGTTATATATATATATATATATTATGATTTTTATTTCTTAAAAATAATACTTAAGATGCATAACTAGAAAAATAGATTTAAATTTGGATTTTGGAGGCTAGAAACTTAAAAGAGAGTTCTAACAATGTACAATTTTAGAAATTCCAACCTTTCGTAAATTTTGTATTTTGGTCATAATGTTTTACTCCAATATCAGATTGAGGCAATTCTAGTTCCAAATGAAAGAAGACTCAAATATCTAAAACTTTTCTCTATACAAGGGTTTCTAGTTCTGCGGTTGTCAATGTCGAAATTGATGAAGACACCAACGTGTGTAGCATGTAATTTTAATTATTGGAAACAAAAAAAAATTGAAAAAATGAAAAAAAATAATAAAATATAAGTAAAGGTGTTGAGCTTTGTACTATAAATAGGGGTGCTCAGCACCTCATATTCTTGAGCTTCCTCTATAGATTTCTCTATTGAGAATTTGTGTAGGGTTCTAGCTCTTATGTGTTTTTATTTTTCAAGCTTTGTTGTAAATTTTTTTGTTTTAGTAATAAAATTATATGTGTTTTTATTCAAAGCATGAGTAGCTAACTCCATTCTGCTGGGGTAAAAGGGTGAAACTCTTAATATGAGAATATAAATTAATCTTACTTATATTATAATATATGAATGGTAGTCTGAAGACTAATATTTAATCTATTCTTATATTTGTGAGTGTCTTAATTCGTAATAAACAATCTCATATTGGTTGGCTTAGTTAATATTTTACCCTATATTATATAAGAGAGTAATTTAAATCTAGACTAATTATTGACAAACTTTGTTACTGCCTTTATGGTTGATTTTATATATTTGGCCTAATTGAGTACCTAACTGGACTTGTTATAGACAAATATTATTACCACCTATATAGTTGGTTTTATATATTTTGACATATTAATTCCTGAAGTAAAATAACATGGTAATAATGATATTTTATATATTATAAAAAGTAAGATTTCTCTATATTTGAAATATCAAGAGTGGATCCCGTAGCCCAAATATTTTAATTTATTATTGCATTCCAATTCAAACATTGCCATTCATTTAAATCAATTAAAACTTTTATTTTCAATCGAATTATTATTTTATTTTACTGAATCTATTCCCTGTGGATCGGCACCAGACTTACTGGGCTGGTGCCTCTGACATGCTAAGCATCCTTTGAAAAGTGCCTTCAGAGTGACCATATGGAATTTATCAGGTTTCCTTGTAAATCAGAGAGGAATAGAAATTGACAAAAATAAGTCTCTGGCCATTTTAGAATCCAAACCCCCATGTAATAAAAAAAACAATTACAGAAGTTTTAAGACAACTTAATTTTCTAAGAAGATTTATTTCTATCCGTGCAAAAAGAAATAAAGCTTTCTCATCATTATTAAGGCTTAAAGATCATGACAATTTCGTCTGGAGTAAGGAACATCAAAAGGCTTTTGAAAGCCTGAAGGCATATCTTTAAGACATTGAATCAACCAAAGTACCAAAATTCTATTAATTTTTTAATATTTAATTTAATTTATTTTTTTGACCAGGCCTACCATTATACAGCCTGACCCGGGTTTTTTAAGACCAGCCGGACTGAGTCGGGCCGTGGGCTTTTTGGTCATGCTTCATTTGTAACCATATTCATGATTATTCATTTTAACATCTTGTTGGAAGATTCTGCTTGGCCATTTGATTGAGCATAATATAGCATTGAGTTTACTAATTAAATTCTGAATTCGTTCAAGAATTGCTTAACTCTATCCCCATTTTATAAGGTTCCATGATCTACCATTAACGTTTGAGGTATCCTAAATCTGTGAATGATATGGTCTCTGATTGAAACAAATGATTTTTTCTTGCGAAATTTCTATTTAAAGGAATGAACTCCACCCATTTAGTAAAGAAGTCAGTGGCGATAATAATAAAAGTATGTCTCTCACTCGGAGGCGCTCTTTGTATTGGCTGGTGCCTCTGACATGCTAAGCATCCCTTCGCATAAGCGACACATGCCTCGTATATTTTTGGCCAATAATAACCATTTCTAATGATTAGCTATCTTATATTGAGCCCAACTTGGTGTTCTCTATAAATTCCTTCATGGACTTCGGTCATGATCGTTTTGGCTTCTAACAGTCCAACACATTTCAACAACACACCATTTTGATATTTTTTTGTATAAGACATCATCTATTTATAAAATATTTAGGGCACACAACTGTAATTTTATGTCCACTTGACCGTTAAGATCTCTCAAGAATTCCTTAATCGCTTTCCTTTAATCATTTGTATCTTCATCCTTTACACTTGAGATGTTTAATTCTTCCTTTTGACTTTGTAATACATACTTAATTAGTCCATTTTGGCATATTGCACACTGCAAAACATTTTATATCTCCTTATAACCTGAAGCTACATGAGCTAATTCATTTACCACTTCATTATTCGCCCTGGGGATGTGTTGAACCTCTACTTGATCCAACTTATCTAATAGTTCATGAGTAATTTCTAATAACGCCTTGATGGATTTTGGCATTAAAAAGAACTCATTACTTGATGAACCACTAATTATGAATGGCCTTTAATTGATACATTTTGTATGCCCATCTCAATTAATAATTCCAACACCATTACTAGGCCCTCATATTCGACCTGATTATTGGTACAACTCTCCTACAATGTGAAGAAGAAATGATATTTTTGTCCTAAGGGATTAACCAAGACGATTCCTATTTCCACCTCTTTCGACGTTTTGGATCTATCAAAATATAGGGTCAAATGCTTTAAATCACAACTATGTAATTCCAATTCAATTTCTCTGCCATGCTCACATAGGGGTGATCGGTGAGAAATCTTCTAAAGCTTGATTCTTTATGGCTTTCTGTGGTACGTGTTGAATTTCAAATTCAAATAATGACAAAGACCAAAAATCTACTATTTGATGCAAAATAAGGCAAGAAATTATATATTATATTATGATTATCTTTGAAATAAGATATACAGTGACATGCTGTATATAGACCTTAATTTATTACAAGTGAAATATTGAGTCAAACATAACTTCTCTATTGGAGAATAATTACATTCATACTTTAAAATTACCTGCTAAGATAATAGATGGCTCTTTATTTACCCTAGTTGTCATCTTGTGCAATCATTCCAGCTATTGATTGTTCTTCAACCGAAATGTATAGCTTCATTGGTCGTCCTTGTACCCGCGACACCATAACTAGTGGTTTTGCAAGATATGCCTTCAGGCTTTCAAAAGCCTCTTGATGTTCCTTACTCCAGACGAAATTGTCATGATCTTTAAGCCTTAATAATGATGAGAAAGCTTTATTTCTTTTTGCACAGATAGAAATAAATCTTCTTAGAAAATTAAGTTGTCTTCAAACTTCTGTAATTGTTTTTTTATTACATTGGGGTTTGGATTCTAAAATGGCCAAAGACTTATTTTTGTAAATTTCTATTCCTCTCTGATGTACAAGGAAACCTGATAAATTCCATATGGTCACTCTGAAGGCACTTTTCAAGGGATTCAACTTAAGTTTAAATTTTCTCATTCGTTCGAATGAACGTTTCAACTGGGCAAAGTGATATTCTATTTTCATTGATTTGACCATTGTATCGTCCACATATACCTCTATAACGTTAATGATCATGTTATTAAAGATAAAATTTATGGCCTTTTATACGTCACTCCGGTATTTTTTAGGCTAAATGACATAACTACCCACTTAAAACACCCTAAAGCCATATGATATCTAAAGGCAGTTTTATAATATCATCCTCAGAAATATAAATATTATTATACCCTGAATATCCATCCATAAAGGAATGCATCTCATATCAAATAGTTGAATCAACTAAAGAATCTATAGTTGGCAAACGATACTCATATTGAGGTTTTTCTAAATTTAAATTCCTAAAGTCAATACATATTCTTAACTTGCCATTAGTTTTCATAACGGACAATGTTGGACAACCATTCAACATACCTAGTCGTTCTAATGAAATTTGCCTATAGTAAATGTTCGATTTCCTTTTTGACTCTAGGTAAAATATTAGAGTCAAACCTTTTAAGTGGTTGTTTGTAATGTTTATAATTTGGCTTAATCGATAGTCATGTTATAGTAGATCTCAATCTAAGCCAGACATCTCTTCATATTCCGACGCAAAATAATTTCTATATTATTTTGAAATAGAAATGATTTTCTTACATACCTATGTGTTTAGGATTTGGCTAATGTACGTAGGATGATTTTCCCTATAATTCCCTAGGTTGAGTTCCTCCAAGTGGTATTGTGCTTTCGCAAAACCTATCTTTCGATGTTCGTCAAGCTTACCTCCCAAGCCTTTAACGTATCCGCCAGATTTACCTTCTTTGAGACAATCAATCCCACAAGCTTCTTCTTTTAATTGATGCTCTATATGATGCACTATCAATTTTTCTCTCAAGGCCAAAATTACGACCTACGTACAAAGTTTGATTCCTACTCTTGATGATAAGCCAAAAATTTGGCTTTTATTACTTTGAGCATCACAAGTTCCTCGAGTTTATTTGTCTCTATCATTTGATTTATTATATTTTCGGCCAATTACTAGCGTTGTAAAGGCCATTATATTTGGCCTAATTCGTGTGATTAAGTCTGTTAGGAATTTAGTGGAACATAACCCATCATTCTGAGCTATTACGATTGTAACTCCTCATTCATTGACCAATATGTCTGGTACATAGTTACCTTCATACATGAAGTATTCCGTAAACTTTATTTCTGCTGTGAATGGTCGACTGTTTGTATGTACCACTTCATCTTTATCCTTGTGGTTCCAAAAAACCAAGGACTAGTGAAGGGAAGAATGTATCACTCTACTTCTATGAATCCAATCACGACCTAGAATAACATTATAACTGGTTGGTCCTTCTATAAAGAAAAACATGATCATTCTAGTTCTGTTTGCGATCTCAAATTAAAGCTTGTCAGGACGACTTCTATTGGAATAAGATTAGCTTTTAACTTTGCTAACCTCTTTAGCATTCTTACTGGAATTTCATAAATGGCAGCTCTGTTATCGACTAATATCTTTGATACAAGCACTTCATTTAATTTTTCCTTCATGTATGTTAACCTGAGATGCTTAGTCATTTGTTGTGGAGGGCTCTGAAATATCACCATCTTGGTTGACTCTATCTCTATCTTTTGCTGACCACTATTGTTACTACAAGAGGTTTGACTATTCCTATATCATTTTATTACTTTATGTAGATGATATGTTGGTTGCTGGGGTAGATTTAAGTGAGATTAACGAATTAAAGAAATAATTGTCAAAGAAGTTCTCTATGAAGGATTTATGTGAAGCCAAGCAAATCCTTGGAATGAGGATAACTAGGGACAAAGAGCAAAGTATTTTGAAACTATCCCAAGAGAAGTATGTCAAGAAGGTGTTGAAGAGATTCAACATGCAATATGCTAAACCAATTACCATACCTTCGGTAGATCATTTTTAGTTGTCCAAACTGCTTTCACATAAAAATGAGCAAGAGATGGAATATATGATGAATGTACCTTATGCTTCACCTATAATGAGTCTAATGTATGCCATGCTATGCACTAGATCCAACATTGCTTATGCGGTGGGAGTTGTGAGCCGATATATGAGAAATCCTAGCAAACAACACTGGGAAACAATGAAGTCAATTTTAAGGTATCTCCGAGGCACTACTAAAATGGCCTTATATTTTGGCAGTAGTAGTTTGGATTTACAAGGTTATGTTGACACAGACTTGGGTGATGATAGAGATGTTGGGGTTGGTGCTCAGAGCCAATCTGGACCGTATTTATGTCTGATTCATGAATACGAACATCCCCTTATTCCATAATATTACTTATTTGTGGTTGCACCTCTTGTTTTTATATACGTATTCGATCTGATTACGATTTGATTGAAACTAAATGTGGTTTAGTGATATGTATATATTAGACAAAGGCCTGATAATATATAATGCAGTACACAGTTACAAAGTTAGTTTGTAATTGACATTGGGAAGTGTCACTGCTATATGAATATTATCAAACATAGATCCTGGTCAAGATTTGCTAACACGGGTCGGTTAGTCAAATCCGTTGAGACCAGTACATATCGTATATCGAGACTGGTCCGATGGTTTATCCCAATGAACCATGAGTCTATGGAGACTCGTATAGATGTGTAGGTGTTTATAGTGGATAAACACTGAATGGCTCACCGAAGATTCTTAATGGATGGTACACCAATGTCAATAAGAATCTTCTCGGGTTGAGTAGCATAGCGGTCCTTCGACTTGAGACACCACTGTGGATGTATGAGACATCCTCCACACTTAAATGGCAGTCACATCACCGATCTATTTAGATCAGACCTCCGCCTGTTCGTTGGGTGTGGATCGATCCTCAAGATATCCTGTGTGTGTCAAGATATGATCCGTCGGTTTTGTGTACAGAGCATATGTAGTCCATATATATTTAGCAGTCTGTTAAATCTGTGGCCATAGTATACATCGGAAGTAAGTTCCGAGTGTTATTTAAAGATTGCTAATAGATACATCGACGAGATAATACCTATAGAGATTTGACATTTACATCTATATCTCTGGGATTATCTGGATACCTGTGACGGAGGGATTATATGTATGCAATGACCTCGACCTGTATATGATTCAGCTTGATTATCCGTGATCGTCATAATCTACGGGTGGATAGATTATGGACATGAAATTGGATTTCGTGACGGATATACCTGAATCTAGATAGTCTCAATAATGAAACATACTCATAGAGCACTAGAGCAACATTTATGAATAATGATGATTATTTATAAATCGTTTAATCGTTAAACGAAAAATACATGCGAACGGGCTGAACCGTCATTTCCTAATTAATGTGTATTTGTATTTAATATATGATATTATTAAATACACATTAATAAATAGTCAAATAAAGGTATTTGACATATATCATTAATATATGCATTTGAGATATTTAAAGTAAATATAATACATATATTTGTATTTAATTATTTAATTGTTAAATGATTAATATAATTAAAATATAAATATATCACCAAATGATAAAGTTAGGAAGTGATTATAAGTTGCAATTGTTGACTTATACTTTAAAGGAAATGGTTGTCAATTTGATTTTGACTTCTTAAGATATTTGTTCAAATTGTTTGAAAAATGAAAATATCTTTTTCCTTTATTTCTTGCTAAATTCGGCCATACACTTAAAATATAAGAGTTATATTTTTCTTAGTTGCATTTTTTGACTTAATTAAATGTCTTTAAAGTTGTTTTTAGATATTTAACCAAGTTGATCAAATGTAAGGTGAAATGAAATTGAAATTAATTAACTTGTATTGGTTTGGTGAATTTCGGCCAAGGCATCTTTGATACAAGTATATATTATTTTTCATTTCATTTCATTGTTAACCTAATACACTTTAAAGAAAACTCCATTAATGGAAACAAAGGAAGCTTGTGAGAAAGAAAGAAGAAATCAAAGAAAGCTTGGATTTTAGTAAGTTTCTTCAACTTACTATTAGAAAGGAAAATGTTCCTTAGGATCTAGGCTTTAACATATGATGTTCTTAGGTTATTCTTTCTTTATTCTTTGTGTTTTTGATGATGGAAGTTTTGATGAAAGTGTAGAGCATGTGTAATGAATGAAGCTTATGGCTATTGTAGTAATAAGTGTTCTTTTGTGGTTTTGGAAACCTTGTTGCTAATCTAGAGTTGTTGACCCACTCTTAGATGACCTATATTTGATCTTGAGTTGTTTCATTGTGTTGAGACTTTGATTGGATGGAAGAAAGATGATTGAAGTGTTGGATTTAACCAATTTGGTCCAATTTGATGAAATTGAAAAATTAGGGTTCATGACCAATTCCAAATTTGGGGCTTTTCATATATGTTGTGCATTTGGATGTGTATATGATGCATATAAAGTTTCATGTTCATTGGATTACATCTTGAGTGTTTTGATGCATGAAATGACAAAATGCACAAATTGCCCACGAAAGGGAGCATTCGGCCAATGATGGAAAAATGGGGATTTATGTTGCTTTTGGTGTTTTGATGTTTTGAACATGCTAAGTTCATCTTAGAAATGATTTAGAATCATTCAAAATTGATTTGATCAATTTCAGACTAAAATGGACTAAATACCAAGTGTAAGGGTAATTTGGTAAATTCACTTAAATATGATTTATTTGAATTTTTTCATATTTGATTATTGGATAATTAAATAAATATGTTTATTTAATTAATCTGAGAAAATTTTTGAAATTGGAAAATACGATTTTCCACCGCTTCCGCTGCGTTACCGAATTCTGCCCCTAAAACCCCTTCAAGAGATACAAGTAAAAGTATCACAAATTATGTATTTACTGTAGGTGGTACTACTGTGAGCTGAGATTCTAAGTTATAGAAGATAGTTACACTTTCAACAACAGACGTAGAGTATGTGGCTATTACAAAGGCCGGAAAAGCGATGGTATAGTTAAATGGTTTCTTAACACATTTAGATAAAGTGCAAGAAAATGGTATTTTATACAGTGCCAGTCAGATCGCTATCAACTTAGCAAAGAATCTTGCATTTCATTCAAGAACCAAGAATATTCATTTGCGGTACCATTTCATACATTCAATTTTGGATGATGAAGCATTAAAATTATATAAGATATTTGGAAGCGAGAATCCAGCTGATATGTTCACCAAAGTTGTATCACTTGGTAAACTGAAGCTTTGTACAACTTCAGTTTGTCTCCGAAACTGAGAAAAATGGATATGGTAGTTACTAATGAGTTTCCATGCTTGAAGAGCTCGAAGATATTTTTTTGGCATGATGGTTGAATTGTCTCCAAGTGTGAGATTGTTTATAAAGTCTTTGTGGAGTCAATTCTTTACTCCCATGGAAAAAGATTTTCATAAATCTTTTTGGTAAGTAATTAAAACTATTGGTTGGCATTAATTGATTGTATTAAATGAAATTAGTTGGTATTAAATTCAATTGGTTGGCATTAAATATAATTGGTTGGTATTAAATACAATTGGTTGGAGTAGTGCAAAATCTTGCCTATAAATAGCTCCATTGGTGAGAGTTTAAGGCATCCCAAAAATTTGTGAGTTTCTTTCATTAGAGATAAAGAAAATCTCTAGAGTGATTTGAGAGAATTATGGTGAAATTATTTTTGTAAGAAACGTGTGTGTGAATAATTAAAAGAAATAGAGAAAATAAAAAGGAAAGAAAGATTATGTATAATTTTTTTGTACGTTTTTTTTCCCTTGTAATTCTTAAAAGTGAGTGTGAGTTAAATATTTATATGCTCTTATAATGAAGGATTTTTCCTTTTGTTATTCAACTATAGTGAAACTCAATAACCATAATAGATGTAGCATGATAGGTCTAATTGACCGGGTGAACCACTATAAATTCTGTGTCGCATTGTTATATTTGGTTATTATTTCCTATTGACGTCATCGGTGAATCTTCGGGAAGCGACCCATGAGATCCCCGGATATGTTGGCAGTAAATTTGGTCGTCGGACTATCCGAACACGTAAGTAACTCGTACTACGTTTATACCGATTTACAAGACAAGGTTGGCCTCTAGAAAATCGTCATGCCTACCCAATTCTCCGGAAATATCCTTACAGGAATAAAGGATCTATATCAGGAGTAGTATACGTAGTATTGCGTATTTCTGTCCAGTATCGGATGATCACGTGCTAGGCCTGTGGCTGGAATTGTGTCTGCCCCGTACGAAGCACATGTCGGATGTCTGGTAACTAGTCTCTATAATCGGATAAACATGACCTTGTCATTTTATCCCGATGACTGCAGTACTTAAGAGTACTAGTACCGTATCCTACGTGACCATCATCTCCATATGACTGGAGTGATACTTCCGTCTTGACATCACACCCAACACACTACGATTCTCAATATACCCGCATTGGCGTACACAGAACCTGTTAAAGCACTGGACGACCGCAACCAAAGTATATTGATTGTCGCAAGTATTAGCGGTGCAAGTCTCAGGTTAAGACCAAATACACCTACCCTGATTTCGGACTTCCATAGACACATAGTCATACTACAAATGGAATTCCGAGGGGGTCTATCCAGAGCGAAGCTGTATCCCGTACCATCGGTAAAACACAACCTCATATTACACTTGCATGAGTATCCTATACCCAAATATATGAGAACTGTGCCGTTGTGCCTTCACAACGCGCACAAGTGTAATACTAGTCTTTTACATATTTCTCGATGTCCAATCTCGATAATACTCTGACTAGGGACATTTAATTATTTATCCTTCGTGGACTGATACCGTCTCATATCATTCTCCGTCCAGGAACAAATCATAGGGACCTCCTATCATTTATATATCTAGGTGATCTAATCACAAATGATAAGAGTGCAATCTCCTTTGTCACATAGTTAATTTGTACAACAACACCATGATCTGTACAAATAGTGATGCTATGGGTCATAATTGTCCAACATTCTTCTATAGTCTGAAGATAACAGAGTGTTTGTGATGACAAACGCTACGTGTCTTAAAAAAGACAGTATGAGAGAATCAAGCCTCACAATTTATTGGTACTCATGGAGTTACTTTCTAATTTGACCAGTAAACCATTAACAATAGTTGTTGATAATAACATGGCACATTTAAGACCTGAGCATCGGTAGATTAGGATAATCTACCACTTAGACATTGTGGGAGTGTTTTATGACAACCTGATTGCTATCTAGATATTGGAGAGACATAAGTTGTCACCTACAGTAATAGTGTAAATTATACATTAAGCTATTATAGTGTAATGAATGATCATGATAAAGAGGAATGACTCAAAGCCATGAATCTCGAGATGGAGTCAATGTACTATAACTCAATCTGGGAAGTTGTAGACCAACTTGTAAGGATAAAACCTATAGGTTGCAAGTGGATCTATAAGAGGAAGAGAGAAATAGGTAGGAAGGTAGAGACCTTCAATGCTAGGCTAGTGGCCAAGGGTTATACCTAGAAATAGAGAGTCGACTATGAAAAAATATTTTCGCTAGTAACCATTATCAAATCTATTTGTACTCTTTTATCCATTACCGTATATTATGAGTGTGAGATATGGCAAATGAATGTCAAGACAATATTCTTGAATTGTAGTCTTGATGAGTGTATCTATAAAGTACAACTGGATAGATTCATTACCCAAGGTCAAGAGCAAAAAGTTTACAAGCTGCAAAGGCCCATTTATGGACTGAAGCAATCATCTTGATTTTGAAATGTAAGATTTGATACGACCATAAAGTCTTATACTTTGAGCGAAATGTCGATGAACCTTGTGTATACAAGCGCATCATTGACGATAATATGGTTTTTCCTCGTATTATACATCGATGATATTTTACTAATTGGAAATGTGTAAAAGTATTATCGGACATAAAATCCTTGATAACTAACAAATTCCAAATGAAAGATTTGGAAGAGATGAGTTGTGTTATTGGGATCTAGATTATTCAAGATCACAAGAGGCAATTGTTAGCTATGTCTCAGACATCCTATATCGATAAGATTGTTGTGGGTTTCTGGATGCAGAATTCCAAGAAAGGCACTTCATCTTTCCTACATGGAATTCACTTGTCAAATAAATAATTTCCTATGACACCTCAAGCAATGGAGAAGATGAGGCATATCATTTATGCCTCTGTAGATGGAAGTCTCATGTATGTTATGCTATGTACGAGATCAGACGTTTGTTATGCAGTTGGTGTATGCAATAGATTTCATTCTAACGAAGGATTAGATCAATGGCGACTGTAAAGCAAATTCTCAAGTATATTAGCAGAACAAGAAACTATATGCTTATATATTCTGGTAAGGATATGATCCTCAGATGATATATTGATTTTGATTTTCAGACGAACATAGATTGTGGGAAATCTACATCTAGATCAATATTTACACTAGATGGTAAAGCCATAGTATGGAGGAGTTTAAAGCAATCATGACTCCACCTTGGAGGCTGAGTATGTAGTAGCTTGTTAAGCAGCTATAGAAGCAATATAGCTGCATAAATATTTGGGAGATCTAGAAGTTGTTCCAGAAATGGATGAACCACTCATACTTTATGGTGATAGTGGTGCAGTGGTGAATTACAAAGAACCAAAAAGGCATAAGAAAAAGAAGCATATAGAGAGGAAATTTAATCTCATTATGGAGATAATACAGATAACATCAGCAGAGAATCTGACTGATTCGTTTATAAAGACCTTGACGGATAAAGTGTTTAAAGGTCACCTAGTAGGTCTAGGATTACATGACATGTTCCATTTTCTCTAGTGCAAGTGGGAGATTGTTGGGATATATGCCATATAGCTTCATGTAACATGTAAACATAATTATTTTGAATTAATAAACGATGCATTATTCATTTATCAAATTATTTTGATTTAATTCACATATTATAAATCATATTGTATACCCTGATTACTTATGTACATTCAGACTTAGTGTATGAGAGTCATACACAATATGATTTAAGTATGAAATTAGTAATTTAAATAGTACATTGAGAGCAAATAAAACAAGTACTTTGTTTGTGGTTGATCTATTATAGTGGTCCATTCTATAAATATATGGTGATTTTGATCCGATATCGTTTATGTGGTGGCATTGGAACGAAGACACCTTATATGATGTGAAATATAGTACATGACCCAGATAGAAATTAATCTCTTATAATATCCGTTAGATAAAGAAATTCATATCAGTCTACTAGATGGTCAACTATGGGTTAATCAGAATTCTAAGTGTAATACTAACTCATGCATGGCGGGCTATATCCTTTGATTTACAAAGGTGAGGTTGGTGAATATATCATGACCAATAGTTACGTACTTTGGGGACATGGTTTGGTGTGTGGTTGGGGATGTTTTACATAGATATAAAATCCACCCATTTTTACGAGAAATAGATGCGTATCTTTCTTAAGGGTTGATTCAGTACTTGAACGGTTAGAGCGCTCAAGTCTTTCATATCAATGGTACTTAAAGTACACAAATAATTAGAAAGGTATGACAAATATTAAGGTCGAGCTCTAATTATGAGATATCTGTGGAAGGTCAATATATGTAACGACTATATTGATGGACACAAATATAGTTCGGCTTATATAAAATATGTGCAGTGACGAGAGTGTAGCTTTAGGTTTTTAGTGGAATAATCTAAAGTTAATAATTCGAAATAATTGAGTAAAAAATTTTAATTAATATTCTAGGATTATTGTAGCACGGAACTGTTAGTCCATTTGGTCCCCGTGCTACCTCGATAAGCGATAACAAATCATATTATAATTGGATTGTCCAATTATAAACTCACATACATAATTATTTATTATGCCAAAATTATTAATGTGATTAATAATTAAAGTCACACTTGAAAACTATATTAAATAAGTCTAATATAAAGTGTTGATGGTGTTTTCAGGCACTATGTTATTTAAAGCAGCACGACAGGGGTAAAAAAGGTAATTCACTTCTCAGTCAAGATTATTAATGCCGACCCGACCACTAAAGAGCTAACAGTAAGGGGCCGGGAACTTTACGGTTAGTGACCGAGCACTTGAGTTCAAGATGACCGGGCAATTATCAGGTCGACAACAGCATTCTCAGTACAAAAGACTATTATGACCGACCACATTAAGACCGACCTCGTGAAAACCAAGCATATGGCAAGACATGTTCGGGAAGATAAGGCATTCTATCCATACTAGATAATATAATAAGTTATCATACTTTCATGGGGTAAACTAGTAAGTCATATCCTAGTATGATAAAGGAAGTAAAAGTAGTTTTTGACTAGGAATCCTTATGGGAAAAGGAAATTGTTTCAACTAGGAAACCTCTTACTAAGAGGAATCTGATTCCTTCACTATTATAAATAGGAGGGTAGAGTGAGTGTAGAAGGGGAGGAGAATCAATATCAAGATCAGAATCATTACCATCATACTTGTAAAAAAACCAGAGGCAGAGCCGAGAAGCGTGTTTGAGTAATAAAAGTATCATCCTTTTTGTGCCCGTGGACGTAGGTCGGACCAAGATCCGCCGA
Organism: Zanthoxylum bungeanum; assembly: GCA_019454045.1. Taxonomy (NCBI): domain Eukaryota; kingdom Viridiplantae; phylum Streptophyta; class Magnoliopsida; order Sapindales; family Rutaceae; genus Zanthoxylum; species Zanthoxylum bungeanum. Next base: position 164,806 of record SKCR01023513.1, read on the forward strand.
ACCACGTTAAATTTCCTTGTCGATTGGCGTATTTATCTGTCTTTTGCTAAGTTTGCTTTTGGTCCCCCATAACCAAACAAATTCACTATTGAGGGAGGATTGTCTCGGGAGTAATATTCCCATATTGCCTCTGAGACCAAAATCAGCCGTCAACAGTTGGCGCCGTCTGTGGGGAATCTTAAAAAAAGCAGTTCGCGTAGTAAGACGATGGCAGAAGGTGGAAATCATCAATCTTCAGGGAGTCCAGCAACAGACTGGATGAAAAAGATGGAAGAAAGCATGAAATCCATTATGGATCGGTTGGAGAGAATGGAGGGAACGAACAACGAGAGACCAGACATCGGAACCAGTCGAATAAGAGGTGAAAAAGCAGAAGGGAAAATGGTGGTAAATACAAGTGAAGACGATGGACCCAGGAGGAGGGGCCCTTACGGGATAAAATCCGTAGTTGTAGAAAAAGACTCACAAACAGAGGACACGTGGGAAGAAGAAGAAGAAGGAAGACCATCACCGGATCCCTCCTATGACAGTCTCTACGACTTCAGAAGAGAGGACAAGGAGCATAGCGAAAGTGTGCGGGAAATTCCAATGGATGAGGAACGCCGTACCCGGGGCAATAGACACACGAAGGGGCACAAGATACGACATAACGGCACAAGCAGTGAAATAAAGTCTTGGTTAAAAAAGTTGATGACCAAGTGGGGAGTAGGCCTCAAGACCGATGCAGGGGATGCCCGGGATAGTGAGGAAGAATCTCCCCTCACGAAAAAAAAAAAGGTCGGCAAAATTCCCAAAGCGATTCAGCATGCCGACCATGGCACCCTACAAAGGCCACTCTGACCCAAAATCACACATCGAAAGCTTTGCCTTGTTAATGGAAGTCCAGGGAGTAGTAGGAGATGCCATCTGCAAAGTGTTTCCCCAGTGATTGCTCACTCCAGTGATGCCGGACCTAAGGAGGAATATACCCTTAGTATCCCGGACACTCTTTGATCCATTCATCATTTGGATCCAAGAGAGGCGCAGCACGGGGATGTGTTACGCCCCTGTAGCGTGTGCCTGCTCCAGCATGGTAAGAAGGAGCCCTCGTACAATACACAGGCTCCACAGTGACCCGACGTATAGAGGATATGCCCTTACCATTCAAACGCTCTCCTGATCCAAATCTTGGTTCGCCGGGACACTGAATTGAAAGATTCAGAATTGTGTTTTGGAAACCTCGGACAGGACGCTGTTTTGAGGCATCCGTGCTGTTGTTTACACTTAAGAAAAGTTTTGCTTTGGGACAAGTGCTAAGTCACCCCCACCTTTTGATTTTATTTTCCAAAGTTTTGTTTTTGTTTTTCGCCGGTCTGGCAAGGGGACGCCCGTGCCAGATTTGGTAGGGCTTCAAAAGGTTGAGTCACCTCCCTTCTGAATAAGTCCCAAAGATTAATCGACTCGGGGCTGGATTCGTTCCATCGAGGTTTTGTGGTGTAGGCTCGGGGCTGGATTTATTCCGTCGAGGCCTATGTGTGCCACTTGGTTATTCGGCTCGGGGCTGGAGTTCGTTCCGCCGAGGCCACTTGATTATTCGGCTCGGGGCTGGATTTCGTTCCGCCAAGGCCACTTAGTTATTCGACTCGGGGTCGGGTTACGTCCCACCGAGTCTACCTCTTTGGACAGGGGACGTAACATTCCCCCAGGTCCAAGTGCCTTTCTCAGCTCGGGGTCGGGGTACGTCCCACCGAGTCAGCCCTTCGGACAGGGGACGTAACATTCCCCCAGGTCCAAGTGCCTTTCTCAGCTCGGGGTCGGGGTACGTCCCACCGAGTCAGCCCTTCGGACTAGGGACGTAACATTGCCCCAGGTCCAAGTGCCTTTCTCAGCTTGGGGTCGGGGTACGTCCCACCGAGTCAGCCCTTCAGACTGGGGACGTAACATTCCCCCAGGTCCAAGTGTCTTTCTCAGCTCGGGGTCGGGGTACGTCCCACCGAGTCAGCCCTTCGGACTGGGGACGTAACATTCCCCAGGTCCAAGTGCATTTCTCAGCTCGGGGTCGGGGTACGTCCCACCGAGTCAGCCCTTTCGGACTGGGGACGTAACATTCCCCCAGGTCCAAGTGCCTTTCTCAGCTCGGGGTCGGGGTACGTCCCACTGAGTCAGCCCTTCGGACTAGGGACGTAACATTGCCCCAGGTCCAAGTGCCTTTCTCAGCTCGGGGTCGGGGTACGTCCCACCGAGTCAGCCCTTCGGACTGGGGACGTAACATTCCCCCAGGTCCAAGTGCCTTTCTCAGCTCGGGGTCCGGGTACGTCCCACCGAGTCAGCCCTTTCGGACTGGGGACGTAACATTCCCCCAGGTCAATGTGCCTCTCTTCATTCGGGGTCGGGGTACGTCCCACCGAGTCAGCCCTTTCGGACTGGGGACGTAACATTCCCCCAGGTCAAAGTGCCTCTCTTCATTCGGGGTCGGGTTACGTTCCACCGAGTCTACCTCTTTGGACTGGGGACGTAACATTCCCCCAGGTCCAAGTGCCTTTCTCAGCTCGGGGTCGGGGTACGTCCCACCGAGTCAGCCCTTCGGACTGGGGACTTAAAATTCCCTCAGGTCCAAGTGCCTCTTTTCATTCGGGGTCGGGTTGCGCCCACCGAGTCAGTCATTCGAACTGGGGATGTAACATTCCCCCAGGTCCGAGCATCTCTCACAGCTCGAGACATGATCACATGCCACCGAGCACATCATCGTTAGCTCAGAGGCAAAATTTTCTCCTCACAATCGAGATTGGATCAGTCAGGGGTCAGGACCTCTAAATCTCTGGTACAGATATTACAGAGGAGAAGTCATTTTTAGTTTAGACAACAAGAGGAACTTCATCTCCTGATGGAACGACCCAAGTAAGCAATTTGCTTTGAGGTGGAGAATCGTTCTGAATAGGGTCAGCATCTCCAATAACCGAGGATATGAAGATAGAAACAGAAGACTTAGTTGATGGCGAAGGCAATTTCTCTGTGATTTCTGGAGCGACCACCAGCAAAGCGATCAACACACCATCTTTATATAATTCCCGGCACCAACTTGCATACTCGTTGGAACCGAGAACTAGGGGACATATATTGATGGTGTTTTCAGGCACTATGTTATTTAAAGCAGCACGACAAGGGTAAAAAAGGTAATTCACTTCTCAGTCACGATTATTAATGCCGACCCGACCACTAAAGAGTTAATAGTAAGGGGCCAGGAACTTTACGGTTAGTGACCGAGCACTTGAGTTCAAGATGACTGGGCAATTATCAGGTCGACAGTAGCATTCTCAGTACAAAAGACTATTATGACCGACCACATTAAGACCGACCTCGTGAAAACCAAGCATAGGGCAAGACATGTTCGGGAAGATAAGGCATTCTATCCATACAAGATAATATAATAAGTTATCATACTTTCATGGGGTAAACTAGTAAGTCAATATCCTAGTATGATAAAGGAAGTAAATGTAGTTTTTGACTAGGAATCCTTATGGGAAAATGAAATTGTTTCAACTAGGAAACCTCTTACTAGGAGGAATCTGATTCCTTCACTATTATAAATAGGAGGGTAGAGTGAGTGTAGAAGGGGAGGAGAATCAATATCAAGATCAGAATCATTACCATCATACTTGTAAAAAAACCAGAGGCAGAGCCGAGAAGCGTGTTTGAGTAATAAAAGTATCATCCTTTTTGTGCATGTGGACGTAGGTCGGACCAAGATCCGCCGAACCACGTTAAATCTCCTTGTCGATTGGCGTATTTATCTGTCTTTTGCTAAGTTTGCTTTTGGTCCCCCATAACCAAACAAATTCACTATTGAGGGAGGATTGTCTCGGGAGTAATATTATCATATTGCCCCTGAGACCAAAATCAGCCGCTAACATAAAGTTTTCAAAATTCATGATCATGAGATAATCATTTAAAGATTCAAAATTTATAATCATTAAATTATATTTGATAATTTAACATAAAATTGTGTAAATAATGATTTTTGAAATTTGATTTCAATACAGATTATTTCAAAATTTTAAGTTATAATTTTTAAAGGTGAATGTTTAATATATTTTTTTTACTAAGCAATTAAATTGAAATTTTGTTGTTAGAAAATTACAAGTGGCCAAAAATTACAAGCTTGCTAGAGGGTTAGTTTTATAATTTTAATTATAATTAACCGAACTTAAACCCTAGCATATAGAAAGAAAAACTTGTTATAATTTTTATTAGCTAATCAATTTTGAAAACCCTAGCAAACTATAAAATTATTCATCCTCTCCAAAGGTTGCAAGAAAGAAAAAGAAAAATAAAGTGTTTAGAGAATTAAAATTGTGAGTGAAGTCCACACTTCGATTTATTGGTAACGAGAATAGCGCTGGAGGCTAATTGGTGCTGAATCGAAAACTTATTTTTCTCTTATTTATAGCTTACGGATCTGCTCACTACAAGCGCTATTGTTGTGATTTCGGGAGTTGTTTTTTAAATCTTTTTGTAAGAAGAAATTTATGATTGTAGATGACTTATTTAGACTCGATTTCATCTCATTTTATTGCACAAAATCAGATATAATATGTTCAAGGGTGCTGCAATTGTACAACAAAACTACAGTGCACTTTCCACGTGTAGCTATTATTTAGGGTTGATTTATGGATTGTTTGAAACTCAAAATTTATCCAGTAGTGTCAAAATATTCCTATTTCAGTTAGAAAAATTTTGGGATAGACAGAAGTCAATTCCGACACTCAGATGTCATTCAAAAGGAGCTGTGAACAAAGTCATGCAAACCTGTCTAGATATGCAATATGGGCAAACGTCAGAGGTTGAAATTTATGATTTGTGAAAAGCCTATGGGCTGTTCAGCAGTGATATGTTTTAGAGGGAAAATTTTTTTAAGGTCGATCTCGTAGTCAAAGGACGTTTCTACTGTGCAGGGAGTTAAACCGTGAAAAGTTCGTGCATTGATTCCAATAGTAAAGCCACTCTAATTGTCTGGCCATTAATTTCCTCAGGTAGTATATCTTCTTGTCCATAAACTAACTGAAATGGGGCGATCTTGGTGCTTGTTCGAGAAGACGTCCTATTGGCCTATAGAGCTTGGCTTAAACTAGGGGTGTCAAAACGAATCAACGAATCGAATTCGTATCGAATCCTAAACGAATCGAATCAAAATGTGATTGATTCGTATTCGATTCGTTTATTAAACGAATCCTAATATCAGGATTCGTATTCAATTCGTTTATTAAACGAATCGAATACGAATATTCGTTTAGTCAATGATATTATTTAATAAAATAATTTACCACACTTGATTTACATTAATTCTTCATAAATATATACATATGAAATATGTAATTAATATATTTACTAAAAATATTTCACCAAATATTGAAAGTATTACTTTTTCTATGATAATTAGCTATTATTTCTCGAATCTTAATTGAAAATTAACAAGAACTCGTAAATAAAAATAATAAAACGAATAAACGAATCAATGAGCTTAAATTCGTATTCGATTCGTTTAATAAACGAATCGAATCGAATTGACCCATTTATTAAACGAATCTATTTTTTCAAACCCGTATTCGCTTTAAAGCGAATCGAATCGAACGAATAAACGAATCTTGACCCAAATTGCCACCCCTAGCTTAAACACTCATTCAAGTGTCTTGCATTGTTAATAGTAAGTTTGCAATGGGTTGGGCCAGGCCCAAGCTTAGAGAAACCCGGCCAATAAAAAAGCTCGAGCCCTCGAAAATCCTAATCCGGCATGTTGTCGGGCTGGGCTGGGTCAGCTCGTCTCGAGCTCAGGCTCCGGCATTTTTGGCCCGAATTATTTTTTTTTTACAAAACTAGTAATAATTAGAATCTTATACTAAAATATATCAATAAAAATATAGTATCAATTCCTTTAAGACATTGAATCAACCAAAGTACCAAAAATCTATTAATTTTTTAATATTTAATTTAATTTATTTTTTTTGACCAGGCCTACCATTATACAGCCTGACCCGAGTTTTTTAAGACCATCCGGACTGAGTCGGGCCGTGGGCTTTTTGGTCATGCTTCATTTGTAACCATATTCATGATTATTCATTTTAACATCTTGTTGTAAGATTCTGCTTGGCCATTTGATTGAGCATAATATAGCATTGAATTTACTAATTAAATTCTGAATTCGTTCAAGAATTGCTTAACTCTATCCCCATTTAATACGGTTCCATGATCTACCATTAACGTTTGGGGTATCCTAAATCTGTGAATGATATGGTCTTTGATTGAAACGAATGATTTTTTCTTGCGAAATTTCTATTTAAAGGAATGAACTCCACCCATTTAGTAAAGAAGTCAGTGGCGATAATAATAAAAGTATGTCTCTCACTCGGAGGCGCTCTTTGTATTGGCTGGTGCATCTGACATGCTAAGCATCCCTTCGCATAAGCGACACATGCCTCGTATATTTTTGGCCAATAATAACCATTTCTAATGATTAGCTATCTTATATTGAGCCCAACTTTGTGTTCTCTATAAATTCCTTCATGGACTTCGGTCATGATCGTTTTGGCTTCAAACAGTCTAACACATTTCAACAACACGCCATTTTGATATTTTTTTATATAAGACATCATCTATTTATAAAATATTTAGGGCACACAACTGTAATTTTATGTCCACTTGACCGTTAAGATCTCTCAAGAATTCCTTAATCACTTTCCTTTAATCATTTGTATCTTCATCCTTTACACTTGAGATGTTTAATTCTTCTTTTTGACTTTGTAATACATACTTAATTAGTCCATTTTGGCATATTGCACACTGCAAAACATTTTATATCTCCTTATAACCTGAAGCTACCTGAGCTAATTAATTTACCACTTCATTATTCGCCCTGGGGATGTGTTGAACCTCTACTTGATCCAACTTATATAATAGTTCATGAGTAATTTCTAATAACGCCTTGATGGATTTTGGCAATTAAAAGAACTCATTACTTGATGAACCACTAATTACGAATGGTCTTTAATTGATACATTTTGTATGCCCATCTCAATTAATAATTCCAACACCATTACTAGGCCCTCATATTCGACCTGATTATTGGTACAACTCTCCTACAATGTGAAGAAGAAATGATATTTTTGTCCTAAGGGATTAACCAAGACGATTCCTATTTCCACCTCTTTCGACGTTTTGGATCTATCAAAATATAGGGTCAAATGCTTTAAATCACAACTATGTAATTCCAATTCAATTTCTCTGCCATGCTCACATAGGGGTGATCGGTTGAGAAATCTACTAAAGCTTGATTCTTTATGGCTTTCTGTGGTACGTGTTGAATTTCAAATTCAAATAATGACAAAGACCAAAAATATACTGTTTGTATAGACCTTAATTTATTACAAGTGAAATATTGAGCCAAACATAACTTCTCTATTGGAGAATAATTACATTCATACTTTAAAATTACCTGCTAAGATAGTAGTGGCTCTTTATTTACCCTAGTTGTCATCTTGTGCAATCATTCCAGCTATTGATTGTTCTTCAACCGAAATGTATAGCTTCATTGGTCGTCCTTGTACCCGCGACACCATAACTAGTGGTTTTGCAAGATGTGCCTTCAGGCTTTCAAAAGCCTCTTGATGTTCCTTACTCCAGACGAAATTGTCATGATCTTTCAGCGTTAATAATGATGAGAAAGCTTTATTTCTTTTTGCACAGATAGAAATAAATGTTCTTAGAAAATTAAGTTGTCTTAAAACTACTGTAATTGTTTTTTTTTATTACATGGGGGTTTGGATTCTAAAATGGCCAGAGACTTATTTTTGTCAATTTCTATTCCTCTCTGATGTACAAGGAAACCTGATAAATTCCATATGGTCAATCTGAAGGCACTTTTCAAGGGATTCAACTTAAGTTTAAATTTTCTCATTCGTTCGAATGAACGTTTCAACTGGGCAAAGTGATATTCTATTTTCATTGATTTGACCATTGTATCGTCCACATATACCTCTATAACGTTAATGATCATGTTATTAAAGATAAAATTTATGGCCCTTTTATACGTCACTTCGGTATTTTTCAGGCTAAATGGCATAACTACCCACTTAAAACACCCTAAAGCCATATGATATCTAAAGGCAGTTTTATAATATCATCCTCAGAAATATAAATATTATTATACCCTGAATATCCATCCATAAAGGAATGCATCTCATATCAAATAGTTGAATCAACTAAAGAATCTATAGTTGGCAAACGATACTCATATTGAGGTTTTTCTAAATTTAAATTCCTAAAGTCAATACATATTCTTAACTTTCCATTCGTTTTCATAACGGACAATGTTAGACAACCATTCAACATACCTAGTCGTTTGATGAGTGGTATTTATATCACTTATTCCCACTTATTTGACCTAATATTTTGTATAGTTTCTTGAGTTTTGTGAAGGTTTTGATATGTTTTGTGTTATTTTGTAGATAAATAAAGTTTGGAAAGCATTGGAGGCAATTTGGGGCAAAAACGGACAAAAATGCGTCAACAGGGATATTTTGGTCTTTAACGCGTCGCGACGCCAAGCCTTCCTCGTCGCGACGTCTAAAATGCGCCGAACAGTGCTAACGTGCGCTGGGTCCACAAATCAGAATCTGAGAAAAGTTTGACTTTGCTAAAATGTGCCGTGACACGTGTCACCATCACAGCCGATCTGCTAACATGCGCCGTGCCACGTGTCAGCATCCTACGGTGCCGACAGTCATCATCGCCACGTGTTCCGCGTGTCATTCCATGTCATCAGCCACGTCAGCAAGTCAACATTGCCACCTCATCGCCACGTCATCATCAGCCAATCAGGAAGTGACACGTGTCGCAATTCTATGGTGCCGACAATCTCTTTCCCACGTGTCGCCACATCGTCGCCACGTCAGTATCAATAATTGAGTATCTAATCCTTATCTGACACGTGGTGGATAAGAATCTCAACGACCAATCAGAAGCCGTCACGTGTCACAATAATTGAAACCCAACCACTCTGCCACCTGTCACCTTATCAGCTTATCCAGAATCTTCAAACCAGCGAACCAGAGCGTGCCACGTCGACAAATATGGCGTCGCGACGCTGAGGACCTGGCGTCGCGACGCTGGATCCTACCGAGACCTATAAATTGAGCTCGAGATTTCAGAATTCATGGCACCTCCTCTCTCTCTTCATTTCTTTCTAAAGAGAGAGTTTCTCTCTCTAGATTCTTTAGTTTTTAGTTTTTAGTTTTTATTTTTAGTTTTTAGTTTTGTAAATAATTTTAATTACGTTTTGTAATAATAGTAATTTAATTTTTACTTTTTACTTTTTACAGTTTTTACTATTTACCATGAGGAGGTAACATTCCCCAGCTAGGGTGAAAGGTAATTCTTTTACAGTTACTATTTAGATTAATCTCCCTTAAAAATAATATATTCACTATTTAAAATATTGACTTCAAATGATACCGCCAGATTGGTCGGTTGGTAATTCATTTTAATCTGGTTTAAACCTGACTAAATAAGGATACCGCCAGATTGGTCGGTTGGTAATTTAATTTTGATTCCGCCTTTATGGCTGGTTGGACTTAATTTGATTTAATCAGGTTACTGCCCTATGCTATGGCTGGTGGAGAAAGAATCACAAGTTTATATATTATTTTATGGGAGATATCTAAATTAGTAGTAGTAAAAGTAATTCCTTCTACCTTAGCATTTTATTTTATTTTACTTTTCAGTTTTACTTTATGTCTTTTACTTTTCAGTATTTTTACTTTATGTCTTTTACTTTTAAGTTGTTACTAGCCCAAGTTATGTGTTAGTTATCTGGGGTTGTGATGAATTTTAATATCACCGGTTTATAAGGGGTTATTTTATAGTTTGGGTAATTTAAAGGTTTACTTATTAAGTCTTAAGCTTAATGCTTCTTTTTGTCTGATCACCACTAAGATTGATGTGGTAAATCTAAAATGAACTAGACATAGGGATTTTAGGTTTCAGCCTTAGACTTAATAGCCCACGATCTTCCTTGAGGATAGATAACCCTTTAATAGATTTCCTTACATGATAGGAATATACCTGTCGGGTGGGGGTAGCCATAATTGGAACTTAAACTTAATGAATCCAGATAATTTGGTTGACATAGACATATGGTTCAATTGGGTTAAACTGGGTATTTGTTTCTGACCATCGACAGAGGCTTTTGCATAATTTAGTGTTCCAGGTTAGTAAATTGATTTATTACACAAACATAAAATAACCACTTCATCTTTTAAATGATATTAGAATGATTCACGACCCTAGATCTTTGTGTCTTTTGTTATTTTCCTTAGTAGTTTTTTTTTCTTTTTATTTATTTATTTTGTAAAACCACATTCAACCAATCAAACAATCATTCTCTTCTCCATTTAATTAGATATTTGTAAATAAATAGATTCAACAATTAATAACAACAGTAGGAATTAAGTCCTTGTGGGATCGATATTTTATACTACTTGAACGATACGTGCACTTGCGTTATACGTGTGTGTTTACGCCGGTCAAGTTTTGGCGCCGTTGCCGGGGACTTATATTTCTTGAGTTGTTAATGTTGAAGCTATCCAATTTACTTGTATCTAATTTTCTTTATCTTTATATGTAATTTTTATTTCTTTATTGTATTTTCAGGTGATTAAAAAATGGAACACTACTGGGATATTGAAAGATTACGAGCTTTACAAGAAGATACACCCTACATCTGGGAGCAACAGTCTGGTTTTCTGAGGCCTGTTGTCCAGCCCAACAATTATCACTGGATGCCAGAACCAAGCAATACCACATTTGCTCAACAGAATGAGATGGGGAGATGTATGATATGTGATGGTAACCACCCGAGCGAACAATGTATATACCGTTTAGGGTGGCAGAGCTATCAAGATCCTCATTGGTATGACGAGCCATCACATTTCACAGAACCACATTTTTCATCTTATCCACCATCTACCTATGATTTCCATCAACAATCAGAACCATCAAAGATTCACATGCTCAAAGATTGGCTCGTAGAACGGGAAGCTCAATTAGATGCACAAATCAGAGACAATCAGAAATCCTTCAATGATGACAGATCAAATGAGACAATTCACAGAAAACCAGGACTACATACCTCAAGAACCAGTTTCAGATGACACTGATGAAGCCTTCGAGTACCAATCATTTCACAATGACACTTCAACAGAGGAGGAGGCTGAGCAGTATCAACAACCAGAGGTATCAGTTCAGGAGACCGAACCGGCAAAGTCTCAATTGGACTTTTATTATTCAGATCCTGACGAGGATAAAGCTGATCTATTTGTACCAACTGCACCAATAACGGAGGATCAAACTTTCAATCCTCAAAATGAAGATCTTGGAGCATGCTTTACCATGATGTTTGAAGAAGATCTATCTGAACCATCCATTCCAATCGTATCAGAGGATGAAAACCTAATGACAAAAACATCTTTACATCCTCAGGCAGATACTTATGGAGCATGTATTTCACAGATGACAGATGAAAAGCTGAATATGGAAATTTTAAAATACATCTGTGAAGAAAAGGTGGAACAAGAAGCAGAGCAAATGGAGGAGCAAATGTCTGACCTTAATAAAGATCCAGAGCATTCAGGAGAAACATCGCTGTTTTGGGGAGTACAAATCAAAGATATCGCCCATAAGCTTGACAGAATGGAACTTCCATTCCAAGTCAAGCACCATATAAGACCTCCTGATTTTCTTTCTTTCTTTGCAGGAACCACTGGAACAACAAGGAGCAAAAAGGTGGCACAAGCACTAAATAGAACAAAATTCTTTTTGCCACCTTACCGTTGGAAGAGACACTTCAAAAGCAACGCTCACGGGATTGTTTTTGATCGGACATCTAAAACGACATTGAAACCTCCTTAACAGATGAATTTCAGTCACGTCTGGCTGAAGATGAAAAATTTAGCGCTAGCAGGGAGGCAACCCATGCAATTTGTTGTAATTTCTGTTTTATATTTTGTGTATACATGTTGTAGAATTTTTAATTTTGTTTTTTTTTTTTGTAGGGAAAAGCACAAACGGAGTATTTTTAGACAGAAGGAATGGTGTTTAGCAAAAATGAAAGCTAAATCATTAGCGATGGCTGAATAATGAATGGATTCTTGAAACGCATCCTAATGGATTTATATACCAAACAAGTAGCGTATTGCGTACACAATTCCGTTGTCTTAATTATTGCTTTGATTCACTTTTCTATTGTAATTATCTTTATTTTCGTAGATAGGATCCAGACTTTTTGACCTTTCACGATTTCTTTTGTTGTTTAACTAACAATCGTCCTCTGGAAGATATTAGTGCTATTATTACTCACCCTTTTTCAGGTACTATAAATTCAGCCCGTCATTACACTTTTGAAGGCATCCTGATTTGAAAAAGAAATACAAAAAAAATGGAAGCCACTTCAAGAAGACGAGTTGAAACTCTGTGTGTTTTGCGGTACTAGTGTTGGTACTAAACCACAATACGTAGAAGCAGCACAGGAATTGGGTCGAGTCTTAGCAGCAAGGAATATGCACTTAATATATGGCGGAGGCAATCTCGGACTTATTGGGATCGTTTCAAAGGCTGTACAGGAAGGAGGCAGTCAGTAACGTTTTGGGAATCATCCCAAAACCCTTGGCAGAGGCAAATCTTATTGGATCATCAAACGGAGAGGAACTGATCGTGCCAGGTATGTCTGAACGACTGGTAGAAATGATTAACCGTGCTGATGCTTTTATCGCTTTGCCAGGTGGCTTGGGTACATTGGAGGAAATATTTATAGTATTATCTTGGGCGAACCTGAACATACACCAGAAACCCTTGGACTGCTCAACGTTGATGGATTTTATGATTTTCTTTGTGTGTTTCTTGATGATGCTCGGAGAAATGGGTTCGTGTCAAAACCTATGAAAGAACTCCTCTTCACAGCCAGAACTGCTCCGGATCTAATAGACCAACTCATAGCCTATGAACCACAAGTTGACCCTATCCTTTCAAAGATAAATTGGTCCGAGGACGATCGTGGTAAGAGGCGTCGAATTAATCTGGATCTTAACCTTTAATTTCCTGTAGATTTCAGCTAACCAGGTACGACTTTCTTAACTCTCCTTTTACTGTTTAAGACATTGGGGACAATGTCTCATTTAGGTTTGGGGGAGGAAATTAGTTGATTAATACATTGTTTTTAGTTTTTGTGTTGCTTTTATTTTTTTAGTCAAAATTTTTCGAAAAATACAAAAAAAATTGAAAATTTTTCAAAAAAATTACAAAAATATTTTGTGTTTTTGTATTTTTATTTTGACTAAAAAGGTGAAATTGGTAAGAGATAGCTGAGTAAGGAGTTCCATTCCTGAGACGTATCTCAAGCCTATTTTCGAAACAGTTAATTTTTGTTTATTTCATTTTGAATTATTTAATTTGTAATTCTCCTTAAAACGGACTAAAATGGATCTTCATATGTTCAGTTGACAGATATTATCAACATATAGTAACATACGGACATGAGCTAAAATTGAAAAGTTTGTAATATTCAGTGCTCTAGTTTTAATGGAGGAAACATCTCAAAAAGCAATGGAGTAAAAAAAAAATAAAAAATCTCTGAGATCCGAGTTATTAAGTCTGTAAGGGTGTTTTAACACCTAGTGCCCTAAAACCAACTGGTTTGGGAGTCACTGGCCCAAAACTCGCTACATGGATCAAAGATACTGCAAAAATATATATATCTGAAATCTGAGTAATTAAGTCCGTAGGGGTGTCTTAACACCTGGTGCCCTAAAGCCAACTGGTTTGGGAGCCACCGACCCAACACTCATTACATAGATGGAAGATATTATATATAAATAAAAAATAGAAAAAAATCAAAGAAAAAATCAGAAAAATGAGAAAAATTATTCCATTGCTATAAAAAAAGGTGTGAAATCTGATAGAACTTTAGGACAAAAATATTACTCTCTTATCAACTGCACTTATGACTGTTGTGGGCAAAAATGAGTTGATTAATATTTTGTTGGCTGTGTATATGAAGAATGGTAAAAATAATCGTAGAATTTACTTATTCGGTAATTTAGAATAAAACAAAACAACTAGTAACTTGGAGTCGAAGTTTCACCTGATTAGTCACTAACATCTTTATTCTCTTTTCGCTTGTCTTTTTGCTTTTGTGTGCATTAGTTTTAATACCTGTTTACTTTTGTAAAATGTTTGTGGGTATCATTGCCGTAAACCCTCACGAGACTATAACTCGTCCACTAGGGACACCTAGGGGTTTAAAGGCTTGTTGCATACGCTAAATGCAATCGTGATCCCTACGAAAGTGGCTTAGTTAATTTTATTTTCATGTTATTTTATTTTATGTTTTGCGAGGACTAGCAAAATGTTAGGTTTGGGGGTGTGATTAGTGGTATTTATATCACTTATTCCCACTCATTTGACCTAATATTTTGTATAGTTTCTTGAGTTTTGTGAACGTTTTGATATGTTTTGTGTTATTTTGTAGATAAATAAAGTTTGGAAAGCATTGGAGGCAATTTGGGGCAAAAACGGACAAAATGCGTCAACAGGGATATTTTGGTCTTAACGCGTCGCGACGCCAAGCCTTCCTCGTCGCGACGTCTAAAATGCGCCGAACAGTGCTAACGTGCGCTGGGTCCACAAATCAGAATCTGAGAAAAGTTTGACTTTGCTAAAATGCGCCGTGACACGTGTCACCATCACAGCCGATCTGCTAACATGCGCCGTGCCACGTGTCAGCATCCTACGGTGCCGACAGTCATCATCGCCACGTGTTCCGCGTGTCATTCCATGTCATCAGCCACGTCAGCAAGTCAACAAGTCAACATTGCCACCTCATCGCCACGTCATCATCAGCCAATCAGGAAGTGACACGTGTCGCAATTCTATGGTGCCGACAATCTCTTTCCCACGTGTCGCCACGTCGTCGCCACGTCAGTATCAATAATTGAGTATCTAATCCTTATCTGACACGTGGTGGATAAGAATCTCAACGACCAATCAGAAGCCGTCACGTGTCACAATAATTGAAACCCCAACCACTCTGCCACCTGTCACCTTATCAGCTTATCCAGAATCTTCAAACCACGAACCAGAGCGTGCCACGTCGACAAATATGGCGTCGCGACGCTGAGGACCTGGCGTCGCGACGCTGGATCCTACCGAGACCTATAAATTGAGCTCGAGATTTCAGAATTCAGGGCACCTTCCTCTCTCTTCATTCTTTCTAAAGAGAGAGTTTCTCTCTCTAGATTCTTTAGTTTTTAGTTTTTTTTTTTATTTTTAGTTTTTAGTTTTGTAAATAATTTTAATTACGTTTTGTAATAATAGTAATTTAATTTTTACTTTTTACTTTTTACAGTTTTTACTATTTACCATGAGGAGGTAACTTCCCCAGCTAGGGTGAAAGGTAATTCTTTTACTGTTACTATTTAGATTAATCTCCCTTAAAAATAATATATTCACTATTTAAAATATTGACTTAAAAAGGATACCTCCAGATTGGTCGGTTGGTAATTCATTTTAATCTGGTTTAAACCTGACTAAATAAGGATACCGCCAGATTGGTCGGTTGGTAATTTAATTTTGATTCCGCCTTTATGGCTGGTTGGAATTAATTTGATTTAATCAGGTTACCGCCTATATGGCTGGTTGGAGAAAGAATCACAAGTTTATATATTATTTTATGGGAGATATCTAAATTAGTAGTAGTAAAAGTAATTCCTTCTACCTTAGCATTTTATTTTATTTTACTTTTCAGTTTTACTTTATGTCTTTTACTTTTCAGTATTTTTACTTTATGTCTTTTACTTTTAAGTTGTTACTAGCCCTAGTTATGTGTTAGTTATCTGGGGTTGTGATGAATTTTAATATCACCGGTTTATAAGGGGTTATTTTATAGTTTGGGTAATTTAAAGGTTTACTTATTAAGTCTTAAGCTTAATGCTTCTTGTTGTCTGATCACCACTAAGATTGATGTGGTAAATCTAAAATGAACTAGACATAGGAATTTTAGGTTTCAGCCTTAGACTTAATAGCCCACGATCTTCCTTGAGGATAGATAACCCTTTAATAGATTTCCTTACATGATAGGAATATACCTGTCGGGCGGGGGTAGCCATAATTGGAACTTAAACTTAATGAATCCAGATAATTTGGTTGACATAGACATATGGTTCAATTGGGTTAAACTGGGTATTTGCGTCTGACCATCGACATAGGCTTTTGCATAATTTAGTGTTCCAGGTTAGTAAACTGATTTATTACACAAACATAAAATAACCACTTCATCTTTTAAATGATATTAGAATGATTCACGACCCTAGATCTTTGTGTCTTTTGTTATTTTCCTTAGTAGTTTATTTTTTCTTTTTATTTATTTATTTTGTAAAACCACATTCAACCAATCAAACAATCATTCTCTTCTCCATTTAATTAGATATTTGTAAATAAATAGATTCAACAATTAATAACAACAGTAGGAATTAAGTCCTCGTGGGATCGATATTTTTATACTACTTGAACGATACGTGCGCTTGCGTTATACGTGTGTGTTTACGCCGGTCATCGTTCTAATGAAATTTGCCTCTAGTAAATGTTCGATTTCCTTTTTGACTTTAGGTAAAATATTAGAGTCAAACCTTTTAAGTGGTTGTTTGTAATGTTAATAATTTGGCTTAATCGATAGTCATGTTATAGTAGATCTCAATCTAAGCCAGACATTTCTTCATATTCCGACACAAAATAATTTATATATTATTTTGAAATAGAAATGATTTTCTTACATACCTATGTGTTTAGGATTTGGCTAATGTACGTAGGATGATTTTCCCTATAATTCCCTAGGTTGAGTTCCTCCAAGTGGTATTGTGCTTTCGCAAACCTATCTTTCAATGTTCGTCAAGCTTACCTCCCAAGCCTTTAACATATCCGCCAGATTTACCTTCTTTGAGACAATCAATCCCACAAGGTTCTTCTTTTAATTGATGCTCCATATGATGCACTATCAATTTTTCTCTCAAGGCCAAAATTACGACCTACGTACAAAGTTATGGTTCATACTCTTGATGATAAACCAAAAATTGGCTTTTATTACTTTGAGCATCACAAGTTCCTCGAGTTTATTTGTCTCTATCATTTGATTTATTAGATTTTCGGCCAATTACTAGCTTTATAAAGGCCATTATATTTGGTCTAATTCGTGTGATTAAGTCTGTTAGGAATTTGGTGGAACATAACCCATCATTCTGAGCTATTACGATTGTAACTCCTCATTCATTGACCAATATGTCTGGTACATAGTTACCTTCATACATGAAGTATTCCATAATCTTTATTTCTGCTGTGAATGGTCGACTGTTTGTATGTACCACTTCATCTTTATCCTTGTGGTTCCAAAAAACCAAGTACTAGTGAAGGGAAAAATGTATCACTCTACTTCTATGAATCCAATCACGACCTAGAATAACATTATAACTGGTTGGTCCTTCTATAAAGAAAAACATGATCATTCGAGTTCTGTTTGCGATCTCAAATTAAAGCTTGTCAGGACGACTTCTATTGGAATAAGATTAGCCTTTAACTTTGCTAACCTCTTTAGCATTCTTACTGGAATTTCATTAATGGCAGCTCTGTTGTCGATTAATATCTTTGATACAAGCACTTCATTTAATTTTTCCTTCATGTATGTTAACCTGAGATGCTTAGTCATTTGTTGTGGAGGGCTCTGAAATATCACCATCTTGGTTGACTCTATCTCTATCTTTTGCTGACCACTGTTGTTACTACAAGAGATTTGACTATTCCTATATCATTTTATTACTTTATGTAGATGATATGTTGGTTGCTGGGGTAGATTTAAGTGAGATTAACGAATTAAAGAAATAAATGTCAAAGAAGTTCTTTATAAAGGATTTATGTGAAGCCAAACAAATCCTTGGAATGAGGATAACTAAGGACAAAGAGCAAAGTATTTTGAAACTATCCCAAGAGAAGTATGTCAAGAAGGTGTTGAAGAGATTCAACATGCAATATGCTAAACCAATTACCACACCTTCGGTAGATCATTTTTAGTTGTCCAAACTGCTTTCACCTAAAAATGAGCAAGAGATGGAATATATGAAGAAGGTACCTTATGCTTCACCTATTATGAGTCTAATGTATGCCATGCTATGCACTAGATCCAACATTGCTTATGCGGTGGGAGTTGTGAGCCGATATATGAGAAATCCTAGCAAACAACATTAGGAAACAATGAAGTCAATTTTAAGGTATCTCCGAGGCACTACTAATATGGCCTTATATTTTGGTAGTAGTAGTTTGGATTTACAAGGTTATGTTGACACAGACTTGGGTGATGATAGAGATACAAGTAAAAGTATCACATATTATGTATTTACTGTAGGTGGTACTACTGTGAACTGAGATTCTAAGTTATTGAAGATAGTTACACTTTCAACAACAGACGTAGAATATGTGGCTATTACAAAGGCCGGAAAAGCGATGGTATAGTTAAATGGTTTCTTAACACATTTAGATAAAGTGCAAGAAAATGGTATTTTATACAGTGCCAGTCAGATCGCTATCAACTTAGCAAAGAATCTTGCATTTCATTCAAGAACCAAGAATATTCATTTGCGGTACCATTTATACATTCAATTTTGGATGATGAAGCATTAAAATTATATAAGATCTTTGGAAGCGAGAATCCAGCTGATATGTTCACCAAAGTTGTATCACTTGGTAAACTGAAGCTTTGTACAACTTCAGTTGGTCTCCGAAACTGAGAAAAATGGATATGGTAGTTACTAATGAGTTTCCATGCTTGAAGAGCTCGAAGATATTTTTTTGGCATGATGGTTGAATTGTCTCCAAGTGTGAGATTGTTTATAAAGTCTTTGTGGAGTCAATTCTTTACTCACATGGAAAAAGATTTTCATAAATCTTTTTGGTAAGTAATTAATACTACTGGTTGGCATTAATTGATTGTATTAAATGAAATTAGTTGGTATTAAATTCAATTGGTTGGCATTAAATATAATTGGTTGGTATTAAATACAATTGGTTGGAGTAGTGCAAAATCTTGCCTATAAATAGCTCCATTGGTGAGAGCTTAAGGCATCCCAAAAATTTGTGAGTTTCTTTCATTAGAGATAAAGAAAATCTATAGAGTGATTTGAGAGAATTATGGTCAATTATTTTTGTAAGAAAAGTGTGTGTGAATGATTAAAAGAAATAGAGAAAATAAAAAGGAGAGAAAGATTATGTATAATTTTTCTTGTATGTTTTTTTTTTCCCTTGTAATTCTTAAAAGTCAGTGTGAGTTAAATATTTATATGCTCTTGTAATGAAGGATTTTTCCTTTTGTTATTCAACTATAGTGAAACTCAATAACCATAATAGATGTAGCATGATAGGTCTAATTGACTGGGTGAACCACTATAAATTCTGTGTCGCATTGTTATATTTGGTTATTATTTCCTATTGATGTCACTTGGAAAATTTTGAAGTGTTAAAATCTCAACAAATATACAGTTAATGGTAGCCTATAAGTTACGTTATACTCTAGCAAAATTATAGCTATAAGTTACGTTATACTCTCGCAAAATTATAATCTCACAATATGATATTATTTTCCTACATTAGTCGGCTATTGCTTTTGTTCCAAAGATTTTAAACTAGTTTATACTTTTAGTGCAATACTCTATACCAAACTCAGCTTAAAGAAGAAGAAAATAGAGTTTTAAAATACATGAAATTTGGTTCATAACTGACCTAGATTCTATAGTAGAAACCCAATTCCAACATTTTAGATCTTCAATTCCTGTAATTACCATCGCATTTACTGATATTGACATGCAAACTCTTCCAATCGTTCTATCTAACCATAATTCTTGCAAAATAATCCAAAAATATATAAAAATAAATACCAAATATGTGTAACCCTGAGAATTAGAAACTTTACATACTTATTGCCATCATTGAAGGGAACGGGGCCGGAGAGGATGGTAAAAATATCATTTTTGGACAGGTTTTGGTATTCGTATGTTCACTATAAATTTCTTTTCAAAAAAAGTCTGAAACTGAATATGCATTAAAAGCAGCTGTTCAACTTCAAAACAACTCCTCAAATCGTAAACCCACAGCCAAAAATTACAATGGCTAAATAATGTAAGGAATACAAAAAGATAGCATCACTCAATCAAGGCAAGTGACGTGGCACAATAATGCCTAGGAGAAATTCATCCATTTGAGAGATGCAACGAAAATCGTCCAAACAACCGAATCACTCAATCGGCCAAGAAACCAAATCGTCCAATCAGCTAGGCAACAACCAAACCGAAGATCAGTTGCATAAACATGACCTAATGGTTGAGGGCGAGTAAAACATAGGGAAATTGAGACACGTTCTCAGTAATTATCATAGGTGGTAAGTGTTGAAGTTGGTACTTGAAGCGCCAATCCGAATAATGTATTGTACATTATAATATTTATTAATAAAATAACTACATTTTCATTTTAACCTTGTTAATGGTAATATCATTATGCATATTAGTTTGATATATAAATATGCTGAGAATGGCATCAACCTTAGAATAGTCATGTAGAAATACTGGACACTGGGTATTCGATATTGGGATAATATTACTATATAAACTATTTTTAAAGTAAATATTCCTAGTCGTTGGTTTTGAAATACGGTCGAATTCTTATAACCTAGAAGACTAGCATATGTCGTATATTGGAAGTGGAGTTCCAATGGTTTAACTCGATGTACCATAAGTAAGGGAAGCTCGTATAGACATGTGTATTCGTTGGAGTGAAAACTGAATGACTCACAGGTTTTACCAATAGTTGGAAGTGCACACTACCGTCAATAGGAATCTCCTCGAGTCGAGTAGCATAAGTGATCCTTTGACTATAAGATAACATTGATTTTGTGTGTGATCCTCCACACTTTGATGCCATATATGTTAGATACCTTTCATGGTATGATATTTAGATGTTTGTTGGGTGTGGACCAATGCACTCGTTAATCAAATGCGTATCAAGATAGAATCTGTTGGCCCATATGTGTGCCAAAAGAGGTTTTGGTATCCATGTGAGTAATTCACGATTCTGAAGACCTTGGCCAAAGCCGATCACCTAGGGTGGTTCGTATATATCAGAAATGGTGTTATGATAAGTTTTAAAAAATCATGGACATTTTGAAATATGAGATGTGCGTCTTTGAAACTTGATGGTGTAATCTATGTTTCTTAAGCACAAATTGAATAGCCTACGACAAAGAGATTATTAAACATATGTAATGACCTCGACTTGTATAGTTTAGAAAGATCGTTCATGTTCTTCGTGAATTCGGAGGTGGCCGAATTGCATACATATAAGCTAGATTTATATGACAAACATGTCTGGACTTAGAAAGTCCCACAATATGAAGTATACTCGTTGAGCACTTGGGTAACCGATAATTTTTGATAATAAATAATATTTGATATTATAATTATCAATTAAAATAATTAAGTGTTATTAGATAACATTAATTATTTACTTTGATCCAATTGGGTTAATTGGATTAATCCAAAATCACACAAGTGCTTTGTTGTAATTTCATAAATATGTCTACCATTGGAGGATATTTTGATAATTACAAAATATATAATAATAGATCTATTTGTCTTGATTTAATTGAATTAAATTAAAGTGATAGACAATGAACTAATCAATTGGTTAAACTTTGTCTAGATTTAATTGGAATAAATTAAAGTGGTAGACAAAGTTGATTAGTCACACCTAATTATACATATTTGGAAAAAATGGATTAAGCCCACCTAAAAGTTGATTAGAAGTTTTAATTAAAAATTACGTAAGCTTCACTGTAAAAGGAAAGTTTGAGCAAATTTTTAATTAAGCTTGAGAAAGCTAAAACAAGTAAGAATTAGAGATATTAGCCTAAGTAAAAGAAGTGTGTATGGAACCTTTAGAAGTTCTCTATAATATTTTAACAAGGAGAAAAAGATTGAATCTTGGAATCAAGCTTGCTAGCTTTGGAAGTTCTCTACAATATTTCAACAATGAGAAGAAGATTGGATCTTGGAATCAAGCTTGCTAGGTAAGTTTGATCTTCTCTAAAGTTATATTTTCATTAGTGAGTTGTTATCATTAATGAAATATATAGTGATGTATTATGTATTGGATATATAATAACATAGCTTGATGTTGAAATTAGGCTAATGAATTGTGTATGGATGCTTTGGAAGCATAAATATAATATGCTTGTAATTGGGTCAAAATGTTCAAGTTGACATGGAATATTAAATTAAAGTTTGGAACTCTAGATGATAACTTAGAGCTATGACTACTATTTTAGAATCACTTGGCCACATTTGAGTGACCTAGAATTGTTCATGAGTCACTTCATTATGAGATTCTATTTTGGTTTATGTTTTGACTCAAAGAAATGCATATATGTATTTATAATATATATATATATATGTTTGTTCTATAACATGTGTTGATGTTGGTTTTGAAATTAAAATTATTTTTAGGTGTTTTTTGAAAGTTTTTAAGGATTAAAAAATTATAAAATAGCGTTTGTTGCATTGTAGCATAGTAGTATACTGCTGTATGCAACACGCAGTTATAGCATGCGCTGCATGAAGCAGACACGCAAACGCGCACTGCACGTACCATGCGCAGGACCCAGCTTTCACCCGTTTTGATTTTCCGGACACTTGTAATGGAATATAGTATTCCATTAAAATATTTAAAAATACACCCATGCTCAATTACCATGGTTAGACCCATTTCCACTGCGTGAGGTACCGATCTGACCCAAGGGTCCCACAACCGCCCTAACAGCAAGTTACAACGAGGAGCACGACGCAGAATTTATCACAGATGGTAAACCAACGTGAAACACGACTATAGAAATTATCACAGATGGCATATGAAGAAATAATGAGTTTGTTTCGATATATACCATAGAGCTTCATGTAATGTAAACATAATTATTTGTTATAAAATAAAAGATGCATTGTTAATTTATCAATTGTTTTATTTAAATCGCATATTATAAATTATCCTGTTTACCCTTGATTACTTATGTGCCTTCAGACTTAGTGTATG
The DNA here is from genome assembly GCA_019454045.1 of Zanthoxylum bungeanum. NCBI lineage: Eukaryota > Viridiplantae > Streptophyta > Magnoliopsida > Sapindales > Rutaceae > Zanthoxylum > Zanthoxylum bungeanum. The sequence goes on from SKCR01023513.1 coordinate 187,999, forward strand.
AGTGTCATACACAAGAGAATTGAAGTCTAAAGTTAGTAATCTAAAATAGTCTATATAGAGAAAATAAATCAGGTACTTTGTTTATGGTTTATATATAGTTGCGGTCCATTCTATAATTATATGGTGACCTTGATCCGGGATCGTCCAAGTGGGGACATGAGAATGAAGGCACCTTATATGATGTGATCATATAGGACTAGACACATGTAGAAATGAATTTCTTATAATATCCGTTAAATAAAAAAATTCTTTTCAATATACTAGATGGTCATATATGGATTGATCTGAATCCTGAGTGTACTACGAACTTCTGCATGACAGGCTATGTCCTTTGATTTACAAAGGTGAGGTTGATGTAGCTATCCCGATCAATAGCTACGTACTTTGGGACATGATTTTGTGTGTAACTAGGGACGTTTTACATAAATATGGAGTTCGCTCATTCTTGCTAGAAGTATAGGAGTATCTTCTTATAGGGTTGATTCGGTACTTGGACGATTAAAGCGCTTTAATCTTTCTATTACGAATAGAAAGATTAATATTCATAATGGTTATGAATAAATCGTTCATTCGATAATCAATGGTATTTAAGGTAAAAAAATAATTAGAGGGGCATAACAGACATTATAACTCGGATCTAATTGTGAGATACTCGTGAAGGGCCTATCCGTATAGAATGACTATATCAATAGACACTGACGTAGTTCGATTTATATTATTTATTTATGGAAATGAAAGTGAAGCCTTGGATTTTTAATGGAATAACCTAAAGTTAATAATTCGAAATATTTAATGAAAGAGTTTAATTATTGTAGCTCGGAACTGTTGGTCCATTTAGTCCCTGTGCTAGCTCGATATACTGTATTAAATTAAAAATAATTGGATAGTCCAATTATATACTCATATTTATATTATTTATATATATATTATTAATATGATTAATAATATTTTTTGTCATACTTGAAACTAAATATTAATTTTAATAAATGGTTTTCATAATAAATGATTATATTATAATGATTTATTATAAATTATTTTATTAAATTATATTGTATAATTTAATAAAGATTTGAATTAATAGATTTCCAAAAATGCATTTGGAAACCCTTAATTTGGATTAGAAGTTACATCATTTTATTTATGTCACATCCCGGTATTTTCGTATATGTGATCATATAAGACTAGACATATATAGAAATAAATTTCTTATAATATCTGTTAAATAAAGAAATTCATTTCAATCTACTAGATGATCATATATGGCTTGATATGAATCCTGAGTGTACTATGAACTCTTACATGGCAGGCCATGTCCTTTGATTTACAAAGGTGAGCTTGGTGTAGCTATCCCGACCAATAGCTACATTCATTGGGGACATGATTTGGTGTGTAGATATAGACGATTTACATAAATATGAAGTTCACTCCTTTCTGCTAGATGTATAAGAGTATCTTCCTATTGGGTTGATTCGATACTTGAACGATTAGAGCGCTCAAGTCTTTTTATTACGAATAGAAAGATTAATATTCCTAATAGTTATGAATAAATCGTTCATTCGAGAATTAATGGTCACATCCTGATATTTCCATACATGTGATGAGTAGGTGACGGCTTAGCCATCACCCGAATCCCATACCTACATTGTTAGCTGTACTGAAAATGACTGACACACCAAACGTAATCACATAAACATACATAACCCGAAAATTTATCTATTTCATATCTCAAGTCTGTGCACATATAAAAATCCACATACAACTGATATAATACTTGACACATATACATGGCCTTATAGCTTATCTTGACATCATATGACACTGACGATTGGGCTCGAATGAAACTGACGTCCGAGATGTGTAATGACTGCCGCTGGGTCATGTCTCCTTCATGCAATATCTGAACCTGTTGCCTGCAAAATAACTGAAAGTAGGGTGGTTCAAGACTTTAAAAGACCCTGGTGAGTGAATACTGGAGGGCCAATAAAATAATCTGAAATAAAATATATGAATAAACTGAAACATAGTATAAAAGATGGTTAAAGTACTAAATCACGACAACATAAATAATAAACTATGGATCCAATTAGGTAATTGAAATCTGAATACATAACATAGAGAACTGGAACTTAATATAATGAATAATTGGGTATATGTCTGAATCTAACTTTACTATTCTGAGCTATAGCCCTGAAACTGAACTGGAACTGTCATAGACTAAATAATATACTTTCTGTCATGGCCTAAATATTGCATGGTGACTTGAGTCTACATGAACTATACTGAGCTGTCTGAACTGAGAACTAACTATAGACATCCTAATCTACTAACATGGTTGAACTGACGTGATCTGACTTGAAACTGTATGAACTGAACCTGATTCTGAATTCTACATAACCTATACTTGATCTACTTGTAGTGAAAGCTGCCTATTGAATATGACTTAAATCTAACTGACTTCTTCTGGAATCACCTAAACTGAAAGTGCATGTGTTGAATCTGTAAATTAAACTGAAACTGCATGACTAGGCGCTGAACACTCTGAATATGCTTGAACTAAACATGAAATGTATAAACCACATCTTCTTCTCTGATTTTTAAATATGTGAGCTGAATCTGAATACTAACTAATATATATGTGTTATTCCTGATTTCTTAACTGATGGTGCATGAGTTAACTTGAATATCTAACTTGAACATAAATATCCTGAATGTCTAAGATGGATATGCATGAATTGGGCCTAACTACTTGAACTAGAATGCATGCTAACTACTTGAAATGGGAATGAAGGGACCCAAAAAACTGAACCAGACATGCATGGACTGATTGTTGTGTTTCAATCAAGTCCCAAGATCATGAAATCAAGCATAAAATTCGCATGAACACATCAAAGAAGTAAGGCGGAATACATACTCACATTGAACGGTTTGATATGCGAAGAACAAGATGCGTTTTCTGCCTCTCTCCATGCTCGGCAGTTGCTTCTTCAAGCAGTGGGCTGCTCGGTTTTGGCCTCCAAAGTCCCTCCAAGAATCGGCCATGTGAGACTCCATTGAATCTCCAAGCTTCAAGCTCCAAAATTGATTCCAAGCTCATAAATTCGTTTCCCTATCACCTATGTATAAACCAAGGTGTGTGCTAGCACTCTTCATCTTCCTTGCTTCCCTTTAAATTCGGTCCAACCAGAAACTTTTGAAGCAAATCGGCTTGAAGCCGTGAAGGAGAGGGAGAAGAAAAAGAGAGGGAAAAGAGAGAATGCGTAAAGGGTGGAGAGAGAGTAAAAGAAAAAGAAATGTTATTTTGTTTTTATAATTTCTAAAATTAAATAAAAACATTTACAAATTCTTTTAACTTTACATTAAATGCTAAAGTCAAAAGTAAAAATCAAAAGTTGCTTTTTCAACTTCTACATCAATCACTCAAATCAAGTGACAACATGTCACATCACTCAAAGTGACAATTGATTTGACGCTTGATGTGACTAGCGTTATGACGCTTGATGTGATTTACGTGCCGCGCTCGAATTCGAAATGCGAATGCGCTCGCAATCACTCCCGGGCTCGGGTTTGCTAATTCCAAATTAACAAATTTTCCATCGAGTCGTAATTAAATGATTACGCCTAGCGAAATCACTATTCACGTCGCCAACGAATTAATTCTAAATTAATTCGTTCGCCCGAATTAAAATCCAATTTTAATTCCGCGTCGAAATCCAATTTCTAATAATATATCAAATATATTATTTTATCGATTAATTCCAAATTAATCGTTCTCTCTCTTTAATTAATATTTTATCCCAGATAAAATATCTCAGTGATTAATCCCAGATTAATTTTCTCTCTCTTCTAATTAATCCCAGATTAATTAAGTGCGAGTTATACGTCATCGGTGAATCTTCGGGAAGCGACCCATGAGATCTCCGGATATGTTGGCAGTAAATACGGTCGTCGGACTATCCGAACACGTAAGTACCTCGTACTACGTTTATACCGATTTACAAGACAAGGATGGCTTCTAGCAAAGCGCCATGCCTACCCAATTCTCCAGAAATATTCTTACAGGAATATATAGATCTGTATCAAGCGTAGTATACCGTAGTATTGCGTATATCAGCCCAGTATCGGATAGTCACGTGCTAGACCTGGGGCTGGATTTGTGTCTGCCCCGTATGAAGCACATGTCGGATGTCTGGTAACTAGTCTCTATAATCGGATATACATGACCTTGTCATAATATCCCGATGGCCGCGCAGCACTTAAGAGCACTAATACCGTATCCTGCGTGACATCATCTCCAATATGACTGAAGTGATACTTCCGTCTTGACATCACACCCAATACACTACGACTCTCTGATAAACCCAGAAGTGGTGTACGCAGAACCGGTTAAAGCCCTGTACCACAAAGACCAAAGTCTATCGATTATCATAAGTATTAGCGATGTAAGTCTCAGGTTAAGACCATACACACCTACTCTGATTTCGGCCTCCCATAGACACATAGTCATAATACCAATGGGATTCCGATGGGTCTATCCAGAGCGAAGCTGTTTCCCGTACCATCGGTGAAACACAACCTCCTATCGCACTTGCATAAGTATCCAATACTTAAATATATGAGAACTATGCCGTCGTGCCCTCACAACGCGCACAAGTGCAATACTAGCCTATTCCGCATTATCGATGTCCTGTCTCGATAATACTCCGGCTAGGGATATTTAATGATTAATCCTTCGTGGACTGATACTGTCTTATATCATCGCAATCCAGGAACTAATCATATGGACCTCTATTCATTTATATATCTATGGTGATCTAATCACAAATGATGAGAGTGCAATTTCCTTGTCACATAGTTAATTTGCTACAACAACACAATGATCTGTGCAAATAGTGACGCTATGGGTCATTTTGTCCAACAATCTCCCACTTGGCACATAGCCAGTCACTCGAGTGTCCCACACCCGAACTATGTACGGTTCGCTCAAATTGCTGAGAAAAGATTTTCGTCAGCGGATTTGCTTAATTATCGTCTGACGTGATTTACACGATCATCACATCGCCACGATGTATGATCCGAACGAATCAGATGATATAGAAGTATATATCTGGATCGAAGTGAAATGACGGTTTTGCCCTTGGCCCAAATTTGGCCCGTACAGTTTGTCCCATACTCTCTAAGTCAAGAAGTTCTTGACTTGGAGAGTATTTCTATACATGTCGAATGAAACAAGATGTAAGAGTATCTGTTAAGAATGCATAGTTCATGTTACATACGACAGAGAGAATTCAATGTCTTTTGGACTATGAGTAGTCCAAGTTTTCAACTTGGCTTGACATTTAGCCATGGGGATGTCCCTGGTCGACTGAACCAGATGAAAGTTCAGGTATTCCATTTGACTCTAAATGAGCCATGGGGGATGTCCCCAGTCAACTGAACTAGATAAAGGTCAGAATACTCAATTGACTCTACATGAGCCAGGAGGGATGTCCCCAGTCGACTGATCCGGATGATGATCAGGATAATCAATTGACTCTACATGAGTCTATGGGGGATGTCCCCAGTCGACTGATCCGGATGATGATCAGGATAATCAATTGACTCTACATGAGTCTATGGGGGATGTCCCCAGTCGACTGATCCGGATGATGATCAGGATAATCAATTGACTCTACATGAGTCTATGGGGGATGTCCCCAGTCGACTGATCCAGATGAAGATCAGGATAATCAATTGACTCTACATGAGCCATGTGGGATGTCCCCAGCCGACTGATCCGGATGATGATCAGGATAATCAATTGACTCTACATGAGTCTATGGGGGATGTCCCCAGTCGACTGATCTAGATAAAGATCAGGATAATCAATTGACTCTACATGAGCCATGGGGGATGTCCCTAGTCGTCTGATCCGGATGATGATCAGGATAATCAATTGACTCTACATGAGCCATGGGGGATGTCCCCAGTCGACTGATCCGGATGATGATCAGGATAATCAATTGACTCTACATGAGTCTATGGGGGATGTCCCCAGTCGACTGATCCAGATGAAGATCAAGATAATCAATTGACTCTACATGAGTCTATGGGGGATGTCCCCAGTCGACTGATCCAGATGAAGATCAGGATAATCAATTGACTCTACATGAGCCATGGGGGATGTCCCCAGTCGTCTGATCCGGATGATGATCAAGATAATCAATTGACTCTACGTGAGCCATGGGGGATGTCCCCAGTCGACTGATCCAGATGAAGATCAGGATAATCAATTGACTCTACATGAGCCATGGGGGATGTCCCAGTCGACTGATCCAGATGAAGATCAGGATAATCAATTGACTCTACATGAGCCACGGGGGATGTCCCCAGTCGACTGATCCGGATGATGATCAGGATAATCAATTGACTCTACATGAGCCATGGGGGATGTCCCCAGTCGACTGATCCGGATGATGATCAGGATAATCTCCATACTACTGGTCAAAGACCATAGGAGTCTACAAATACTAGATCTGATGGAAGTCTAACAAAATTTCATTCTACAACACTTGAAAAAAGTACATCAGAGTCTACATGACTTGATGATGGTCCAAGAAAGTCTACACACTCCACTGTACCTGATGAGGGTACATGGGAGTCTACACATTCCATATATGATGAAGATCCACGGGGGTCTTCAGTATTCATTCTACATGATCTAATATGAGTCAATAAGGATCTTTACTCTACCAGACCTGAAGAAGGTCTATGATGAAGGTCCATAAGGCACAGTCGAATGAACCTAATGAATATCTATGAGAATCTTCATACTACAAGACCTGATGAAGGTCACGAGACTACTGTCGAATGGACTATTAAATAGACCTGATGAAGGTCCATTAGACACAGTCGAATGAACCTAATGAGTATCTATGAGAATCTTCATACTACAAGACCTGATGAAGGTCACGAGACTACTGTCGAGTGGACATGTTGCATGGAGTTGATGAATATCTATCAAGGTTATTACTTACTATACTAAACCTGAAGAAGGTCTAGGATGCTACAATGGAATGAACTTGATGAAAGTACTATGTGAATTCTCTCATACTATCCATGAGACGACTGTCGAATGGACCTGTCAAAGGTCCATGAAGGTCACCACTCATTTTCCTGATGAGGGTTTAGGAGACTACGATCGAATGGACTTGGATGAATGAACTTGATGGAAGTACTATGTGAATTCTCATTCTACTATCCATGAGACGACTGTCGAATGGACCTGTCAAAGGTCCATGAAGGTCACCACTCATTTTCCTGATGAGGGTTTAGGAGACTACGATCAAATGGACTTGGTTGAATGAACTTGATGGAAGTCCAAAGAAATCATTATTCATTATCCTAGACTTGAAGAAAGTCCATGATACTACAGTCGAATGAACTTGATGAAGGTCATTACTCACTATCATAGACTTGATAAAGGTCCAAGAGACAAAGGTAGAAAAGACTTTGAAAAATATCAATCAAGGTCATCACTTTTGACATTTCTACGATACTACCGTCGACTGGACTCATCGAACGGACTTGATGGAATTCCAAGGAAGTCATTACTCATTATCCTAGAGTTGAAGAAGGTCCAAGAGACAAAGGTAGAAAAGACTTTGAAAAATATCTATCAAGGTCATCACTCTTGACATTTCTACGATACTACCGTCGACTGGACTTGTCGAATGGAGTTGAGGAAGGTCCACGAAGCTATGGTCGAATGAACCTGACGATTATCTATGAGAATCTTCATTCTACTAGACCTGATGAAGGTCCAAGAAGCTATGGTCGACTGAACTTGATGTAAGTCCAAGTGAATCTTCATTCTACCTATTCATGATACTACTGTCGAATGGAACTGACAAAGGTCCATGAGACACGGTCGTATGAAACTAATGCATGTTTCTGAGAATCACCACTCTACTAAACTTGATAAAGATTGGTTGACTGAACCTGATAGAAGTTCAAGAGAATTTCACACTACCTAACTTGAAAAGGCTGGTCGATTGGACCTAAAGGAGGACCATGAAAATATTCATTCTACCTGACCTGATGAAGGTTAGGAGACTACTGTCGAATGAACCTGATGATAATCTCCATACGTAGTGTGGAGACGATTATGTTCATATGTAGTATGGAAGAGATGGATGCCTATCAAGGTCATTACTAATTATACAAGACCTGACCAAGCTCGATGATTACTACAATAGAATTAACTTTGATGAAAGTCATATAGAATTTCCTTACTACCTAACCTAATAAAGGTTGGTCGAATGGACCAAAAGGAGGTCCTAGGGAGTTCTTCATTCTACTATTCATGATAGAAAATTCAATATGTAGTATGAAGTTGGTAATATTAAATCAATGTAGCATTGAAATGATGTCTAACCTTTCATGTGATTTGGAGATGAAATTTCATCTATGTTGTCTCGAGAGGGTGACTATCCTTCAATGTCTTCTGAGCCTTCATGTAGTATGGACCATCTTTCTAATTTTTGAGCTTCGTTCGTGTAATGTCGTATGGAGCCTCCTGGCAGTGTGCTAAAATTGAATTTACAAAGCTTGAATTTTGTAGCATGTAGTTTTGTTAATTAGCCCCGATTTCATGCTACAAAAGTGATATTTAAATATGCTTGCAGTGTTGACGGACGTGAGTGGGCTGATCTGCACATTATGGCCCCATTCGTGAGTGGTCTACCACTCTAGGCAAACGTATGATAGTTAATGGGCCGTTGTTTGTCGCTTGGAAAATCATGGGCCTTCCACTATATGCCTTTGTATCAATACTGTCTGATGCATTGAATAATTCTTTAGAATGATGTCTTGTGCTAAAATTAAAATTGTTGGAATTTTGGAAGAACTCTATTCGGCAATCGTCGCATTATGTCGAATGAAATTTACTTGTATATTCAATTATCATTGGCTTCGCTCACCATGCGCTACATGAGTTGGTTTTGTTTTACTCATTTCCTTGCTCTTCATGAAAATAATCGATGTGGTACACAGGTTCAAGCCTGTCTTGTGGTGCATGATTTGGTAGGCGCGAGAGTTGATGGTTTTGATAGCCATATTTTGGTGATGGGCGTGTGATGGGCTTTGGGCTTATGTTTTCTTTCCTCGGATGTTGTGGCTATTCTGGGACAAGTTACAATTTAAATTTTGATGGGAGTTTAGGCTTTTTCTTGCTATTTGCGTTTAACTTTGGTAATGAGCTGCTTCATTGGATAGTGATCGTGTATGAGGAGATCCCTTCTTTGCATGAGATGTAGTGTGGTAAATGATCGATGTGGGATTCTGGGCGATACGCATGTAATTGGTGAGCTGGGTGGTTTTTTGGTTTTGTCGTGTGAACTTGGTGATGGGCTCTTCACTGAGTGGGTTTTGGACCGGCTGCTTGATGGGTTTGGCAATGGTTCGTGGGCTGGAGGGAAAATTTTGTCAAAATTTTTTTTTTGATCCTCTGTTTGGATTATTAATTTTTCCATGCTACAGGTTCACGTCGAGCCTTACAAAGTTTTGGTATTTAACTATTGAAGTGAGTGAGCAGCAGACGGATTAATCACCTGTTGACAATTAGCACCTCTTTGCATGCATAATGGTTGTATGCGTGAAGCATTGTATGTTTTTGTTGGAAATTGATGTAAGTTGAAGCATGAGAGTTTCAACTCTACAATATCTTAAGAAGGTCTTTTGTGTCGTATGAAGAAGATTGGGATTCATCCCTGTAGCATGACGAATATGGCCACTCTTCCAAGTGTTTAAGAGCTGATGATTTATTGGGAGAGAATATTCAGATTTTCCTTATTGGTAGTTTGACCCCGGGTAGACTGGAGAGGATTACTCCAATATTTCCTTTCACATGGAAGATGTGACTTTCCGAGATTGGAGAAATGTGATGGCTTCTTTGGTGATTAAATGGATGGTCGCTTGATAGTGGATTTTCACTTGCCATATTCTTGAATGCTCCTAAGAGATTGGGTTGATAAGATAGTTGAAATGGCTGGTAGCCTCACGCCTTTGAATTGCTGAAGAATGAATGTTCCAGAGACTATTGGAGATTAGTACTGGAATTTTACATGGATCAATTTTCATCTTCCATTGATTGTAACTGTTTTGTATCGTGGCTAATTGTGCCACCACAGGATTTGGTGTCTATTTGTAAGGATTGTAGACTGAGTGGTCTTTGCTTGCTATGAATCGCTAAGGCCCCACGGTGGGCGCCAAATTGTGGACGCTGGATTTCGGCCGAGGTCCACAATCAGAATTTGTAGGTTGGGGGCATTAGCGATCCTGCAAGACAAAGGTAGAGTGAGCGGGAGTAGACTGCCCACCGGTGTGGTGGGTGCCGGGGGCACTCCGACGCTCAAGTCAGTAGTCTTAAATGAGCAGTAAATATGTAAATATAAAAAGCAAGGTTTGAAGTTACCTTGACCTCTCTGGGTGGCCGTGAGGGCGGTGATATGTGTCTATGGGAGTGGGGGGCTCAGAGAGCTTGTGTGAGAGAGAGCATAAGCTAGTAAGAGAAAATTGAAGAGAGTCGAGAAGCCCCCCTTTGTATGTTGAGTTATCTTCCCTTTTATAGACTTGGAATAGATTATTTTATAGCTGTAACAGAAGCTGGCAATGGGCCCACAACGTGCTCTGGATTTCATCTTTCGGTGATGAAGAATATTTGCATGGGATAATATATATCGTGTTTAGGAAAGGAGATACAATAGGTGAATAATTAAAGAGATTTGTCTTTAAGCGGTTGGCTTTACTTTTATTGACGGTTTAAAGTTTTCTGGGCTCGGTCATTGTTTTGGGTCTCACCTGGCATTGGGTTCGAAGTGAAATGACGGTTTTGCCCTTGGCCCAAATTTGGCCCGTACACCATAGAGTTTGGATTTGCTTAATTGGCTTTGGAAGTGTTGTTAGCATGCATTTTGGAGGGTATCTTGATAGCATTGAGCATGAATTGAGTTTCTTTTTGTAAATACCCAAATTATGAAAACCCTAGGTATTATAGTTAAAATAGGATTGATGAGGATTGGATGTTGTTAGATGATATAAATGTAAAAATAGTGATGATGGAAGTGTGTTAGTGTTGAATTGCTTGAATGGTGTTGCAAAAATTTTGATATCAATAAAGGATGGAATTCGGCCATGGCTGTTTTGGAGACTGAATTTTGGTTATTTTGGGGCTGAATCTAAATGATTAGAGAGTAAATAAGATGTATTGAAATTGTATAATGTATTGGAAATGGTCAAGGAATTGAAACCTAAAAAAATTTGTTGAATTTGGACATTTCGCACACCAAGTACTCGACGAAATATCCCAATGAACCAAAATAATTATTCAGATAAATTTGACATGAAAAAAACATATGTTATAAACACTAGGAACTATGAATAATTCGGCTAAGGTGAATAAAATTGGAAGAGCGGCAAAAAAAAATTCAAAATTTCCAAAACAAAAAATCAGAATTAGGCAGTGAAGTAAGTTTACATGACATCCTGGACAAGTCTTAGTAATGTGCTTATAACTTGGGTTTTAAACATCCAATTTCCAAAACAAAAAGTTCTGAGTGAACTAGACATGATTTTGAATAACGTATTCAAAAATCATAATTTGTAGACATAAGACGGAGTCGCACCGAATTTTAAACCTGACCGCAGTACATTAGTCCACTTGTTCTGTCTTAACAGAATAGAGCATAAAGAAAAATTTATAATTTGAGTTTTAGTATTCTAAATCATGATCCGTAAAATCCAAAATAAAATAGACACATAAGAGAGTATTCAATTAAAATTGCAGCCCTAAATTCAACCTCGATTAAGCGCACCGAATTTTCAAAGTCAGTGTTAGTGTACTAAAATTTTCTGGAAAGAGGGCATAATATAGAGTTTTGCGAAGTACCTTGTGAGATCCTCGAACGAGCGTAGTAAAATTTTTTAGAACACCCTAAATATTAGTAACATAACGAGGATGAGTTATCATGAATAGTGATTAAATTTTGTTAAGTACGAATATAATTTAAAACCATAGTACTAATAAATTTTGCTAATTCTAGATTATCCGCATGATATGTGGTTCTGCCACCATCGCAAGGTGTCACCAGCAAGCTCTGAATTTGTGAGTGGATGTTTTCTTTTCAAAGTTTTATTTACTTATATGTTCTTGAATTGAGATTTTTTTTTCGCACATAGGGCGTTAGCTAATTTATTTCCAATTGTTTTATGAATAAGAATATTTTGAGAAGTTTTGACTCAAAGCATGATTTTATTGATTTTTGGAGGCATGTGGGAAAAATCCACCTAAGATGTAACTTATGAAATTGACGGATACAACATGTGCATATGTAGAGTAGGACTAGGGGGACAGCGATACGTAATGCCCCTAGATCCTAGATTCAGGGCTAGAGGGATGGCGATACGTAACGACCCTAGACCCTAGATTTAGGGTCAGGATGATAGCATGGATCAGCACACCTCGCTATAGTTCAGTGGCTTGGGGGACAGCGATACGTAACGCCCCCATGTGTCAGATTTTCAGAGACAGATTTTCAGTAACAGATTTTTCAGAGACTGATTTTCAAAGATATGATTTTCAAAAATGATAAGTTTTATGAAAGAGTTTTCAAGAGAAGAAAGATTTCCTGAAAAGTTTCACAGAAAGAGAATTATTTTCAAATAAGTAAGAGTTTTTAGAAAGAATCGGTTTTCTAGATATGTTTTCTATTTCAGAGCAATGAATGTTTTATCAGGTATTTCAGTTCCGTTTTAAATTTTCCATGTCGTTCAAATGATCTAACTCCCCCACTCCCAGTGTTTCTATTTTACAGGTATACCCGGAGGACTAGCTCGAAATGATGGATACTGACGACAATCACTAGGGTGTTTGGTCCACCAGATCGAGTACAGAGTTACAATCCGTCACAAATCAAGAAAAGTCATGTGTCATATATTTTGTATAGTTGCGATTGTGTGTGTAATATGTCAAGGTGTCCAGGAATAGAGTTATAAAGAGAAGTATTATTGAGTATACAATTATGAGTTCTGAATTCCATTTATTTGATGTTATTGAGTTGGGCAATGGTCTCATGTATGAGTTTTTATTTAAGATGAGATCTGTAGCATTGATCAGAGTCGGAAATTTAGAGGCTCAGGTAAATAGGTTATATTCCCTTCCGGTAGCATCTCTGAAAATGGGGATGTTACATCAATACTGTCATCTTGACCCTGAAACGAGGATCTAAGGGGCATTACGAATCACCGTCCCCCTTGTCCTGAAACTACATATGCACATGGTTGCTGAATCTAGTAGAAAACCTGACACATGGAGGCGTTACATTTCGTCGTCCCCTCATATGCATAAACTAGTGTCTTGGGGCGTTACGTATCACTGTCCCCCAAGTCACTGAACTAGAGTCAGAAGTGCTAGTCAATGCTGTCATCCTGACCCTGAAACTAGGATCTAGGGGCATTACGTATCCCCATCCCTATAGTCCTTAAACTAAATATGCATATATTTGTTGTATCCGTCAATTCCAATGATCCGTCAATTCCATAATTTGTCAATTCTAAAAATCTATGAGATTGGGTTTTTCCCTCAATCTATAAAGAAAATCATAAAAGAACTCGTTTTAAAATATAAAAAACATAATAAAATGTCATAATCTTGAAAACTGAAAAATAAGTTCTGGAAAACGGACATGTATGATTCATAACTAGCTTGAGACTGATAAGTCTAATTTGAAAACACAATTGGCGGAGATGCTGAATTCTTGAACTGTAAGTCTATGAATGCATTGTGAATTGTGAAGAACTAGAAGTGATGCATGTTGCGACACATGATATATATGTGAAAGATATGGCATAACTGAACTTAAAAACTAAAAAATAAATATCTAAGCCGTGATACATAGATTGACACGTGAACTAAAAGCTAGTATGGCTACATAACCTAAATACATAGAACAAATACCAAAACTGGAGTTATAAATTAAAGGCATGAGCAATATCAAATTACTAAAGCTGAATTAAGATATATTAAGGCATAAGAGAAATTATAAACTAAGTACAAGAAATTGATTGAACAAGTTTAAAGATAGCATCAAACAAAGAATCAAAAAGAAAGGATAGCATCCACTCACAGACTGATGCTCCTTCACCGGCGAGCTTGAATACGGCCGTAGAATCCTGTGAGGTGACTATTGAATTCGTGTTCAAGTATGGTTAGCATACATGAGCTAAAGAAACTAAATTTGGTTTGTGGATGCATGGACATGCTATTTAACTTAGCTAAGCTTGTAGTGCTTCTAGACATACTAATGGGACATTTCGGCGTAGCCGATATAGCCACTTGAAATGCCTAATACTGGCTATCTACAAAATGCCCAACTTGGTCTTATCATTTTGTCAACTATTTGGTCTAAATACCTATCAACAAACTTACATATCCATTATCATCATAACTTGCATACACGTACAAGAATATTATGTATCTAAGACTAAAACAAACACACTCAAGTGTTTATTATCATTACAAGTCATTATAATATATTCATCAATCTTGCCAACATCACACTTTAAGCAAACTACTCACCAAGTTTAAGCAACATAAATCCCAGCATCACACTCACTTGTACTATTTAAGTTTTCAATTTAAATTCAAATACCACTGAAACCATAGTACCACCAAATACTTAGTCATTAGCTATTATCCTTAAAAAAATTTAAATATAAAAACACTTTCCCTTTTATTAACCAAGATTTGGCCATAAAGAAAATAAACTAAATTATGAAACTTTCATCACTATTTCAACATGTCTTATGCTAGCGAGAACTCTTTAATTAGGGGCTTCAGAGACCGAGACATACTTTCCTTTATAAAAGCTTTCTGTCAAATCGAAAGTGACACGCACGAGTCCTAAGAAGCAAAAAAGCCAATTCAGCAGCGTGCTAAAAGCATTAGCCTCGCAAATAGACCCGAGGGCTGTGAACCATTGTCCATGCCTCTCTGATTTGATCCACTTTGGTTGCCTAGCTTCGCATAGGTTTGCTTGGCTCGGAAAGAGGTATTTATTTGATTGCCTTACCGATATTCCTCTTCCTTTTGGAATAGGAATAGCGGCCTTTCGGTTAGAGATGTAATAACATTTCCTACTACATGAATGGTCATCAAACATACAAAAAATAAATGCCTCACAACAACCTATAATCGAAAAATACAGAGAATTCAAAATCTTAAAATTCTCAACACCAAATAACATAGAATCATGCTAAAACATCGCTAGATACATAAACCGATATCTATCATCATCATTATCACAAGATCAACTTTCCAACACATGAGCACCATTTAGACAAGACACTAGTTTTACTACATTTGAACTTTTGCTAACAATTGCACACTACAAATAATATTAGAGCTAAAATACAAAATGCAATTCTAGGGTTCCTTATGGACGAATTTGGGGCTTTAATTTATCATGCATAAAACTAAAAATGACAGAAGAAATAGAGCTAGAAGCTTACTTTCATGGAAAATGAGCTAAGAACCTTCAAATTTGGCTTGACAAATGAAGAAGAGCTTGAAGATTATTCATGGCATGAGGAAGTCTACATCCACATTTTTTTTTGCTTCTTCTTTTGGAAGGATGAATGAATAGTAAGAGTATTTATACTTATGGTTAGTTTTTTTGTTGAGAAAGAAATGGTTAAAATCATGCCAAGTGGCAAAATCATGAGGCAGCCACAGAATTTACTGTAGCAGCTACGAAAATGGTACCTTTGGAATTAGTTCTGATCTGAATTTGGAAACCTGTCTGACACAAAAGTTGTAGGTCTCGGTCTTAGCTTTCCGATAATATAAAATACATAAAAATCGGAGATCTTATGAAAATATTAGTGCTGAAATACAAAAAATATGCATGTTCACTCAGATGAACAGTAAAGATGTTTAATCTGGAAATTTTTTCGGGCCTTCCAGACGTGAATCCTAAGGTTCAAAACCTATTTTAATATTATTTTATGAGCACTAAGATGTTACTCATGATGATACGCTATATGGAGTATGACAGGTTACACCAAGGTGTTACAATTTAGTAATGCTTTTAATGACATTATGATGATTGACAGTTAACAAAATAATTTTGATGTTACTAAATTTAGGGGATGGTTGAATATTTAGTGTAAAAAGGCTTATTGTTTTGTTTAATTTTTTACAATAAAAACCCTAAATATAAAAAGAAAAATATATTTTTCTTTTCATAACTCTAACTTTGAAAAACCCTAGCCACCCTTATTCTTATTTTTCCTCTCAAGAGTTAAAAGAAAAAGGTGTGAAGAACAAAAGAAAAACAAAAGAAAAATTAGTTAGTGTAACAACTTAAAAATCTCTAAAGTGTTTAGGGGGATTTGATTTTTCTTGTGAGTTAACCCACTATTGCCTTTGTTGGTGGCAAGTCATAGCACGAAAGATCTTTTGGAACTTGAATCAAAATGTTCTTTTACCCTCTTTATCTTCTCACAGCAATGAGCAGAAAAATTTGCTCACTGCCGCAACTTGCATCTTCATTTGAGGCTTTGTTTGCGTTGTATTTTAGCTGAAAAAATTTGGTAAAATAAAGAGGTATTTTGTGGAAGTTTTGGGGATGTTTTGGAGTGATTATATTATCCAAAACAGTGGCCGAAAAATAACAAACAGCTAGCATAAAAAACCAATGAGCTGTGTGCGTGAAAGAGAGTTTATCGGTGTGCAAAACAGTCCAGTTTTAGGATGCTATTCTAGGGCTATCCGGGATAGGAAAAATAGTGAAAAATAAAAGCAAAATAAGTCTTAAAGGGCTGAACATTTTCGACTAAGAAGGGGAAAAGGCAGAAAAAAATATTCAAGGTCAATCTCGGTGCCTAATATGCTTCTGTCGCTCGGGAAATCATTTCCTATAATTGGCATCTAGAGTAGAGATGGCAACTATACCCGGACCCGGACGACTCGTGTCCGGTAGACCCAGGTCCGGGATTAAAAAAATCGGACCCGGGTCTTTAAAATTCGGACCTGGGTTTGCACGGGTCCAGCCCGGATAGACCCGGGTCCGGAAAAATTTTTTTAAAATATAATGAAAAATACAAAATAATATTATATATATAAAAAAAATATAATTAAATATAATTAAAAAATATAAAAGAATTGAAATAAAACTAATTAATTGACAAAATTCAAATATAAATATAAAAATTAAAAAAAAATATATACTCGGTATCCGGATCCGGATCGGGTAGACCCGAGTCCGGAACGGACCCAGGGTGAAGAAATCTCTTCCGGATCCGACCGGACCCGGGTCCGGATCCGGATTTTGCCATCCCTAATCTAGAGCGAGCGAGGATGAAAACTGTTCTTAACCCTTCTCATTTTACTTAAAAAGTTTATGTTTTTATCAATTTATAAGTAATATAAATATTTTTATCCATGTAGTTATGAGTAGGCACATTTTTATGTTCATGTGATGAATATAACTTTTTTCTGTTCATGTGATGAATGTATTGCATTGGTCATAAATTTTTCCGGTTCTTATTTTTGTGTTATTTCATTTTTGGAATGTAAGGCAATAATGTCATTTTTTTACAAGTGTTATACATATTTTTCCTATGTAAATTTATTGAGTTGTTTCAAATTTTATATAATTGAGGAGTCGATGCCGCCAACTACTTAATTCCATTCCATGGAACGAGATTTGAAGACCAAAGAATGCCTTGGTATTTTTTGTACTAATTAGATTAATATAGGAAAAATAAGAGTCTGGTCAATGAAATTTTATTTTTTTGTTATATGTATGTTTAATTCGAAATGTTTGAATAGCATGTCATATAGCTTAGGGTATCTACTCTTGTATTTTCACATGCCATAACATGTAATGTATGCATGAATATTCTAGTCATAAAATTTGATTTTATGAAATTTAAAAGGGTTTAATTGGAATAGGATATGCATGAAAACAAATTAATTGGATTAATTATTTTAAAAGTTTAAAAAATTAGAAATTCGAATCAAATAAATATATGAGCTTAATAAGTGCATTATATTTTCCCATGGTATATCAAATGGAAACCCAAACGTAAATTCCATAGCTAATTTCGAATGAACGGTAGTGTGGTATGCATTTAGGACACAATTCCACGTACCATTGAAATTTATAAGAAGCTTACTTTAATTATAAAAATTTATCCCTTATTTGAATTTCTAATTTTAAACTTGTTAGTGAGCTAGAAATTTGTAAATTAAAAATTATTGTTAGGTTTCTAGTTCATTATAAATGGTATATGCATCATTTTAATTTTGTCTAAAATATTTTGATGATTTTGATATGCGATGAATAAATATTAAAATACATGTTTATTTTATTTTCAGCCATGGTTTCTCCAATAATTTCAATTCTCTCAAATGATAAATTAATGGGAGAAAACTATGTAAAATGGAAAAATAACATGAACACCATTTTGATATGTGAAAACCTTAAGTTTGTCTTGATGGAGCAGTGTCGCCCCAAGATAACTAGAAATTCTGGCTAAACTGTGCGCGATGCCTATAGAAAATGGGTCACGGCCAACGAGAAAGCCCGCTGCTACTTGCTAGCAGGGATGTCCAAGGTTCTTACTGCAAAGCATGAGCCAATGGCTACAACATCTTTGATGATGGAGTAATTGCAGGGCATGTTCGGGCAACCTTCAGAGCGGCAACGTCATGAGGCTGTTGGTTTCTATAATTAGTCCCAAAGAAAGAATAAGCCATAGAAATACAAATATCATACATGCAAAGCTTGAAGCATGGCGGAATCATGCTTACAAAGCTTTGTGACGAATATGATGAAGAAAATCCTTGAGTCTTCAAGGTGGATGTTTTTCGGCCAAGAACAAGAATGAGAGAAGCTTCAAGTCTTGGAGCTGTTTTCGGCCAAGAACAACAGTGTGAGAAGCTTCAAATCTTCTAGTACTCCAAGCTCCAAGGATGTTTCCCTATCACCTCCTTTGATCCCTTATTGTGCTAGCAAAAAATGGAGAAATGAAAAACAATTTTCTGCCATGGATGAAGCTCACGGCGTGAGCAAGAAGAAGGAGAGGAAGGAGTGTGCCTTTTCAATTTTCATTTCTCTTTTTATTTGTTTCAAAACCGTGAGAAAGAAAGAGAAAAGCAATGATGAGATATGATTACCAAAATGAATTTTTAATTAAAAACCCTTCAAAACCGTGAAAGGTTTTCCCTCCAAAAAATTCATTAAATGGCCATCATCTACTTACATTGAGAATAGAGACAATGTATCATCCCATAAAGGTGACTAGATACATCCATCATCTATTCGTGTCAAGTAATGAGACTTCGCGATGTGATTTGCGGATCCTACTCGTTTCAAAATACGAATGTGTTCGCAAACACTTTCGGGCTCGGTTTCGCTAATTCCGAATTAACGATTTCCGTCGCGACGAGAATTAAATAATTACGCCTAGCGAAATTACTATTCAGATCGCTAACGAATTAATTCTAAATTAATTCGTTTGCCCGAATTAAAATCCGATTTTAATTTCGCGTCGAAATCTAATTTCGTTTAATAATATATCGAATATATATTTTATCGATTAATTCCAAATTAATCGTTATCTCTCTCCTAATAAGGCATTTTATCCAAGATAAAGTTTCTCCGTAATTAATCCAAGATTAATAAAGTTCGAATCAAACATCATAGGTGAATCTTCAGGAAGCGACCCAAGAGATCTCCGGATATGTTGGCAGTAAATACGGTCGTTGGATAATCCAAACACGTACGTACCTCGTACTACGTTTTTACCGATTTACAAGACAAGGTTGGCTTCTAGCAAAGCGCCATGCCTACCCAATTCTCCAGAAATATTCTTACTGGAATATTAGATCTTTATCAAGCGTAGTATACCGTAGTATCGCGTACATCGATCCAGTATCGGACGATCACATGTTAGGCCTGGGGCTGGAAATGTGTCTGCCCCGTACGAACATATATCGGATATCAAACAACTAGTCTCTTTAAATCGGACAATCCTGACCTGGTCATATTGTCCCGACGGTTGCAACCTTTTATAGAGTACTAGTTCTGTATCCTGCGTGATCATCATCTCCATATGTCTGAAGTGATACTTCCATCTTGACATCACATCCAGTACACTACGATTCTCGATAAACCCAGAAGAGGCGTACACAGAACCGGTTAAAGCCCCGAACCACCAAAACCAAAGTTTACCGATTGTCGCAAGTACTAGCGATGCAAGTCTCAGGTTAAGACCATATACACCTACCCTGATGCGGCCTCCCATAGACACGCAGACATACTACCAATGGGATTCCGCGGGGTCTGTCCAGAGCGAAGCTGTTTTCCGTACCATCGGTAAAACACAACCTCCTATCGCACTTGCATAAGTATCCAATACTTAAATATATGAGAACTATGCCGTTGTGCCATCACAACTCGCACAAGTGCAATACTAGTCTATTCCGCATTATCGATGTCCGATCTCGATAATACTCCGACTAGGGATATTTAATGATTAAACCTTTTATATTGATACTGTCTCATATCATCTCAATACGGAACTAATCATATGGACTTTTGCCATTAATATATCAAAGTAAATATTTTACAAAACGGCAAAAGGCAATTTCATTATCACATAGTTAATTTTGTACAATAATACAATATCATTTACAAAACAGTGACGCTATGGGTCATAATGTCTAACAATCTCCCACTTGGCCTATAGCCAGTCACTCAAGCATCTAATACCTGAACTATGTATATGTCGTTCAAACACTTGCTGAAGAACAGCCTTCGTCAGCGGATCTGCAATGTTGTCATCCGATGCGACCTTCTCGACTTTTACATCTCGCCACGATGTATAATCTCCCGAATCAGATGGTAACGCCGAAGAACATGCTTGGATCGTTGATGAGACCTTGGTTCCTTAGCTTGTGCTATAGCCCCGTTATTGTCACAATACAATGGCACGGGCTCAGCTGCTAACGGAACTACTCCTAATCCGATTAGGAATTTCGGATCCAAACTGCCTCCTTTGCCTGTTGCTGCACGCAGCATATACTCCGCTTCAGTTGTTGAATCGGCAACAGTATCTTGCTTGGAAGATTTCCAGCTCACTGCTCCGTTATTCAAACAAAAAATGTACCCCGATTGCGACTTGAAGTCGTCCTTGTCGGTTTGGAAACTTGCATCGGTGTACCCAGACACCTCAAGTTCTCCACCTCCATAAATTAAGAAAATCCTTAGTTCGTCTAAGATACTTAAGGATATTCTTAACTGCCATCCAGTGACCTTCACCTGGATCGGCCTGATAGCGACTGCACATGCTCAAAGCATATGACACATCAGGTCGCGTACATATCATGGCATACATGATCGATCCGACTGCCGAGGCGAACGGTATCCGACTCATGTTATCTCTCTCTTCTTTAGTCTTAGGACACATGTCCTTAGACAGAAGGATACCACGTGACATTGGCATCAATCCCTTCTTGGATTGATCCATGTTGAATCGCTTCAACACTTTGTCAATATGTACTCTGGGAGAGTCCAAGCAGCTTTCTAGATCTATCCCGGTAGATCTTTATTCCCAGAATAAAGGCTGCTTCTCCCAGATCTTTCATGGAGAATTTTAATGAAAGCCAAGCTTTCACCGACGTTAGCATGGGAATGTCATTGCCTATAAGCAATACGTCGTCGACATAAAGGACAATAAAAGTCAGTGCTCTCCCACTAACCTTCTTGTATACACAAGGGTCATCATCGTTTTGTACGAAATCATATTCTTTCTTTTATGATCTCATCAAAACGCTGATTCCATGACCGTGATGCTTGCTTCAATCCATAAATGGATCGATTTAACTTACAAACCTTGTTTGCAAGTCTAGGTACGATAAAACCGTCAGCTTGTTGCATATAAACATCCTCCAAAAGGTTTCCGTTAAGGAAAGCGGTTTTAACGTCCATCTGCCATATCTCGTAATCGAAATATGCAGCTATTGCAAGCATTATCCGAATGGATTTAATCATGGCAACGGGTGAGAAAGTTTCGTCATAATCAATACCATATTGTTGACGATACCCTTTTGCTACAAGCCTAGCTTTGTACGTTTGCACGTTGCCATCCATGTCGGTCTTCTTCTTGAAGATCCATCTGCATCCAATAGGCTTTACGCCTTCTGGTGCATCAACCAGTGTCCAAACTTGGTTGGCATACATGGAATCCATCTCGGACTTCATGGCATCTTGCCATAAAGCGGAATCAATATTCTGTATTGCTTCCTCATACGTAGTCGGTTCATTATCCTCAATAAGATTAATATCTACATGAGGCGAGATCAGGAACCCATACCTCTCAGGTACCTTCCTGACTCTCTCCGACCTACGCGGTCCTTGTGTATATGAAGATTGTGGTACAGACTCATCCTGGATGGTCTGTTTATGTTCCGTCGTTGATTCATTGCCAGGAACAGTATCACTACGATTTTCATCGAGCTCCACTTTCCTCCCACTTACCACTGCATCTAGGAATTCCTTCTCAAGGAAAAATGCATGTAGAGCAACAAATACTTTGTTCTCTTGTGGGTGATAGAAGTAATATCCTTTGGTTTCCTTAGGATATCCCACGAAAAGGCATTTATCTGATTTGGGTTCTAGTTTGGTACCTTCCAAACGTTTAACATATGCCCAGCATCCCCAAATCTTCAGGAAAGAGAAACCTGGTTTCCTCCCTGTCCATATCTCATATGGAGTCTGTTCAACAGACTTTGACGGAACCTTATTCAAAATAAGTACTGCTGCTGTTTAATGCGTATCCCCAGAAGGATATGGGTAGCTCAGTGCGACTCATCATCGACCTTACCATGTCTAACAAGGTACGGTTTCTCCGTTCAGACACACCGTTTAATTGCGGTGTTCCAGGAGGAGTCCACTGTGAAAGAATACCATTTCTTTCAAGTAATCTTGAAACTCATAACTTAAGTATTCGCCACCACGGTCCGACCGCAATGTCTTAATACTCTTGCCTGTTTGTTTTTTCTACTTCGTGTCGAAACTCTTTGAATTTCTCAAAAGTTTCCGACTTGTGTCTCATTAGATACACATAACCATAACGAGATGCATCATCCGTAAAGGTTACGAAGTAATGATATCCACCTCTAGCCTGGCTAGACATGGGCCCACATACGTCGCTATGAACGAGGGCTAACAGTTCTGTGGCACGTTCACCTTTACCACTAAAAGGTGATTTAGGCATTTTGCCTAAAAGACAAGATTCGCAGACATCATATGAATTAAGATCAAATCCGTCCAAGTACCCACTCTTCGAAAGTGTGGATATGCGAGTCTTGTTATGTGTCCTAGACGACAATGCCACATGTAAGCTTCATCTTTTTAGATTACTCCTTTTGAGCCTTTTGTTTGTTATTTTATGTTTAGGAGATTCATTTATATTCAAAATATAAGGCCATTATTTGCAACAGCAGTGCAAATTTCTGCATCATTTTTATATAAATAACACCCAGTGTTTCTAAATACAAAAGTGTACCCATGCTGGGTTAACAAAGATACAGATATGATATTCCTAGTCAAACTAGGTATATAATAACAGTTCAAAAGTTTAAGCACATGCCCCGAGGGCAATTCCAAAACAAAAGTCCCTACAGCCAAAACAGCAACTGGAGTTCCGTTTCCGACTCGTAGATCAATCTCCCCTGAAGCCAGCATCCTGCTATTCTGCAGATCCTGCAAATCAGTACATATATGAGCAGCACAACCAGAATCAAAAATCCAATTTTTAAAACTAGAAGTAGTCATATTTATCTCAATAACAAACATACCAGAGGCTAGTGCCTTGCCTGCCTTGATATCCTCCTTGTGTCCCTTGCCCATTCGGCAGTCACGTTTCCAGTGACCCTTCTTGCCGCAGTTGAGGCAGACATCTTGAGACTTGTCCCTTGGCTTCCCAGAAGCTTTTGTCAACTTGCCTTTACCCTTTTTCTTATGTTTCTTCTTCTTCTCACCCCTCCAGTAGCTTTGGGCCCAGCCTTGGCCTCTGAGAGGTCGATGCATAGTGCGCCTCGCGCTTGCCCCCTTTTTGGAGTTCTTTTTCAGACTCCTTCAAGATGGATAACAGCTCTCCAAGAGTGTCATCCGTATCCATCAACTTATAGTTGATTATGATTTGTTTCCAAGTATCAGGAAGTGACTGTAAGATCAAATCTACGGTCAGCTCAGCCTCCAAGACTATTCCCATATTGGCCAACTCATCAATATCGGCGATCATTTGAGCCCCGTGGGCCTCAACTGATGCGCCTTCAGTCATTCGGGCGCGGAAGAGTTTCTTCACCAACTCGTACCTCTCCATCCGCTTGTTGGTGCGGTGGAGATCTCTCAGTCTAGCCATCATATTATAAGGATCCAAGTCCTTATTCTGGCGACGAAAGTGCTGAGTCATCGAAGCTAACATAATAGCCTGAGCTGTGTCACAATCATCGCTGTGAGTTTTCCATAACTCCAGCTCAAGTGGGTCAGTGGGCTTAGGCGGGAGAGGTATCTGTATAGTGTACAGCATCCTCTCAGCCCCAAGGACTATCCTTAGGTTCATTTCCCAATCAGCGAAGTTTGTGCCCTTAAAGACATTGTCACCCATGATGATGTCTCGGACATTTCCCTTGCTTGCCATCTCAACTACGATAGTCCAACTATCTAGTTAACGATAAAATGGGTACAGTCAAACTGTTACAAAAAAAATAACAATGTATTAGTCCAACTAATTTTAATAAATAGACGAAATAAATTTGAAAGACGCGTAAGGCTAAGTATCTGAACGAAATTGCAAATTCAATACTAGCCTCCCACTATTTTCATCAAGTCTCTAACCCTCTGTTGAGAACTCGGGAAATCCTATTTCCTAGTGGGCTAGGATCCCGTTAAATAACACACAATCTTGACTTTGGCCAACAAATTGTATGCTATTTAACTAGGTAGATCTCAAAGATCAATTGGATCCAATCCAATTCCTAGATCCGGTTAGGTGGACATCCAAGTCCAAAACATATGTATATTACTTATGCCAATGTATCTAATACATTTTCCTAACCATATCCTCCGAATCATCTAGGCCTTGGCTTTGGCACAACAAACCTAATGATTCCGGTTAAGCGGGACCCATTGACAAGGAAAGTTTCGTAATCAATGTCGTTGGACAAGAAGTGATCTTGACTTTGGCCAACAAATCACAACTTGGACAAGACACCGATGTGGAACAAAACTCTCATGATTCAAGTACATCCTCAATTGACAAAGGTCTTGACTTTGGCCAACAAACCAATGCCAATTTTGGATCTTGAACAAGAATCATTCAATGGAAGGATAATCGCTTAATATAAATTGAGGGATTTTTGCGTAATTGGCAACCAATTTATTATCTTTGTTAGGTCTCATCATCATACACCCTTAAGCATGCTTCTAAAACATCATAAAGTGCGTAAAGTAAATTAATAGTGATATACGGATGGATATATAAAACAACTTGTTCCTAACAAATCAAATCACTCCCTTTCCTCTCCCCGCTAGCAATATTCTACTTCTACCCAATTACATAATACAATAAGAGAAACCTCATTTACATTGAGGGGAATTAGGTGAGAAGAGAATACAAAGAGATAAAAGAGATAAGGCTGGACACGCAGGTCCAATTTATAAATTCTAAATTTACAATAATTTCTAAAATTACCCTTTCCCTTCTAATATCCATCCGATATACACTATTCATTCATCACATACATATATATTCAATCAAGACATGCTATACAACAACCAATCAATCCAATTAATTAGTCTTTGTTTAAGTGATCATCCAATGTTCAAACAACGGTTTGATTTTGCGCGAGTCCAACTCGTTTGAGAATAAGTACATAAGGTACGAATTCACGAATTATATCGAACTACCCGTTAAATCCAATTTAAGTCGTATTCAATACTAATTCAATTTATTTAATTCCAAATTAAATGTTTACACTTTTAATGTGCTTTTAAAGACTTAGATTCTAAATCTAATTCTAATTGGGTCTCCAAGCCCAACCAACATCCAATGTTTGTTTAATTAAAGTCCGATGGGCTTTCAATTGATTTATCAAGGCTTGGGCTTTGGTCAATGTGGGTCAAACCCAATTACCAAGCCCAAATAAGGAATCACCCTTAATGCCATAAAATCAATTTCAAGCCCATAAGGCCCAATTAAACATTAAAGCCCATTTAATTAAATTTTAATATTCCAATTTTAAAATTCAATTAATTAAAGTGTAAATCCATGATTAATTCATTAAACCAAATATTTCAAAAACATCAATTTAATTTATTAATCATCACTTGTTCAAAAAACATATGTCCAACATTTATTTGAACAAAAAATCAAGTCCTTTAACATGCCATATTGCATTCGGCCAAGAGGGATTTTTGCGTTCGATTTGTTTTTCAATCCAATTGAATCACTAATCTAAATCCCGTATACGTTTTAAGTCATCTAATGAACTTGCAACAGAAAATTACATTCAGTGCAAAGGACCTCCATTTTCGGTCAAGCAACAATTTTGGGGAAAAATCATCCAATGCATTTTTCTCAAAATTGATCATGTATTACATCATATAACATACATAGAAGCATACTTAAGTCATCTAATGAACTTGTGCATGCAAAAATACAACCCAGTGGAAGTACCTCACACATTCGGCCAAAGCAATCATTTTGGGGAAAAATCATCCAATGCATTTTTCTTAAAATTGATCATGTAATATATCATATACATACATATAAGCATACTTTAGCAACAAATTTCACAAGAACATGCTTCAATCAATTTACCCCAAATTAACCCTAATGTATTTCATGCTTAAACATGGCTCCATGATACCATTGTTGGTTTCTATAATTAGTCCCAAAGAAAGAATAAGCCATAGAAATACAAATATCATACATTCAAAGCTTGAAGCATGGCGGAATCATACTTACAAAGCTTTGTGACGAATATGATGAAGAAAATCCTTGAGTCTTCAAGGTGGATGTTTTTCGGCCAATAACAAGAATAGAGAAGCTTCAATCTTGGACTGTTTTCGGCCAAAAAACAGTGTGAGAAGCTTCAAATCTTCAGTACTCTCCAAGCTCCAAGGATGTTTCCCTATCACCTCCTCACCTCCTTTGATCCCTTATTGTGCTAGCAAAAAATGGAGAAATGAAAAAAAAATTTCTGCCATGGATGAAGCTCACGGCGTGAGCAAGAAGAAGGAGAGGAAGTGTGCTTTTCAATTTTCTATTTCTCTTTTTATTTGTTTCAAAAACGTGAGAAAGAAAGAGAAAAGCAATGATGAGATATGATTACCAAAATGAATTTTTAATTAAAAACCCTTCAAAACCGTGAAAGGTTTTCCCTCCAAAAAATTCATTAAATGGCATCATCTTATTACATTGAGAATAGAGACAATGTATCATCCCATAAAGGTGACTAGATACATCCATCATCTATTCGTGTCAAGTAATGAGACTTCGCGATGTGATTTGCGGATCCTACTCGTTTCAAAATACGAATGTGTTCGCAAACACTTTCGGGCTCGGTTTCGCTAATTCCGAATTAACGCATTTCCGTCGCGACGAGAATTAAATAATTACGCCTAGCGAAATTACTATTCAGATCGCTAACGAATTAATTCTAAATTAATTCGTTTGCCCGAATTAAAATCCGATTTTAATTCCGCGTCGAAATCTAATTTCGTTTAATATATCGAATATATTATTTTATCGATTAATTCCAAATTAATCGTTCTCTCTCTCCTAATAAGGCATTTTATCCAAGATAAAGTTTCTCCGTAATTAATCCAAGATTAATAAAGTTCGAATCAAACATCATAGGTGAATCTTCAGGAAGCGACCCAAGAGATCTCCGGATATGTTGGCAGTAAATACGGTCGTTGGATAATCCAAACACGTACGTACCTCGTACTACGTTTTTACCGATTTACAAGACAAGGTTGGCTTCTAGCAAAGCGCCATGCCTACCCAATTCTCCAGAAATATTCTTATTGGAATATTAGATCTTTATCAAGCGTAGTATACCGTAGTATCGCGTACATCGATCCAGTATCGGACGATCACATGTTAGGCCTGGGGCTGGAAATGTGTCTGCCCCGTACGAAACATATATCGGATATCAAACAACTAGTCTCTTTAAATCGGACAATCCTGACCTGGTCATATTGTCCCGACGGTTGCAACCTTTTATAGAGTACTAGTTCTGTATCCTGCGTGATCATCATCTCCATATGTCTGAAGTGATACTTCCATCTTGACATCACATCCAGTACACTACGATTCTCGATAAACCCAGAAGAGGCGTACACAGAACCGGTTAAAGCCCCGAACCACCAAAACCAAAGTTTACCGATTGTCGCAAGTACTAGCGATGCAAGTCTCAGGTTAAGACCATATACACCTACCCTGATGCGGCCTCCCATAGACACGCAGACATACTACTACAATGGGATTCCGCGGGGTCTGTCCAGAGCGAAGCTGTTTTCCGTACCATCGGCAAAACACAACCTCCTATCGCACTTGCATAAGTATCCAATACTTAAATATATGAGAACTATGCCGTTGTGCCATCACAACTCGCACAAGTGCAATACTAGTCTATTCCGCATTATCGATGTCCGATCTCGATAATACTCCGACTAGGGATATTTAATTATTAAACCTTTTATATTGATACTGTCTCATATCATCTCAATACGTAACTAATCATATGGACTTTTGCCATTAATATATCAAAGTAAATAATTTTACAAAACGGCAAAAGGCAATTTCATTATCACATAGTTAATTTTGTACAATAATACAATATCATTTACAAAACAGTGACGCTATGGGTCATAATGTCTAACAGAGGCTATGGTCTCAATAATGACCGCAAAGATGAAGGAAGGGACATCAGTCTGAGAGCACGTCTTAGAATGATGAACTAATCTCAACACGATCAAAATCATGGAGCTTCGTATTGAGAGCATAGCAAGGTGACCATGATCATGGAAACTCTTCCAAGAGTGTTCTTGCTGTTTAAAAGTAATTATGTTTGAATAGTTGACTTTTACTTTGACTCAGCTGCTTAATGAGCTCATCCATTTGAGTCTATGCTGGTGGATCCTCATAAGCCCAGTGGAGAGGCAAATATTGCCGAATCTTTAAATCTACAAAGACAAAAAAGAAAGGCATTGGGAGGCTAAGGAAAAGCCAATGAAGAATAACAAGAGAAGCTCCAAGGATGCCAAGACCAAATGAAAATATGTCCATAGCATTAAGGATGGATTTTGGAAAAGGAACTGTCCTAAATACCTTGCTGAGATGAGAGAGAAGAATGCCACAAGTAAATACGATTTACTTGTCATTGAGTCTCTTTTAGTGAATGATGATAAATCTATATGGCTTGTTGATTCTGGAGCAACTAACCATGTTTGTTCTTCTTTGTAGCTACTTGACTCATGGAGGGACCTTGCTGAAGGTTACAATACCATGAGGGTCGAGACATGAGATGTCGTTTCAACCAAAGAAGTGGGAGTTTCAAGTTAATTTTTTTAAATAATAGTTATTTACATTTAAACAATGTGCTATTTATTCCTGGTTTTCGTAAGAATTTGATTTCCATTTCTAAAATTTTGGATGATGCTATTTTTATTTCATTTAATAATAATTTAGTTATTATTTCTATAAATTCTATATGCACAAGAAACTCAGAGAACAACTTATATATGTTATGACTGTTAACACATAGTTCACAGTTCAACACTGAGATGTTAAAGGTTGAAAAACCAAAAATAAAATGACAAAAGATTTCTCACGATGACACTTATCTGTGGCATCTTAGACTTGGTCATATTAGCCTTGACCGGATAGTCAGTAATAAAGAATGGAGATTTAAACCAGTTAAAGCTTGGGACTTAACCAGTCTGCGAATCTTGTCTATAAGGAAAAATGACAAAGAGACCTTTTACTGGAAAATATATAAGAGCCATTCAACCACTTCAACGAATACATTCGGACATTTACGAACCAATGAACGTAAGAGCCTGAGGTGGTTATGAATACTTTGTTTGATTTATTGAAGCTTATTATAGATATGGGTACGTTTACCTAATGCAGCATAAGTTAGATATATTTGAAAACTTTAAAGAGTATCGTGCTGAGGTTGAGAACCAATTTGGTAAAAATATCAAAACTCTACGATTGGATCGTGGAGGAGAATACCTTGATCCATTGATCTATCATAGTGCAATAGATGATTCTGATAAAGAGGAATGGCTTAAAGCCATGAACCTCGATATGAAGTCAATGTACTCAAACACAGTTTGGGAACTTATAGACCAATCTGATGGGGTAAAACCCATAGATTGCAAGTGGATCTACAAGAGAAAATGGGGAGCATATAGAAAGGTACAAACCTTCAAGGTTAGGCCAATGGCCAAGGGTTATACCCAGAAAGAGGGAGTCGACTATTATGAGACTTTCTCGCCAGTATCCATGCTCAAATCCATCCGCACTTTTCTCTCTGTTGCCGCATATTATTATTATGAGATTTGGCAGATGGACGTCAAGACTGCATTCTTCAATGGCAATTATGATGAGTGTATCTATATGGTGCAACCAGAAGGGTTCGTACCCCGAGGTCAAGGGTAAAACGTTTGTAAACTGCAAAAGTCCATTTATGGACTTAAGCAAGCATATAGATCTTGGAACATAAGATTTGATACCACGATCAAGTCTTATAATTTTCAGCTGAACGTCGATGAGCCTTGTGTATACAAGCGCGTCATTGATGGAAATATGGTTTTTCTCATTTGTACGTCGATGATATTTTACTCATTGGGAATTATATAAAAATATTATCGGACATAAAATACTGACTAGCCAACCAATTCCAAATGGAAGATTTAGGAGATGCCTGTTATGTACTTAGGATCCAGATCCTTTAGGATCATAAAAGAAAACTGTTAGCTATGTTTCAGGAATCCTATATCGACAAGATCCTTGTGCGATTTAGGATGCAGAATTCCAAGAAAGACAAATTGTCATTCCGACATGGAATTCATTTGTCAAAGGAATAATCTCTTAAGATACCTCAATGAGTTGAGGAAATAAGACATATTCCATATGCCTCATCATTGGTTGTCTCATGTATGCTATATTATACATGAGACCAGACATCTATTTTACAGTGGGAGTAGTAAGTAGGTTTCAGTCTAACCCAGGATTAGATCATTGGGTGGTTGTGAAATACATTCTCAAGTGTCTTAAGAGATCGAGAAATTATATGCTTGTATATTCTGGTGAGGATATGATCCTCAATGGATATACTGACTCTTATTTTCAGAAGGATGTTGATTATAGGAAATCAAAATATAGGTCAGTGTTTACTCTAGGTGGTGGGCCATTGTGTGGATGAGCATAAAATAATCTTGTATTGCTGACTCCACCATTGAGGTTGAGTATGTAGCAGCTTGCAAAGTAGCTAAGGAAACAGTCTGGCTCTAGAAATTCATGGGAGATCTAAAAGTTGTTCTAGATATGGATAAACCACTCACACTTTATTGTGATAACAGCGGTGCAATGGCGAATTCCAAAGAACCAATAAGCCACAAAATGGGAAAACATATAGAGAGAAAATATCATCTCATCATGGAGATAGTGCAAAGCGGAGACGTTTCCATCACGAAGATTGCATCCACTGAGAACCTGGCTGATCCGTTTATAAAGAGCTTGTCGGTTAAAGTGTTTGAAGGTCACTTAGAAGGTCTAGGATTACGTGAAATGTCATATTTTCTCTAGTGCAAGTGGGAGATTCTTGTGATATATGCCCTTGAGCTTCATGGAATGTAAACTGAATTATTTGTTATAAAATAAAAGATGCATTGTTCATTTATCAATTGTTTTGATTTAAATCATATTTTATAAATTTTAATATTTACCCATGATTATTTATGTGCCTTCATACTTAGTGTATGAAGGTCATACAAAATAAGATTTAGATCTGGAGTTAGTAATCTAAAATAGTCCATAGAGAGTAAACAAAACAGGTACTTTATTTGTGGTTTATCTATAGCTGCAGTCCATTCTATAATTGTATGGCGACCTTGAATTGGGATCGTCCATGTGGGGATATGAGAATGAAGGCACCTGATATGATCATATAGGACTAGACCTAGATAGAAATGAATTTCTTATAATATCCGTTAAATAAATAAATTCATTTCAATCTACTGGATGGTCATATATAGATTGATCTGAATCTTGAGTGTACTACGAACTCTTGCATGGCAGGCTATGGTTGATTCGATATGAAGTTCATTAATTCTTGTGAGAATTATAGGAGTATCTTCCTTAATGGTTGATTCGATACTTGAACAATTAGAGCGCTCATCTCTTTCTATTACGATTAGAAAGATTAATATTCATAATGGTTCTGAATAAATCGTTCATTAGAGAATAAATGGTATTTAAAGTAAAAAATAATTAGTGGGGTATGTACGGGCCAAATTTGGTCCAAGGTTAATTTCGACCTTTCGCTTCAGGCCCACTGCTAAATGCACCCCCGAAACCCCTAACCGAACCCAAAGACATTGTGCAGGCCCAGGCTCAGAGAAACACCATACGCCAGCCCACGAAACGCTTATACTCATAAATACCCCTTATAACCCAGCAA
Source organism: Zanthoxylum bungeanum (assembly GCA_019454045.1). Taxonomy (NCBI): domain Eukaryota; kingdom Viridiplantae; phylum Streptophyta; class Magnoliopsida; order Sapindales; family Rutaceae; genus Zanthoxylum; species Zanthoxylum bungeanum. Next base: position 220,805 of record SKCR01023513.1, read on the forward strand.
TTTTCAGTCTTCATGACTGCCCAAAATACTCCTTCATGACACGACCGTTACCAACAAAAAAAACGTATGTTAATTAACGCATTCATGAATCTCACCTCAAATAGTCTATAAAAAGAACCGAGATCCAGAAGAGAAGTGGGAACAAAAAGTATTACAACCCAAAGCTTAACCATTCTTACCAGAGCCCTCAGAGAACCTCCGACCCATCGCCCTCATGGCAATCCACGGGGATCAAGGTAGTCTCTAGCCTTGCTCTTCCATTACTTACAACTCGTCTTCATCACTGACTTGAGCGTCGGAGTGCCTACGACACCCACCATACCGGTGGGTAGTAACCTCCACGCTCACTCTACATTTTTTTGCAGGATCGTTAGAACCCCCAACCTATAAATTCTCGATTGTGGACCTCGGGCGAAAACCAGCATCCATAATTTGGCTCCCACCGTGGGGCCTTAGTGATTCAAAGCAGACAAAGATCTCTCAGTCTACGGTTCCTAAAACACAGCCAACCATGGCTTCTTGCAGTGAGGAGACACCAGATCCTATGACTACGTTGTTGGTTTCTATTAAGGTCCCAAGATCAATAATAAACATGAAAATATGTGTGAATAACAATCGAGAAGTCGCGGAATACTTACATCGATCGGTTGAGCGATGCGGGAGGCAACGAAACTGATTTTCTTCCTCCTTGAACTGTCACGGCAGTGATCAGTTTCTGCTCACTGGTTTGGCTTCGTGGATCAACTTCGTCAAGCTCAAAGCTTTGTGAAATGATTCCAAGCTCATGGATGGACTTCCCTATCACCTTCGCAAGTCTCGTAAGTGTGCTAGCACTTGTGATTTTGCCAAAAAACCCACTCTAGCTTCCCTTAACTGCTCACGGTTTCAAAACCAGAAAAACAGAAAATAATGCCCCAATGGCGTGAAGGAGAGAGAGGTGAGGAAGAGAGAAGAGTGTGTTGGTTTGTGAAATTTGTGTATCTTATACACTAATTTGAATTTCAAATTCATTTCACATGAATTTGGCTTTTAAAAGTCAAACCATTAAAGCCAACAACCACACACATCACTCAATCACATCAATCACAAGTTGTCAAGTCACATCACTCAAAGTGACTTTGTGATTTGACGCTTGATGTGACTAATGATTTGACGCTTGATTTGACTTGCGTGCCGCACTCGAATTCGAAATGCGAATGCGCTCGCAAATAATCCCGAGCTCGGGTTCGCTAATTCCAAATTAACGAATTTTCCGTTGCGTCGTAATTAAATGATTACGCCTAGCGAAATCACTATTCACGTCGCTAACGAATTAATTCTAAATTAATTCGTTCGCCCGAATTAAAATCCAATTTTATTTCCACGTCAAAATCTAATTTTGTTTAATATATCAAATATATTAATTTATCGATTAATTCCAAATTAATCGTTATCTCTCTTTAATTGATATTTTAACCCAGATAAAATATCTCCGCAATTAATCCCAGATTAACTTTCTCTCTCTTCTAATTAATCCCAGATTAATTTAGAGTGCGAGTCATATGTCATCGGTGAATCTTTGGGAAGCGACCTATGAGATCCTCGGGTATGTTGGCAGTAAATTCGGTCGTCAGACTATCCGAACACGTAAGTACCTCGTACTACGTTTTACCGATTTACAAGACAAGGTTGGCCTCTAGCAAAACGCCATGCCTTCCCAATTCTCTGGAAATATCCTTACAGGAATAAAGGATCTATATCAGGCGTAGTATACGTAGTATTGCGTATTTCTGTCCAGTATCGGATGATCACGTGCTAGGCCTGGGGTTGGAATTGTGTCTGCCCCGTACGAAGCACATGTCAGATGTCTGGTAACTACTCTCTATAATCGGATAAACATGACCTTGTCATTTTATCCCGATAGCTGCAACATTTAAGAGAACCAGTCCCGTATCCTACGTGACCATCATCTCCATATGACTGGAGTGACACTTCCATCTTGACATCACACCCAACACACTACGATTCTCAATATACCCAGTATTGGCGTACACAGAACCTATTAAAACCCTGGACGACCTCAACCAAAGTATATTGATTTTCGCAAATATTAGCGGTGCAAGTCTCAAGTTAAGACCAAATACACATACCCTGATTTCGGACTTCCATAGACACATAGTCATACTACCAATGGAATTCCGATGGGGTCTATCCAGAGCGAAGCTGTTTCCCGTACCATCGGTAAAACACAACCTCCTATTACACTTGCATGAGTATCCTATACCCAAATATATGAGAACTATGTCGTTGTGCCCTCACAACGCGCACAAGTGTAATACTAGTCTTTTACGCATTTATCGATGTCCAATCTCGACAATGCTCTGACTAGGGATATTTAATGATTTATCCTTCGTGGACTGATACTGTCTCATATCATTCTCCGTCCAGGTAAAAATCACAAGGACCTCCTATCATTTATATATCTAGGTGATCTAATCACAAATGATAAGAGTGCAATCTCATTTGTCACATAGTTAATTTGTACAACAACACCATAATCTGTGCAAATAGTGATGCTATGGGTCATAATTGTCCAACAGTCTCCCACTTGGCCTATAGCCAGTCACTCGAGTGTCTTACACCCGAACTATGTACGGTTGGCTCAAACTACTGAGAAAAGGCTTTCGTCAGTGGATTTGCATGATTATCGTCTGACACGATTTATTCGATCATCACATCGCCACGATGTATGATCCGAACGAATCAGATGAATATCGAAGTATTTATCTGGATCGTTGATGAGACCATTAATTCTTTAGCCTTTGCTAACGCCTAGCTCAGCTGCTAACAGAACTATTGCTAATCTAATTAGGATTTATTATCGACTCAGAAGCCTTCTATTGCCGCCTCAGCTGCAGCAATAACCCGCATTTGTTGTTTATACGGTAACAATATCTTGCTTGGAAGATTTCCAGCTCACTGTTCCGTTATTCAAACTGTATAGTACCGTTTGCGACTTATAGTCGTTTTTATCGGTTATGAAACTTGCTACAGTGATCCCAGTCACTTCAAGTTCTCCTTCTCCATAGATTAAGACAACATCCTTAGATCTCTAAGATACTAACGGATGTTCTTAACATCAATCTAGTGACTATCACTTGGATTGGCCTGATTGTGTTTCCATATGCTCAAAGCGTATGAGACACCAGGTCGCATATATTTTTCAATGTACGATTTCTCGGAGAGTTTTCCCGAAAGCCAAGTTTTCACCGATTGTTATTATAGGAATATCAATTCCAAGAAATGACATATTATCATTATTTATAGGACAGCCACTGTCAGTGCGCTCCCACTAACCCTCTTATATACAAAAGAATCATTTCGTTTTGAATTTAATCATAAACTATTATGATTACATCAAAACGATAATTCTAAGAACCTATGCTTGCTTCAATCCAAACATGGATCGAATAACCTGCAAACCTTGTTTGCTAGTTTTGGTACGAAAAAACCGACAGGATGTTGTAAACATCCTCAAAAAGGTTTCCTTTTAAGGAAAGCGATTTTCCCGATAAGCTGTCATATTTCATAAATGAAACATGCAGCTTTAGCAAGCATTATCCATTTCAGACTCATGGCACTTTGCCATAATAGGGAGTCGATACCTTGTATCATTTCCTCATAAGTAGTCAGTTGGTATACCTCAATAAGATAGACATCTTTATGAGGTGAGATCATAAACCCATACCCCAGGTTGTTTTCTGACTCTCTCCGACATACGCGGTTCTTGTGTATTCGAAGATTATTGGACAAAGCAGATTCTGAACATCAATATATATTTATGTACTATACTAAATATTTAAAATCTAATTTTAATACTAGTAGTGAACATAACGTTGACAAAGATATTTGAAGTCAGAGCCTTGCTCGTCTTCAATTCCTTCATGTCTGCTTTGTCCAAACGGCAGTCACGCTTCCGTGATCCCGTTTGCCACAATTTAGGCAGACATTTTGGGATATGTCCTTTATCTTCCCAGAGGATTATAATGATTTTGCCTTTGCCTGTTTCAACACTCCAGAAGCCTTTGGCCAAGCCTTGGCCTTCTAGAATATCGAAGTAAGGTGCGCCTTGCGCTACTTGCCTTATTGCAAACTTTGACTTTATCTCCTTGAGAATAGTCATTAACTCTCCAAGAGTTTACTATTGCAATTTTAGTACTTCTAAAATCTAAGTATAGATTTATGAAGATCCTTCAATTTCATTATCATACTTTAAAGAAATAGTGTTTTAGGCACTTTTCCCAATAAACTAGATTCGTAGATTTTATTTGAATGGAATCAAATTAATCCTAGTACCCACTCTTCAAAAGTGCGGATATACGAGTCTTGTTTGATTGTGTCACAGACAACAATGCCACAATTAGTTTCTTCTGATCAAATCAGTTTGAGCTGTTTGTTTGTCATGTTTGAGATTTTTTTATATTCAAAATATAAATTCTGTTATTCACATCTAATGTGTTTATCTCAATATCATCCTTATATAATAAAACACTTTAGTGTTCTAGACTATAAAGGTATATCCGCAATGGATAAACACTGATATAGAGATAATATTTCTAGTCAAACTAGTTACATTATAATAGTTCTCTAATTTAAGTACACACCCAAAGGTAGTTCCTAAACTTAGGTATCTACGGTTAAAACAACGACTTTTGTCCTGTTTCCAATTCGCAGATAAATCTCAATTGAAGTCAGTATCCTGCTCAAAGCAGATTCTGAACATCAATATATATTTATGTACCACACTAAGTATTTAAAATCTAATTTTAATACTAGGAGTGAACATAATGTTGACAAACATATTTGAAGTCAGAGCCTTGCTCGTCTTCAATTCCTTCATGTCTGCTTTGTCCAAACGGCAGTCACGCTTCCGTGATCCTGTTTGCCACAATTTAGGCAGACATTTTGGGATATGTCATTTATCTTCCCAGAAGATTATAATGATTTTGCCTTTGCCTGTTTCAACACTCCAGAAGCCTTTGGCCAAGCCTTGGCCTTCTAGAATATCGAAGTAAGATGCGCCTTGCATTACTTGCCTTATTGCAAACTTTGACTTTATCTCCTTGAGAATAATCATTAACTCTCCAAGAGTTTACTATTGCAATTTTAGTACTTCTAAAATCTAAGTATAGATTTATGAAGATCCTTCAATTTCATTATCATACTTTAAAGAAATAGTGTTTTAGGCACTTTTCCCAATAAACTAGATTCGTAGATTTTATTTGAATGGAATCAAATTAATCCTAGTACCCACTCTTCAAAAGTGCGGATATACGAGTCTTGTTTGATTGTGTCACAGACAACAATGCCACAATTAGTTTCTTCTGATCAAATCAGTTTGAGCTGTTTGTTTGTCATGTTTGAGATTTTTTTATATTCAAAATATAAATTCTGTTATTCACATCTAATGTGTTTATCTCAATATCATCCTTATATAATAAAACACTTTAGTGTTCTAGACTATAAAGGTATATCCGCAACGGATAAACACTGATATAGAGATAATATTTCTAGTCAAACTAGTTACATTATAATAGTTCTCTAATTTAAGTACACACCCAAAGGTAGTTCCTAAACTTAGGTATCTACGGTTAAAACAACGACTTTTGTCCTGTTTCCAATTCGCAGATAAATCTCAATTGAAGTCAGTATCCTGCTCAAAGCAGATTCTGAACATCAATATATATTTATGTACCACACTAAGTATTTAAAATCTAATTTTAATACTAGGAGTGAACATAATGTTGACAAACATATTTGAAGTCAGAGCCTTGCTCGTCTTCAATTCCTTCATGTCTGCTTTGTCCAAACGGCAGTCACGCTTCCGTGATCCTGTTTGCCACAATTTAGGCAGACATTTTGGGATATGTCATTTATCTTCCCAGAAGATTATAATGATTTTGCCTTTGCCTGTTTCAACACTCCAGAAGCCTTTGGCCAAGCCTTGGCCTTCTAGAATATCGAAGTAAGATGCGCCTTGCATTACTTGCCTTATTGCAAACTTTGACTTTATCTCCTTGAGAATAATCATTAACTCTCCAAGAGTTTACTATTGCAATTTTAGTACTTCTAAAATCTAAGTATAGATTATGAAGATCCTTCAATTTCATTATCATACTTTAAAGAAATAGTGTTTTAGGCACTTTTCCCAATAAACTAGATTCGTAGATTTTATTTGAATGGAATCAAATTAATCCTAGTACCCACTCTTCAAAAGTGCGGATATACGAGTCTTGTTTGATTGTGTCACAGACAACAATGCCACAATTAGTTTCTTCTGATCAAATCAGTTTGAGCTGTTTGTTTGTCATGTTTGAGATTTTTTTATATTCAAAATATAAATTCTGTTATTCACATCTAATGTGTTTATCTCAATATCATCCTTATATAATAAAACACTTTAGTGTTCTAGACTATAAAGGTATATCCGCAACGGATAAACACTGATATAGAGATAATATTTCTAGTCAAACTAGTTACATTATAATAGTTCTCTAATTTAAGTACACACCCAAGGTAGTTCCTAAACTTAGGTATCTACGGTTAAAACAACGACTTTTGTCCTGTTTCCAATTCGCAGATAAATCTCAATTGAAGTCAGTATCCTGCTCAAAGCAGATTCTGAACATCAATATATTTATGTACCACACTAAGTATTTAAAATCTAATTTTAATACTAGGAGTGAACATAATGTTGACAAACATATTTGAAGTCAGAGCCTTGCTCGTCTTCAATTCCTTCATGTCTGCTTTGTCCAAACGGCAGTCACGCTTCCGTGATCCTGTTTGCCACAATTTAGGCAGACATTTTGGGATATGTCATTTATCTTCCCAGAAGATTATAATGATTTTGCCTTTGCCTGTTTCAACACTCCAGAAGCCTTTGGCCAAGCCTTGGCCTTCTAGAATATCGAAGTAAGATGCGCCTTGCATTACTTGCCTTATTGCAAACTTTGACTTTATCTCCTTGAGAATAATCATTAACTCTCCAAGAGTTTACTATTGCAATTTTAGTACTTCTAAAATCTAAGTATAGATTTATGAAGATCCTTCAATTTCATTATCATACTTTAAGGATCTAATCCTTAGTTCTGATTAAGAAATTAAGGAGTCTACTGCGACAAGCTTGATGGATTAAGCACTTAAGTTATCATCACATAAATCTTCCAAAGATTATGCTCTACTATTTGCTTAACTCTTGGCTTAGGCCTAATATGTTATTTTATCAAATTAAGTAACTTATTAGTTTCCAGGACCATCCTGAAATTTTATTCCCAATTTGAAAATTAAACCATTTAAATACATTTTTCCTAGGATTATGTCTTAAATGTCAATATTTCAATTTATCTTGATTTCAATAGTCCAACTATTTAATCAATGATTTAGGTACTATTTATTATAATGATTATAATAGTCCAACTATTTAATCAACTATAAATAATTAAAATCAAATATATTGATTACTATAATCCAATTATATAACAAACTATAAATAAAATGTTTGAATATAGTCAAACTATTAATTGAAACAACGTTTTAAATATTAGTCCAACTAACATTTAATTTATTTGCCGAATGATATTTGAATGAGCGCATATGGCAAGTAATTAAACGAATATTGCAAATTCAATTCTTGCCTCCCACTATTTTTCGGCGAGCCTCTAACCCTTTGTCGAGTACTCGGGAAGCCGTGTTTCCTAGTGGGCTAGGATCCCATTAAATATCACACAATCTTGACTTTGGCCAACAAATTGTATGATAATTAACTAGGTAGATCTCTAAGATTGATAGGATCCAATCCAATTCCTAGATCCGGTAGGGGGACATCCAAGTCCAAAACATATATCTTATATTTTCCAATACATCCAATGTATTACCTAACCTTTTTCCTCTGAATCAACTAAGCCTTGGCTTTGGCACAACAAACTTAGTGATCCCAGTTAAGCGCGACCCATTGACCATGGAAAGTTTCGTAATCAATGTCGATGGACAAGAAGTGGTCTTGACTTTGGCCTACAAACCACAACTTGGACAAGACAATGATATGGAACAAAGCATTCGTGATTCAAACACATCCTCGACAGACAAAGGCCTTGACTTTGGCCAACAAACCAATGCCGTCTTAGATCTTGAGTAAGAATCACTCAATGGAAGGAAAAACGCTTAATATTATTTGAGGGTTTTTCGCGTGCAAATTGGCAACCAATTTATTATCTTTGTTAAGGTCTCATCATCATACACCCTTATACATGCATTCTAAACACATAATAAAGCTCGTATAAATAAAGTAATAATGATATGCGGATGGATACTTTACACAATGATCCTAGATCAAATCTCTCCCTTTCTCTCTCCCGCTAGCACAAGTATTTACTTCTACCCGTTACACTACACTTCTAAAGAAACCTCATTTACATTGAGTGGAATAGGTGAGAAGAGAATACAAAGAATAGAGAGGTAATAAGGCTGGACACGCAGGTCCAATTAATAAATCAAATTTATTACAACAAATTCTAAAATTTTCCCACCCATATAATATCCATCAGATATACATTATTCATGCATCGCAACCATGTATTCACACAAGCATGTTATCAATCAATCTAATCAAATTAATTAATTTGATAATTATCGATCATCCAATGTTCAAACAACGATTTGATTTTGCTCGATTCAAACTCGTTTTTACGAATAAGTACTCAAAGTACATATTCTCGAATTAAATTAAACTACATAATTAAATCCAATTCAATATGCATTTAATTCTAATTCGCTATTTAATTCCAAATTAAATATCACACTTTATTAATGAACTTTTACGACTTAAATTCAAAATTTAATCGCTACGGGTCTCAAAGCCCGATTAACGTCCAACGTCAATTTAATTAAAGTCCAATGGGCTTTTAATTAATTTCTTGAGGCGTGGACTTTTGGTCAACTTGGGTCAAACCGAATAACCAAAATCCAATCCGGGAATTACCCCATAAGCCTAGAAATCAATCTTGGCCCATTAGGCCCAATTAAACTTTAAAGGTACATTAAGTCGCATTTGGGCTTTATGGAAGCGGTTTTGGGCCTAATTGGATCCAACCAATTTTGCCTAAACCCAACTTTGTACAACAAAGCCCAACAAGCCCAATTACAACACTAAATCCCAAATCCAATTTTAAGGACCAATTAAATTAAATTGCCAAATTCCAAATTTCCAATTTAATTACCTAAAGTGCATTACACAATTAATTACCCAATTAACATTTCTAAAACATCAATTAACATAACTAATCATGCTTAATTACCACAAAACATGTCCAACATATTTTGATCAAAAATCAAACCCAATTACATGCTATTGACTCTCGGTAATTTGGGGATTTAACGTCCGATTCGAATTCAATCCAATTAATTCCACAATCGACATTAAATCATATTCCCGAATGATTTCCAACACATCCAATGATCAAAAATCAAAAATCCCAAGACATTATAGGGCTTCTAACTTTCGGCCAAGCTAAGTATTTTGGGGAAAAATGTTCCAAACAATTTTTCAACAAATTGATCCAATCAATCATCATATAAAAAACATTCAAGCATATTTAATCATCCAATTTCTTAATTCATGCTCAAAATCAATTTTACCCAAATTTTAAGCCCTAAACATTTCATGCTCAAACCTTGCTCTAGATGCCATTGTTGGTTTCTATTAAGGTCCCTAGATCAATAATAAGCATGAAAATATGTGTGAATAACAATCGAGAAGTCGCAGAATACTTACATCGATCGGTTGAGCGACGCGGAAGGCAATGAAACTGATTTTCTTCCTCCTTGAATTGTCACGGCAGTGAGCAATTTCTACTCATTGGTTTGGCTTCGTGGATCAACTTCGTCAAGCTCCAAGCTTTGTGAAATGATTCCCGGCTCATGGGTGGACTTCCCTATCACCTTCGCAAGTCTCGTAAGTGTGCTAGCACTTGTGATTTTGCCACAAAACCCACTCTAGCTTCCTTTTACTACTCACAGTTTCAAAACCAGAAAAAACAAAAAAACAAAACCCAAGGCGTGAAGGAGAAAGAGGTGAGGAAGAGAGGAGAGTGTGTTGGTTTGTGAAATTTGTGTATCAAATAAACTAATTTGAATTTCAAATTCATTTCACATGAATTTGGCTTTTAAAAGTCAAACCATTAAAGCCAACAACCACACACATCACTCAATCACATCAATCACAAGTTGTCAAGTCACATCACTCAAAGTGACATGTGATTTGACGATTGATGCGACTAATGATTTGACGCTTGATTTTACTTGCGTGCCGCACTCGAATTTGAAATGCGAATGCGCTAGCAAATAATCCCGGGCTCGGGTTCGCTAATTCCAAATTAACGAATTTTCCGTTGCGTCGTAATTAAATGATTACGCCTAGCGAAATCACTATTCACGTCGCTAACGAATTAATTCTAAATTAATTCGTTCGCCCGAATTAAAATCCAATTTTAATTCCACGTCGAAATCTAATTTCGTTTATATATCAAATATATTAATTTATCGATTAATTCCAAATTAATCGTTATCTCTCTTTAATTGATATTTTATCCCAGATAAAATATCTCCGCAATTAATCCCAGATTAACTTTCTCTCTCTTCTAATTAATCCCAGAATAATTTAGAGTGTGAGTCATACGTCATCGGTGAATCTTTGGGAAGCGACCTATGAGATCCTCGGATATGGTTGCAGTAAATTCGATCATAGGACTATCCGAACACGTAAGTACCTCGTACTATGTTTTACCGATTTACAAGACAATGTTGGCCTCTAGCAAAGCGCCATGCCTTCCCAATTCTCCAGAAATATCCTTACAGGAATAAATGATCTATATCAGGCGTAGTATACGTAGTATTGCATATTTCTGTCCAGTATCGGATGATCATGTGCTAGGCTTGGGGCTGGAATTGTGTGTGCCCCGTACGAAGCACAAGTCGGATGTCTGGTAACTAGTCTCTATAATCGGATAAACATGACCTTGTCATTTTATCCCGATAGCTGCAGCATTTAAGAGAACCAGTCCCGTATCCTACGTGACCATCATCTCCATATGACTGGAGTGACACTTCCATCTTGACATCACACCCAAAACACTACGATTCTCAATATACCCAGTATTGGCGTACACAGAACCTGTTAAAGCCCTGGACGACCTCAACCAAAGTATATTGATTGTCGCAAGTATTAGCGGTGCAAGTCTCAGGTTAAGACCAAATACACCTACCCTGATTTCGGACTTCCATAGACATATAGTCATACTACCAATGGAATTCCGATAGGGTCTATCCAGAGCGAAGCTGTTTCCCGTACCATCGGTAAAACACAACCTCCTATTACACTTGCATAAGTATCTTATACCCAAATATATGAGAACTATGCCGTTGTGCCAATCGATATACTTCTTCCATTCGACATGAGAATACCTTCATATACTTCCAACATACCCACCGACTAAGAAGTATTCTTTAGTAATGTCATCCACTCAAAACTACATGGAAAGATTATCATATTCTCCATACGATAATGTGGATGGCCATCTGGCAACATAGAAGAATTGTTATCATTTCCATACGACATTGAAGGACTCACCACATTCAGACGACTGAAAGGATTTTCATCTCCTCCATATGACATGCATGGATTGCCTTCAACTTCATACTACATGGTTAGATAGTCGTCTCTTTCTGGCGACATGAGAAGATAATTATATTCTTCACATTATATTAATGGATTACCATCCACTCTAGACTCCATTCGACCATAGTCTCATGGACCCTCATCAGGAACAAGGCGCGTCCCTCCAGTGGAACCATTTTTCCTACCATTTACCCCATATGATGAAGAGATATACTTGGCATGAGGAAGATGTCTCAGTCGATAATACCTGAATGAAGACTTTACATGGATATCCTAGTCGACAAAACATGTTTGGAAACTTGGCCTGAGGAGGATGTCCAAATGGACTATACTCTAATGAAGACTTGGCGTAGACATCCCAGTCGACATTACCAGGTATGGCTTGCACTTTTTATAGTTGATATTACAATTTATAATTTGGGACTTGTTATGGGTGTCCCAGTCGACATTACAACTTATAGTTTGGTAATTATTAAGGATGTCCCAGTCGACATTACAACTTATAGCTTGGTAATTATTATTGGTGTCTCAGTCGACATTGGCACTTGTTGAGTATCCCGCTCGACACTACATGTATGGAGAATTGGTATTAAGATATCCCACTCGACACTACATGTATGAGGTGATAATTCCCAGTCGACATTACCAGACTTCGCAAGGATATCCCACTCGACACTACATGTAGGGAGACTCAGCATGAGGAAGATGTCTCATTTGACACTACACGTGTGAAGTTTGGCACTTGTTAAGGATCTCATTCGACACTACACATGTGAAGCTTGGCACTTGGCAATGATCTCATTCGACACTACACATGTGAAGCTTGGCATTTGTTAAGGATCTTATTCGACACTACACGTGTGAAGCTTGGCACTTGTTAAGGATCTCATTCGACACTACATGTGTAAAACTTGGCACTTGTTAAGAATCTCATTCGACACTACACGTGTGAAACTTGGCACTTGTAAGGATCTCATTCGACACTACACGTGTGAAGCTTGGCACTTGTTAAGGATCTCAGTCGACACTACCATGTGAAGCTTGGCGCTCATTAAAGATCTCATTCGACACTACATATATGGTCTTGTAGAATGAGGAATGAAAACCTTCACTAACCTTTATCAGGTCTTGTAGAGTGAGGATTGTAGAATGAGGAATAAAGACCCCAATTGGCATCTGTCATGTCTTGTAGAATGAGGAATGAGATCCCTCATAGCCCTTCATCAGGTTCATTCGACCGTAGTCTCATGGTCTTCAGGCAACATGGTCTCAGACTACAAGTCCTATAGAATGAGGAATTATACCCTCATTGACTTTTGTCAGGTCTTGTAGAATAAGGAATTATACCCTCATTGACCTTTGTCAGGTCTTGTGGAATGAGGGATGAAAACCCTCATTGACCTTCTTCAGGTCTAGTAGAGTGAAAAGTGATGACCTTCTTGGACTTTTATCAAGTCCATTCGACAGGTCCATACGACCGTAGTCACATGGACCCTAATCAAGAGAATGTGTGATGACCTTCATCAGGTCTAGTAGTATGATAAAGAAAGACTCTTGGACCTTTGTCAGGTCTGTAGAGTGAATAATTTCATAGACCTTCATCTGGTCCAAAAGACATTGAAGACTCCCATGGTTCTTGGACCCGTAGTATGGGGATTATCCTGAAATTCATATGGTTCAGTCGACTGGGGACATCCCCCATGGACTCATGTCGAGTCAAATGAAGACATGGACTTCCTACAGTCCATACGACAATGTCGTGTGAAATAACTCCTGAACTTTCATCTGGTTCAGTCGACCGGGGACATCCCCCATGGACTCATGTCGAGTCAAATGAAGACATGGACTTCCTACAGCCCATACAACAATGTCCTGTGAAATAACTCATGAACCTTCATCTGGTTCAGTCGACCGGGGACATCCCTCATGGACTCATGTCGAGTCAAATGAAGACATAGTCATCCTACAGTCCATACGATAATGTCATGTGAAACAACTCATTAACCTTCATCTCGTTTTGTCGACCGGGGACATTCCCCATGGACTCATGTCGAGTAAAATGAAGACATAGACTTCCTACAGTCCATACGACAATATCGTGTGAAACAACTCATGAACCTTCATATGGTTCAGTCGACCGGGGACATCCCCCATGGACTCATGTCGAGTCAAATGAAGACATGGACTTCCTACAGTCCATACGATAATGTCGTGTGAAATAAATCCTGAACTTTCATCTGGTTCAGTCGACCGGGGACATCCCCCATGGACTCATGTCGAGTCAAATGAAGACATAGACTTCCTACAGCCCATACGACAATGTCGTGTGAAATAACTCATGAACCTTCATCTGGTTTAGTCGACCGGGGACATCCCCCATGGACTCATGTCGAGTCAAATGAAGACATAGACTTCCTACAGTCCATACGACAATGTCGTGTGAAACAACTCACGAACCTTCATCTGGATCAGTCGACCGGGGACATCCCCCATGGACTCATGTCGAGTCAAATGAAGACATGGACTTCCTACAGCCCATACGACAATGTCGTGTGAAATAACTCATGAACCTTGATTTTCTTCAGTCGACCGGGGACATCCCTCATGGACTCATGTCGAGTCAAATGAAGACATAGACTTCCTACAGTCCATACGACAATATCGTGTGAAACAACTCATGAACCTTCATCTGGTTCAGTCGACTAGGGACATCCCCCTTGGACTTATGTCGAGTCAAATGAAGACATAGACTTCTTACAGTCCATACGACAATGTCGTGTGAAACAACACCTGAACCTTCATCTGGTTCAGTCGACCGGGGACATCCCCCATGGACTCATGTCGAGTCAAATGAAGATATGGACTTCCTACAGTCCATACGACAATGTCATGTGAAATAACTCCTGAACCTTCATCTGGTTCAGTAAACCGGGGAGATCCCTCATGGACTCATGTCGAGTCAAGTTATAGACATATATTACACATGTCGTATGACATATATCCTGACCTTCATCCGGTTCAGTCGACTGGGTACTTCCCCAATAGCTCTTGTAGAGTCAAGGTCATGATATTGACCTTCCTCTAGCTCATTCGAATGGACACATCCACGATGGATCATGTAGAGTCAAGTTCATAACTTGACATTTGTTTGGTTCAATCAATAGGCAACATCGACGCTCAGGTACACCTTCATCCTATGGTCTCGACACGCGCGTCAAATACACTCCAAGCCAATGACTCATTGACTTAGAGAGTATGGGACAAATTGTACGGGCCAAATTTGGTCCAAGGTTAATTTCAACCTTTCGCTTCAAGCCTACTGCTAAATGCACCCCCGAAACCCCCTAACCGAACCCAAAGACATTGTGCAGGCCCAGGCTTAAAGAAACACCATACGCCAGCCCATGAAACGCTTATACTCATAAATACCCCTCATAACCCAGCCATTTTCAGTCTTCATGACTGCCCATAATACTCCTTCATGACACGACCATTACCACACATAAAACATATGTCAATTAACGCATTCTTGAATCTCACCTAAAATAGTTTAAAAAAATAACCGAGATCCAGAAGAGAAGAGGGAACAAAAAGTATCACAACCCAAAGCTTGACCATTCTCACCAGAGCCCTCAGAGAACCTCCGACCCATCGCCCTCACGGCAATCCACTGTTGGGTTTCTAGGTTAGTCCCAAGATCGATTCAAGCATAGAAACATGTGTGAATACAATAAGAAGTATGGCGGAATCATACTTACATATATCGGCTTTTGCGATGTGAGGAACAACAAAAATCTTCAAGCTTTTCCTCCAAGGTCCTCTCGGCAATGGCCTCCATTTTTGTGCTCCAAGTGTTCTTCAAGCTCTAAGAATTAAGTGTGCATTCCATGCCCATGGGTGGGTTTCCCTATCACCTTCGTAAGACTTCGAATGTGTGCTAGCACCTTGGAAATTTTACCACAAAATTCCCGTATTCCTTCTTGCAAACTGTCGGCAATGGCAGAATTTTGGAGAGGAAAAATGGCCCAAGGCCTTGAGTGTGAGGGAGAGAGTGAGAAGTCATGTGTTGGTTGTGTGTTGTGTATCTAATACACTAAAATAAAAGTCAAATACCAAAATTAATTAAATGGTAAATGTCTTTCAACTATCACAATTGAGTGTATTACAGCTATCATCATTCTAACCAAAACCCATCACCAAAAGTAACAAAAGTGACAAGTGATGTGACATGTGGGCCCCACTTGATTCGAAATACGAATGGGCCGGCAAACACTCCCGGGCTCGGGTTCGCTAATTCTGAATTAACGAATTTTCCGTTGCGACGTAATTAAATCAAATTTAATTAAATAATTATGCCTAGCAAAATTACTATTCACCTCGCTAACGAATTAATTCTCAATTAACTCGTTCGCCTGAATAAAAATATAATTTTAATTCCGCGTCGAAATCCAATTTCGTATAATATATCGAATATATTATTTTATGGATTAATTTCAAATTAATCGTTCTCTCTCTTTTTTAATAATATTTTATCCCAGATAAAATATCTCCGTAATTAATCCCAGATTAATTTTCTCTCTCATATAATTAATCCCAGATTAATAAAGTGCGAGTCATACGTCATCGGTGAATCTTTGGGAAGCGACCCATGAGATCCCCGGATATGTTGGCAGTAAATCCGGTCGTCGGACTATCCGAACACGTACGTACCTAGTACTACGTTTTTACCGATTTACAAGACATGGTTGGCTTCTAGCAAAACACCGTGCCTACCCAATTCTGCACAAATATTCTTAAAGGAATATATAATCTATATCAAGCGTAGTATACGTAATATTGCGTATTGGGATCCAGCATCGGATGTCACGTGCAAGGCCTGGGGCTGGAATTGTATCTGCCCCGTACGAAGCACATATCAGATCTCTGGTAACTAGTCTCTATAATCGGATAATCATGACCTAGTCATATTATCCCGATGACTGCAGTACATAAGAGCTCCAGTTCCATATCCTACGTGATCATCATCTCCACTATGACTGGAGTGATACTTCCGTCTTGACATCACACCCAATACACTACGATTCTCAATATACCAAGAAGAGGCGTACACAGAACATGTTAAAGCCCTGGACGAACAAAACCAAAGTATATTGATTGTCGCAAGTATTAGCGGTGCAAGTCTCAGGTTAAGACCAAATACACCTACCCTGATTCGGACTTCCATAGACACATAGTCATACTACCAATGGAATTCCGAGGGGTCTATCCAGAGCGAAGCTGTTTCCGTACCATCGGTAAACACAACCTCCTATTACACTTGCATGAGTATCCTATACCCAAATATATGAGAACTATGTTGTTATGCTCCCACAACGCGCACAAGTGTAATATAGTCTTTTACGCTTTATCCATGTCCAATCTCGATAATACTCTGACTATGGATATTTACTGATTAAACCTTCATGGATTGATACTGTCTCATATCATCTTAATCCGGAACTAATCATAAGGACCTTTTATCATTTATATATCTTGGTAATCTAATTACAAATGATAAAAGGGCAATTTCCTTGGTCACATAGTTAATTTGTACAACACAACACCATGATCTGTACAAAATAGTGATGCTATGGGTCATAATTGTCCAACAATCTCCCACTTGGCCTATAGCCAATCACTCAAGTTCCTACACCCGAACTATGTACGGTTCGCTCAAACTTCTGCTGAGAAAATGCTTTCATCAGCGGATTTGCAGTGTTATCATCTGATGTGATTTATTCGATCATCACATCGCCACGATGTATGATCCGAATGAATCAGATGAATATTTGAAGTATATATATGGATCGTTGATGAGACCATTAATTCTTTAGCCTGTGCTGTAGCCTAGCTCAGCTGCTAACAGAACAACTCCTAATCTGATTAGGATTATTATCAATCCAAAAGGCTTCTATTGCTGCCTCAACTGCAGCAATATTCCGCTTTTGTTGTTTATTCGACAATAATATCTTGCTTGGAAGATTTCCAGCTCACTGTTCCGTTATTCAAACTTTATAGTACCTTTGTTACGACTTATAGTCATTTTTATCGGTTAGGAAACTTTACAAGCAGTGAACCTCATCATTTCAAGTTCTCATTCTCCATAGCTTTAAGAAAGCATCTTTAGATCGTCTAAGATACTTAAGGATGTTCTTAACATCAATCCAGTGACTATCACTTGGATTGGCCTGATTGTGACTCCACATGCTCAAAGTATATGAGACACCAGGTCGCGTACATTTATTTCAATGTACGAGTTCTCGGAGAGTGCCAACAACCTTTAGATCTATCCCAGTAGATCTTTATTCCTAGAATAAAGGTTGTCTCTCCCAAGAATTCTACGGAGAATTTTCATGAAAGCCAAGCTTTCATCGACTATTTTATGGGAATGTCATTTCCAAGAAATGGCATATCATCATTTTTAGGACAATCACTGTCAGTGCGCTCCCACTAACCTCCTTATATACACAAAAAATATTTCGTTTTGAATTAAATCATATACCATTATGATTACATCAAAACTATAGTTCCAAGAACGCAATGTTTGCTTCAATCCATAAATGGATCGAATAACCTGCAAACCTTCTTTGCTTGTTTTGGTACGACAAAACCGTCAGGATGTTGTAAACATCCTCCAAAAGGTTTCCGTTTCAGGAAAGCAATTTTGACGTTCAGCTGCCATATTTCATAAATGAAACATGCAGCATTAGCAAGCATTATCCAAATGGATTTAACCATGGCAACGAGTAAAAGGTTTCGTCGTAATCGACACAATATTGATAACGATACTTTTTCGCTACAAGCCCAACTTAGTACGTTGGTATGTTGCCTTCCATGTATGTCTTCCTTGAAGACTTATATAGTACCATTAGGCACAATGCCTTCTAGTACATCAACTAGTATCCAAACTTGGTTGGTATACATGGAATCCATTTTGGACATCATGGCACTTTGCCATGATAGGGAGTCGATACCTTGTATCACTTCCTCATACGTAGTCAGTTTCTATTCCTTAATAAGATTAACATCTTTATGAGGTGAGATCAGAAACCCATACCTCCCAGGTTGTTTTCTGACTCTCTCCGACTTGCGCGGTTCTTGTGTATTCGAAGATTATTGGTATAGTTTAATCCTTGATGAACTATTTGTGTTCCATTAAGGAATCGGTGCCTGGAATAGTATTACTTCGATTTTCATCGAGTTTTACTTTCCTCCCACTTACCACTGCATATAGGTGTTCCTCTTAGGAAAATCGCATGGCGAACAACAATTACATTGTTCTCTAGTTAGTTGTATAAGTACTATACTTTGGTTACCCTAGGATAACCCACAACTAAGGCACTTATCCGATTTGGGTTCTAGTTTGGTATCATCCAAACGTATGCCCAGCATTCCCAAATCTACAGGAATGAGAAAACCCAGTTTATTTCCTGTTCATATCTAATATGAAGTCTGTCTAACAGATTTTTATGGAACCTTATTCAAAATAAGTTTTGCACTGATTAATGTGTATCCTTTGAAGGAAATGGTAGCTCAGAGCGACTCATGATTAACCTTACTATGTCCAACAAGGTTCGGTTTCTCTGTTAGGACACACCGTCAAATTGACGTGTTCCGGGAGGAGTCCTCATTGAAAAAATACTATACTCTTTCCAGTATTTGAGAAACTTATTGCTTAAGTATTTTCCATCATGGTCTAATCATGATGTTTTAATACTTTAGCCGATCTGTATGTCTACTTCATGTCGAAATTCTTTGAATTATCAAAAGTTTCTTATCCGTGTTTCTCAAGAAACACATAACCATAATGCGATGCCACATCCGTAAAGGTTACGAAGTATTCATATCCACCTCTAGCCTAGCTAGATATGGGCCCACTTACGTCACAATGAACGAGGGCTAAGAGATAGGTGGCACTTGCATTTTTACCAAGTAAAAGGTGTTATAGGCACTTTGCCTATTAAACTTGATTCGTAGACTTTATTTGATTAGAATCAAATCTGTCCTAGTACACACTCTTCGAAAGTGTGGATATACGAGTCTTGTTAATTGTTTCCCAGACAACAATGCCACAAATAATTCTCATCTTATTAAATCAATTTAAGCTATTTGTTTGCCATGTTATACATTTGAGATTTATTTATATTCAAAATATAAATACTGTTATTCACATCTAATGTGTTTATCTCAATATCATCTTTATAAAATGAAACACTTTAGTGTTCTAGAATATAAAGGTTTATCCGCAATAAATTATACTCAGATATAGAGATAATGTTTCTAGTCAAACTAGTTACTTTTAACAGTTTCCTAATTTAAGTACATACCCGAAGGGTAGTTCCTAAACTTAGGTCTCTACGGTTAAAACAGCGACTCTGGTCCCATTTTCGATTCGCAGATTAATCTCATCTGAATTCAGTATCCTGCTTGTCGGTATATTCTGCACATCAGTACATATTTATGTACCATACTCAGTATCTAAAATCCAATTTTAATACTAGTAGCGAACATGTTTATGACAAACATAGTTGAAGCCGAAGCCTTGCACATCTTTACTTCCTTCATGTCTACTTTGTCCATATGGCAGTCACATTTCCGGTGACCCCTTTTGCCACAATTTAGGCAGCCATTTTGGATATGTCATATGTCTTCCCAGAAGATTATAATGATTTTGCCTTTGCCCCTTTTCCACACCCCAGAAGCCTTTGGCCAAGCCTTGGCTTTCTGCGATGTCGAAGTAATATGTGCCTTGCGCTTCTTGCCCTATTGCAAACTCTGGCTTTGTCTCCTTGAGTATAGCCATTAACTCTCCAAGAGTTTTCTGTTGTAATTTGTACTTCTAAGATCTAAGGATAGATCTATGAAGATCCTTCAATTTCATTATCATACTATAAGGATCTAATCCTTAGTTCTGAATAAGAAATTAAGGAGTCTTTGCGGCAAGCATAACGGATTAAGCACTAAAGTTATCATCACATGAATATTCCAAATATCATGTTCTACTATTTGCTCAACTCCGGGCTTAGGCTCGATATGTCACTCTATCAAATAAAGTAACTTCTCGGTCTCCAGGACTATCCTGAGATTTTATTCCCAATCTGAAAATTAAAGTCGTTTAATGACATTTTCACCCAGGATTATGTTTTAAACACTAATCTTTCAGTTATTCTTGATTGCTATAGTCCAACTATCTAATCAAAGATTTTAGGTACTATTTATTATAATGATTATATAGTCTAACTATATAATCAACTATAATTTAATATGTTAAATTCAATTATATTGATTACTATAATCCAATTATAAAATCAACTATTAATTGAAGTAGTTTGAATACAGTCCAACTGTTTTATTTAAAACAACGATTAAATATTAGTCCAACTAATATATTAATTTATATTGACGAAAAAGAAATGAACGCGTATTTGGCAAGTAACTAAACGAATATTGCAAATTTAATACTTGCCTCTCACTTTTTTTTAGCGAGCCTCTAACCCTCTGTGGAGTACTCGGGAAACCTTGTTTCCTAGTGGGCTAGGATCCCGTTAAATAACACACAATCTTGACTTTGGCCAACAAATTGTATGATAATTAACTAGGTAGATCTCTAAGATCAATTGGATCCCATCCAATCCTAGATCCAGTAGGTGGACATCCAAGTCTGAAACAAATATCTTATATATGCCAATATATCCAATATATTCCCTAACCTTTTTCCTCTGAATCAACTAAGCCTTGGCTTTGGCACAACAAACTTAATGATCCCAGTTAAGCGGAACCCATTGACCTTGGAAAGCTTCGTAATCGACGTCGATGGACAAGAAGTGATCTTCACTTTGGCCAAAAAATCACAACTTGGACAAGACACCGATATGGAACAAAGCTTTCATGATTCAAACAAATCCGCGACGGACAAAGGTCTTGACTTTGGCCAACAAACCAGTGCCAATCTTGGATCTTAAGTAAGAATCACTCAATGGAAGGAAAAACGCTTAATATATTGTGAGGGTTTTTCGCGTAATTGGCAACCAATTAATTATGTTTGTTAAGGTCTCATCATCATACACCCTTAAACATGCATTCTAAAACATAATAAGACGCGTATAATTAAAATAATAATGATATGCGGATGGATATTTAAACACATTGTTCCTAGAACAAAACTCTCCATTTCCTCTCCCCTGCTAGCATAAGTATTACTTCTACCTGATTACATAACACTTCTAAAGAAACCTCATTTACATTGAGGGGAATAGGTGAGAAGAGAAATACAAAGAGTCAAGAGGTAATAGGCTGGACACGCAGGTCCAATTTAATAAATTCTAAATTTATTACAACAATTTCCAAAATTGCCCTCACCCATCTAATATCCATCCGATATACATTATTCATACATCGCATCCATGTATTCACAAAAAGCATGTTATCAATCAATCTAATCCAATTAATTAATCTGAAATTAATGACCATCCAATGTTCAAACAACGATTTGATTTTGCGCGAGTCAAACTCGTTTGCGAATAAGTACTCAAAGTACGAATTCTTGAATTATATTAAACTACAACATTAAATCCAATTTAATTTTATTTAATACTAATTCTATATTTTATTCTAAATTAAATAATTACACTTTTTAATGTGACTTTACGACTTAGATTCTAAATCTAATCTTTACGGGTCTCAAAGCCCATTTAACATCCAATGTCAATTTAATTAAATTCCAATGGGCTTTCAATTAATTTCTAAGACATGGAGTTTGGTCAATATGGGTCAAACCCAAATACCAAAGCCCATTTAAGGAATCACCCTTATTTGCCAAGAAACCAATTTAGGCCCATTAGGCCCAATTAAAATTAATGGTCCATTTAGTTATATTTGGACTTTATGGATATGGTTTTGGGCCCAATTGGATCCAACCAATTAGCATAAACCAAACTTGGCCCAACCAAGCCCATTAAGCCCAATTACAACTTTTACAAGCCCAATTCCAAAATAAGCCCAATTAATTTAATTCAAAATTCCAAATTTCATAATTAATTAACCAAAGTGTATATCCATAATTAATTAACCATATTAACATTTCCAAAACACTAATTTACTCAATTAATTATGCTTATCATCATCAACTTATGTCCAACACAATTGAATCAAAAAATCAATCATTTTACATGCTACAAGTCACGACATTTAGGGTTTTTTCAAAATTGATTTCGATTTCAATCCAATTAAATCTCAAATCAATTTATCCTAAGTATTTTCAACTCATCCAATGATCAAAAATAAAAAATTCCATGACATTAGGGCACCACCAAGTTTCGGCCAAGCCTATATTTTGGGGAAAAATTGATCCAATCCATTTTTCACAAGATTGATCACAACAACTCCAAGTCATCCATATACAAGCATGCTTAAACAAGTAATTTAGTCAAAACATGCTCAAATCCAATTTACCTAAATTTTACCCTAAATTCAATTTCATGCTCAAAATGGCTCTGATACCATTGTTGGGTTTCTAGGTTAGTCCCATGATTGATTCAAGCATAGAAACATGTGTGAATACAATAAGAAGTATGGCGGAATCATACTTACATAGATCGACTTTTTCGATGTGAGGAACAACAAAAATCTTCAAGCTTTTCCTCCAAGGTCCTCTCGGCAATGGCCTCCATTTTTATGCTCCAAGTGTTCTTCAAGCTCTAAGCTTTAAGTGTTCATTCCATGCCCATGGGTGGGTTTCCCTATCACCTTCGTAAGACTCCAAATGTGTGCTAGCACCTTGGAAATTTTCCCACAAAATTCACTTATTCCTTCTTGCAAACTGTCGGCAATGGCAGAATTTTGGAGAGGAAAAATGGCCCAAGGCCGTGAGTGTGAGGGAGAGAGTGAGAAGTCATGTGTTGGTTGTGTGTTGTATATCTAATACACTAAAATAAAAGTCAAATACCAAAAATTAATTAAATGGTAAATGTCTTTCAACCATCACAATTGAGTGTATTACAAGCTATCATCATTCTCACCAAAACCCATCACCAAAAGTAACTAAAGTGACAAGTGATGTGACAACTGATGTGACATGTGGGCCCCACTTGATTCGAAATGCGAGTGGGGCCGCAAACACTCCCGGGCTCGGGTTCGCTAATTCTGAATTAACGAATTTTCCGTTGCGACGTAATTAAATCAAATATAATTAAATAATTATGCCTAGCAAAATTACTATTCACGTCACTAACGAATTAATTCTAAATTAACTCGTTCGCCCGAATTAAAATCTAATTTTAATTCCGCGTCGATATCCAATTTCGTATAATATATCGAATATATTATTTTATCGATTAATTCCAAATTAATCGTTCTCTCTCTTTTAAATAATATTTTATCCCAGATAAAATATCTCTGTAATTAATCCCAGATTAATTTTCTCTCTCATATAATTAATCCCATATTAATAAAGTGTGAGTCATACGTCATCGGTGAATATTTGGGAAGCGACCCATGACATCCCCGGATATGTTGGTAGTAAATCTGGTCGTCGGACTATCCGAACACGTACGTACCTAGTACTACGTTTTTACCGATTTACAAGACATGGTTGGCTTCTAGCAAAGCACCGTGCCTACCCAATTCTCCAGAAATATTTTTAAAGGAATATATAATCTATATCAGGCGTAGTATACGTAGTATTGCGTATTGGGATCCAGCAACAGATGTCACGTGCAAGGCTTGGGGCTGGAATTGTGTCTGCCCCGTACGAAGCACATATCAGATCTTTGGTAACTAGTCTCTATAATCGGATAATCAGGACCTAGTCATATTATCCCGATGACTGCAGTACATAAGAGCACCATTTCCGTATCCTACGTGATCATCATCTCCATTATGACTTGAGTGATACTTCCGTCTTGACATCACACCCAATACACTACGATTCTCAATATACCCAGAAGAGGCGTACACAGAACATGTTAAAGCCCTGGACGACCAAAACCAAAGTATATTGATTGTCGCAAGTATTAGCGGTGTAAGTCTCAGGTTAAGACCAAATACACCTACCCTGATTCGGACTTCCATAGACACATAGTCATACTACCAATGGAATTCCGAGGGGTCTATCTAGAGCGAAGCTGTTTCCGTACCATCGGTAAACACAACCTCCTATTACACTTGCATGAGTATCATATACCCAAATATATGAGAACTATGCTGTTATACTCCCACAACGCGCACAAGTGTAATACTAGTCTTTTACGCATTATCGTTGTCCAATCTCGATAATACTCTGACTATGGATATTTAATGATTAAACCTTCGTGGATTGATACTGTCTCATATCATCTCAATCCAGAACTAATCATAAGGACCTTTTATCATTTATATATCTTGGTAATCTAATTACAAATGATAAAAGGGCAATTTCCTTTGTCACATAGTTAAATTGTACAACAACACCATGATCTGTACAAATAGTGATGCTATGGGTCATAATTGTTCAACATCCACGGGGATCAAAGTAGTCTCTAGCCTTGCTCTTCCATTACTTACAGCTCATCTTCATCACTGACTTGAGCGTCGGAGTGCCTACGGTACCCACCATACCGGTGGGCAGTAACCTCTACGCTCACTCTACCTTTGTTTTGCAGGATCGTTATTGCCCCCAACCTATAAATTCTCGATTGTGGGCCTCGGGCGAAAGCCAGCATCCACAGGGTATAACAGATATTATGACCCGGCTCTAATTATGAGATACTCGTGAAAAGCCAATATGTATGTAATGACTATATCGATGGACACCAACGTAGTTCGGCTTATATTATTTATCTACGGCAATGAGAGTTCATCTTTTGATTTTTTGTTTTGGAATATTCAATTAAAGAATTTAATTAATACCTCGAGATCATTGGAGCTCGGAACTTTAGGTCCATTTGGTCCCCGTGGAAGCTCGATATACTGTAGCAAATTAAATAAAATTGGATAGTCCAATTATACACACACACGCAAAATATATATATATATATATATATATAATTAATAATATTTTTTGTCACACTTGAAACTCTATATTAATTTTAATATATGGTTTTCATAATAAATGATTATATGATAATTATTAATAATACATTATTTTATTAAATTATATTGTATAATTTAATAAAGATTTGAATAATTAGATTTCCAAAAATGGATTTTGGAAACCCTAGATTTGAATTGGAAGTTACATCATTTTATTTAGTAATGCTTTTAATGTCATTATGATGACATTTAATAAAATTATTTTGATGATATGAAATTTTGGGAGGTGGCCGAATTTTTGGTGTAAAAAGGCTTATGGTTTTGTTTAATTTCTTACAACAAAACCCTAAATATTAAAAGAAAAAAAAATTCTTTTCATAACTCCAACTTTGAAAAATCCTAGAGACTATTGTTCTTATTTTTCCTCTCAAGAGTTAAAAGGAAAAGGTATGAAGAACAAAAAAACAAAAAAAATAAAAATTACTTAGTACGATAACTTAAAAATCTCTAAAGTGTTTAGGGATTTGATTGTTCTTATGAGTCAAGCCCACTCTTGCATTTGTTGTTAGCGAGTCATAGTACGAAAGATTTTTTGGAACTCGAAGCAAATTTTCTTTTACCCTCTTTATCTTCTCATGGTATTGGGCAAAAAAATCTACTCATTGCCGTTTGCATCTTCATCCGGGGCTCCGTTTGTGTTGTATTTTAGCCTAGAAAAATTTGGAACACAAAAGGGTATTTTGTGGATGTTTTGGAGTGATTATATTATCCAAAATAGTGGCAGTAAACAGTGAACAGCCAACACAAAAAACCAGTAAGCTGTGCACATAAAAGGAAGTCATCGGTGTGCAAAACATTCCTGTTTTGGGCTACAATTCCCGGGCTGTTCAAGGGCTATTCGGGAATGAAAAAATAGTCAGAAATAGAAGTAAAAAATCATAAAGGGCTGGACAGTTTTCGCTAAGAAAAGGAAAAGGTAGAAAAAAATTTCAAGGTCAATACCAGTGGTTAAAACGCTTCCGCCACGTGAGAAATCCTTTCCTACAGAGTTACAAAACATGGGATAAACCACCCTGTCAGTTTTTCAGGCAATTATCCTCACTAGTATATAGGCTCAAAGTCAAGTTCAAAAAGAAGAACAACGAAAATCAAAAGACTAGACAAGAGCAAATTTAAATTTTTTTCTTACATGATTAGTTTAGAATTGCGTGCTTGTGCCCATTGGAGGAAATTCTCAATCAAATCATACACCCCTTTTTGGGATTTTGTTCCAAGAGATTTGAACCTTACACGATCTCTGTCTATAACCAAATTATGTGCGAAAATGTTTTGGTGACCACAGTGGGAGCATTGGTGAAAAATGAATGGAGATGTCTCCGAGAAAGAATGCTCAAACTAGATCAAATACAGAGGAAACAGATTTGGAGCAAGCCAACCAAAATCGCGTATTTGCTATAGTGGAACACTTTGAGCACTTGGTGGAAGGAAGTCGTTATGAGACTATGAGGGAGCTAAACCCTAATATGATGCAGTCCTTACTTGGCGATTTCACTCAAGATTTTGTTTGAACATGTTAGACTTCAAAATAATCATAATATGAATAAGTTTATTTCAACCAGTATCTCATTTTATGAAAATATGACCAAATAATTGAGTGTGTTAAATGACTTACTGGCTAAGTGCATGGGTATTGGTACTTTCACAAGTAAGTTCTATGCCTCATAGCATGTTCAATTTAGGGGGTAATAATGACCAAACTCACAATTAGTTTAATATGAGATCAGTTATGTGGGTCAGAATGTTAGGCAAAGTAATGGCATGTCATCGCGAGGAACTCCTGTCTTGGAGATACCCCATAGAGGAACGCCTTCAGCCGATAATAGCCAAAGTTTAGGACCAAATTCAGGGAATCCCCTAGTCAATATAGTGCAACATGAAGAAATGTTGCCTCAAGGTCCACAAGGACAAGGCCAGTATAATGGTCCAATCTTCTATGGGCCACAACCACCAACCGAAGTGCCTTTTGTTGGAAATGCCATATTAAGCGAACAAATGGCAGAGATTCTACAAAACTAATACGATTTCAGAATGAGACCGATACGACCTAGATACAAGAAGCCATATCCTGATTGGATTCATGCGGCCTACCCTTGGCCAATAAATTATAAGATATCTTAATTTTCCTTATTCCATTAGGTTTTACGGAGAAAACTCAAACTTTATCCATAATCCTTTAAGCCCCAACTACCCAGGTCCAACGTATAACATTCGTAAAACCAATAAAATGGGAGGTATATTCCCATTGATGAATTGATAAGGACACAACTGAGCAGGCATCAGAGAAATTATGGCCAAATGATGCACTAGAGGTATGGGCAACCTATCCTGATGACTCACGTGAGTCAAATGTTACTATGGTTGAATATGGCAGCAAAATAGTCGGAAAGAAACCTGAATACGTCACCACAGAAACTAAAATTGTTCCAAAATATAAAGAACATGCAAGATTCAATCGCTAGGAAAATATGACGAAGAATACGATAAAAAACTCATATTATTATCCAGTTTGCCAGTATGCCTCCGGTTGTGGCTAACCTTTATCTTTTACCTAAGACTTTGAGCGGAAGGGAAGTGAAGCTTAAGATATGGAAGAGGACATCTACATTGTTGATGAACCAGAAGTAGCAGCCTTCACTATGGAAGAAATAGAAGAACTTCAAGAAGACAAGATGACTAAAATTGAAGAGGAGATTGACTTCGGTACTGAAGCACGTGGGAGGAAAATATCCCAGAACCAGCTATTGAAGGAGTTATACAAGGCAGGAAATCCAACCACTAGGAATTTCATAGAAGATTTAGGGCATTCCTAATACTATGAGCTATACAGAAAACCCAAGTTAAAATGGAGAGTGCCAAATTAGGAAAAATAGGTGGCTTCATCTAACAATATGGATAATGGAACTTCATCCAATAGCACAGTGCCACCTTCGGGTTGGGAGTCAAATGATCCCAAGTGAGAAAAGGAAGACGTCTTACACATTCAGGTCGAGGAATGCCAAAGAATGGACGATAGTGGGATTAAGCATCTGGTGTAGTCATTTTCACACATGAAAGAATCAAACTTCTTTTACCACTATCTTGGGGCTTGCTTCAGACCATAAAGACTTCTGTTAAGTTTGAATACCAAGTCTTTCTTGTCGTGTGTTATAAAACCTTTGGGTTGTTTCATATAAATGTCCTTCTGCATGTCCTCATGTAGGAAAGCAATCTTGACGTCTAGCTGCTCCAAATATAGATTCTCAGCACCACCTCACTAAGCACCAACCTAATCGTGTTGACTTTCACAACCGGTGAAAATATTTCTATATAGTTTATGTCCTCTTTTTATTGAAATCCCTTTACCACATGTCGTGTCTTGTACTGTTTGCTACATCTTCCATTATCTTTGATTCTTTGAACCCATTTATTATGAAGTGCCTTTTTACCGTGAGGTAAATCACAAAACTCCAAATTTGATTGTTCATCAGGAGAATCCATTTCAGGAATAAGAATTGGTTCTTTAAAGTTAGTTACTTCTGGAGCATCTTGCGAAGTTCCAACTTCCAGTTTTCTTTGATTCCCATTGGTCATATTATCACCAAGATCATCTAGACTAGCAAACCGTTTGTCTTTAATTATAGGACTTGTTGTTGGACAATTATGACCCATAGCATCACTATTTGTACATAACATGGTGTTGTTGTACAAATTAACTATGTGACAAAGGAAATTGCTATTTTATCATTTGTAATTAGATTACCGGGATATATAAATGATAAAAGTCGATATGATTAGTTCCGGATTGATAAGATATGAGACAATATCAATCCATGAAGGTTTAATCATTCAAACATCCCTAGTCGGAGTATTATCGAGATTGGACATCGATAATGCGGAATAGACTAGTATTGCACTTGTGCGCATTGTGGAAGCATAACGACATAGTTCTCATATATTTGGGTATTGGATACTCATGCAAGTGTAATAGGAGGTTGTGTTTACCGATGGTACGGAAACAGCTTCGCTCTGGATAGACCCCTCGGAATTCCATTGGTAGTATGACTATGTGTCTATGGAAGTCCGAATTAGGGTAGGTGTATTTGGTCATAACCTGACACTTGCACCGCTAATACTTACGACAAACAATATACTTTGGTTTTGGTCGTTCAGGGCCTTAACCTTTTCTGTGTACGCCTCTTCTGGGTATATTGAGAATCGTAGTGTATTGGGTGTGATGTCAAGATGGAAGTATCACTCCAGTCATATGGAGATGATGGTTACGCAGGATACAGAACTAGTACTCTCTAGTACTGCAGTCATCGGGATAATATGACTAGGTCATGATTATCCGATTATAGTGACTAGTTATCAGAGATCCGATATGTGCTTCGTACGGGGCAGACACAATTCCAGCCCTAGGCCTAGCATGTGACATCCAATACCGGATCGCAATACGCAATACTACGTATATTACGCCTGATATAGATTACATATTCCTTTAAGAATATTTCTGGAGATTTGGGTAGGCATGGTGCTTTGCTAGAAGCCAACCATGTCTTGTAAATCGGTTAAAACGTAGTACTAGGTACGTACATGTTCGGATAGTCCGACGACTGAATTTACTGCCAACATATCCGGGGATCTCATGGGTCGCTTCCCGAAGATTCACCGATGATGTATGACTCGCACATTGTTAATCTGGGATTAATTTATAGAGAGAGAAAATTAATATAGGATTAATTACAGAGATATTTATCTGGGTAAAATACTATTTAAAGAGAGAACGATTAATTTGGAATTAAACGACAAAAATAATATATTCGATATATTAAACGAAATTAGATTTCGACGAGGAATTAAAATTAGATTTTAATTTGGGCGAACGAGTTAATTTAGAATTAATTCGTTAGCAACGTGAATAGTAATTTTGCTATGCATAATTATTTAATTAAATTTGATTTAACTACATCGCAACGGAAAATTCGTTAATTCAGAATTAGCGAACCCGAGCCCGGGAGTGTTTGCGGCCCCACTCGCATTTCGAATCGAGTGGGGCCCACAAGTCACATCATGCGTCACATCACTAGTCAACTTATCACTTTAATGTGATGGAAGTTGTTGGTTTGATGGTTGAGTGCAAAACACTCAAATGTGATGGTTTGAATGACTAATACCATTTATTAAGTTTTGGTATATCATTTTTGAATTGATTTTGGAAATCAATTCAACCAACACAACATCATCTCTCTCTATCTCCCATTCGGCATGGTGCCATTTTTCCTCTCAAGTTCTTGGCTTGGCCGAGAACCACAAGAAGCTAAAGGAAATTTTGTGGCAAAATTTCCAAGTACTAGCACACCAAATGGGCCTAGCAAAGGTGATAGGGAAACCCATTCATGAGCATGGAATCCATTCACAAAGCTTGGAGATTGAAGATCATTTCCATGGAGGTTGACCGAATCAAATGAGCACAAAATGGAGGCATTGCCGAGAGCTTCAAGCTTGAAGAAATTTTTATTGTTCTTCGCATCGCAAAAGCCGATCAAAGTGAGTATTCCGCAACTTAACTTTGTTGTATTCACAAATTTCATATGCTTAATTGATCTTGGGAAGACTAGAAATTCAAAAATGGTATCAGAGCCTGATTAAGCATGAAATTGATTTAGGGTAAAATTGATTTGAGCATGATTTGATGAAATTGTTGATTGAGTATGCTTGAATGATGATAACTTAGAGTTATGCATGATCAATTTGATGAAAATTGAATTGGATTTATTTTTCCTCAAATGTTTGGCTTGGCCGAATGTGTTGATGCCCTAAAGGTCATGGTAAATTTTTTTTTTGATCATTGGATGAGTTGGAAGACATGGGATAAATTGATTTGAGATTTAATTGGATTGAAATCGAAATCGATTTTGAAAAACCCTAATTACCGTGAGCTTAAAAGCATGAATTGGTCTTGATTTTGCTTCAATTGTGTTGGACATGAATTGATAATTAGATAAGCATGATTAATTATGTAAATTGGTATGTTGGAAATGTTAATTTGACTAATTAATTATGGCTTATACACTTTAGTAAATTAAATTGTGAAATTTGGAATTTTAGAATTTAATTAGTTGGGCTAAATTTGGAATTGGGCTAATAAAGTTGTATTTGGGCTTAATGGGCTTGGTTGGGCTAAGTTTGGTTTAGGTTAATTGGTTGGATCCAATTGGGCCCAAAACTATATCCATAAAGTCCAAATATAATTAAATGGACCTTTAAAATTTTAATTGGGCCTAATGGGCCTAAATCGATTTTTGGCAAAAGGGTGATTCCTTATTGGGCTTTGGTTGCCAAAGTCCATGCCTTATAAAATAATTGAAAGCCCATTGGACTTTAATTAAATTGACATGGATGATGTTAATTGGGCTTTGAGACCCGTAAAGATTAGATTTAGAATCTAAGTCGCAAAGGCTCATTAATAAAGTGTAATTATTTAATTTGTAATTAAATAAAGAATTAGTATTGAATACAAATTAAATTGGATTTAATGTTGTAGTTTAATATAATTCAAGAATTCGTATTTTGAGTACTTATTCTTAAAACGAGTCGGACTCGCGCAAATCAAATTGTTGTTTGAACTTTGGATGGTCATTAATTTCAGATTAATTAATTGGATTAGATTGATTGATAACATGCTTTGTGTGAATACATGGATGTGATGCATGAATAATGTATATCGGATGGATATTAGATAGGTGAGGGCAATTTTGGAAATTATTGTAATAAATTTAGAAATTATTAAATTGGACCTGCGTGTCCAGCCTATTACCTCTTGATTTTTTGTATTTCTCTTCTCACCTATTCCCCTCAATGTAAATGAGGTTTCTTGAGAAGTGTTATGTAATTGGGTAGAAGTAAGTTTTGTGCTAGCCGGAGAGAGGAAAGAGAGAGATTTGTTCTAGGAACAAGTTGTTTTAAATATCCATCCGCATATCATTATTAATTTATTTATCGCGCCTTATTGTGCTTTTAGAATGCATGTTTAAGGGTTTATGATGAGACCTAATCAAAGATAATTAATTGGTTGCCAATTACGCGAAAAAACCCTCAATAAATATTAAGCGTTTTTCCTTCCATTGAATGATTCATTCTCAAGATCCAAGATTGGCACTGGTTTGTTGGCCAAAGTCAAGGCCTTTGTCCATCGCGGATGTGTTTGAATCATGAAGGCTTTGTTCCATATCGCATGTCTTGTCCAAGTTGTGATTTGTTGGCCAAAGTCAAGATCACTTCTTATCCATCGACATCGATTACGAAGCTTAACTGGAATCATTAAGTTTGTTGTGCCAAGCCAAGGCTTAATTGATTCAGAGGAAAAAGGTTAGGGAATATATCAGATATATTGGCATATATTAGATATATGTTTCGGACTTGGATGTCCACCTACTGGATATAGGAATTTGATGAGATCCAATTGATCTTAGAGATCTACATAGTTAAATATCATACAGCTTGTTGCCAAGTCAAGGTGTGTTATTTAACGGGATCCTAGCCCACTAGGAAACAAGGTTTCCCAAGTACTCAACAGAGGGTTAGAGGCTCGCCGAAAAATAGTGGGAGGCAAGTATTAAATTTTCAATTTCGTTTAGATATTTGCCAATACGCGCTCATATCATTTTTCGTCATTAATTAAATAAATATGTTAGTTGGACTAATATTTAATCGTTGTTTTAAATTAAACAGTTGGACTGTATTCAAACTACTTCAAATTATAGTTGATTATATAATTGGATTATAGTAATCAATATATTTGAATTTAACTAATCAAATTATAGTTGATTATATAGTTAGACTATAGTAATCATTATATTTAATAGTACTTGAAATCGTTGATTGGATAGTTGGACTATAGAAATCAAGATAATTGAAAGATTAGCGTTTAAAACATAACCTGGGTAAAAATGTATTTAAACGGCTTTAATTTTCAAATTGGGAATAATACCTCAGGATAGTCCTGTGAATTGAGAAGTTATTCTATTTGATAGAATCACATCTCGGGCCTAAGCCCGGAGTTGAGCAAATAATAGAACATG
Organism: Zanthoxylum bungeanum; assembly: GCA_019454045.1. Taxonomy (NCBI): domain Eukaryota; kingdom Viridiplantae; phylum Streptophyta; class Magnoliopsida; order Sapindales; family Rutaceae; genus Zanthoxylum; species Zanthoxylum bungeanum. The sequence continues at coordinate 254,684 of SKCR01023513.1, forward strand.
ATCTTTGGAAGATTCATGTGATGATAACTTTAGTGCTCAATCCATTATGCATACCGCAATGACACTTTAATTCCGTCGTCAAAATTAAGGATTAGATCATTGAACCATGATGATGAAATTAAAGATCTTCATAGATTTATTCTTAGATCTAAGAAGTACAAATTGCATAAGAAGCTCTTTAGCTCGCGTATGTCAGAGGGTACATCTGTCGAGCACTATGTGTCTCAGATGATTGCTAACATCAATCAGTTAGGTTAGCTGGGCATTACCTACTTGGCCGAGACTACCAAAGATTTGATCTTATAGTCTCTACCCAAAAACTAGGGCAGGTTCGTTGTGAACCAAGAGTAAACTCTTGGAGAGTTGATGACTATGCTCTAGGAGGCAGAGCCAGAGCTTCTAAAAGGGGTAAATGCAAAATCATCAAAGTCTTCTAGGAAGACAAATGACATATCCCAAGATGTCTGCCTAAACTGTGGCAAACGGGGTCACTGGAAGCGTGACTGCCGTATGGACAAGGCAGACATGAAGGAAGTGAAGACGGGCAAGGCTCCGACTTCAAATATGTTTGTCATAAACATGTTCACTATTAGTTTCAAAATTGGATTTTGATACTAGATGTGGTACATAGATATGTATTGTTGTGCAGAATCTGCTGAAAGCAGGATACTGACTTCATTGAGATTGATCTGCGAATCGGAAACGGGACGAAATTCGCTATTTTAACTGTAGAAACCTAAGTTTAGGAACTACCCTTCGGGTATGTACTTAAATTAGGAAACTGTTAAAATGTAACTAGTTTGACTAGAACATTATCTATATCAGAGTATAACTCGTTGCGGGTATACCTTTATATTCTAGAACACTAAAGTGTTTCATTTTATAAAGATGATATTGAGTTAAACACATTAGATGTGAATAACAGTATTTATATTTTGAATATAAATGAATCTCAAACGTATGACATGACAAACAAATAGCTCAAACTGATTTGATCGGATGAGTCTTATTTGTGGCATTGTTGTCTGTGACACATCAAACAAGACTTGTATATCCACACTTTCAAAGAGTGGATACTAGGACGGATTTGATTCTATTCAAAAATGTCTACGAATCTAGTTTATTAGGCAAATGCCTAAAACACCTTTTACTTGGTAAAAGTACAAGTGCCACCGATCTGTTAGCCCTCGTTCATAGGGACGTAAGTGGGCCCATGTCTAGCTAGGCTAGAGGCGGATATGAACACTTGTAACCTTTACGGATGTGGCATCACGTTATGGTTATGTGTTTCTTTTGAAACATGAATCAGAAACTTTTGATAAATTCAAAGAGTTTCGACACGAAGTAGACAGACAGATCGGCTAAAGTATAAAACTGTCATGGTTAGACCATGGTGGAACATACTTAAGCAATAAGTTTCTCGAATATTTGAAAGAGTATAGTATTCTTTCATATTGGACTCCTCCCGGAACACCTCAATTTGAGCGGTGTGTCCGAACGAGAAACCGAATTTTGTTGGACATGATAAGGTTAATCATGAGTCGCTCTGAGCTACCATTTTCCTTCAAGGGATACACATTTAAATAGTGCACACTTATTTTGAATAAGGTTCCATGAAAATCTGTTAGACAGACTTCATATTAGATATGAACTGGAAAGAAACATGGTTTTCTCATTCCTAATGATTTGAGAATGCTAGGCATATGTTTGGATGATACCAAACTAAAACCCAAATCGATAAGTGCCAAATTGTAGGTATCCTGGGGAAACCAAAGTATAGTACTTATACAACTCACTAGAGAACAATGTAATTGTTGTTCGCCATGCGGTTTTCCTAAGAGGAATACCTATATGCAGTGGTAATGGGAGGAAAGTAAAACTCGATGAAAATCGGAGTAATACTGTTCCAGGCACCAATTCCTTAATGGAACGCAAACAGTTCATGAAGGATGAAATTGTACCATAATCTTCGAATACACAAGAACCGCGTAAGTCGGTGAGAGTCTGAAAACAACCTGGGAGGTATGGGTTTCTGATCTCACCTCGTAAAGATGTCAATCTTATTGAGGAATACGAACTGACTATGTATAAGGAAGTGATACAAGGTATCGACTCCCAAATTATGGCAAAGTGCCATGATGTCCGAAATGGATTCCATGTATACCAACCAAGTTTGGACACTGGTTGATGTACCGAAGGCATTGTGCCTATTGGTACTATATAAGTCTTCAAAGAAGACATACACGGATGGCAACATACCAACGAACTAAGCTAGGCTTGTAGCGAATAGGTATCGTTATCAACATTGTGTCAATTATGACGAAACCTTTTAACTGTTGCCATGGTTAAATACATTTGGATAATGCTTGCTAATGCTGCATGTTTCATTTATGAAATATCACATCTGAACATCAAAATCGTTTTCCTTAAACGGAAACCTTTTGGAGGATGTTAACAACATCCTAACGGTTTTGTCGTACCAAAACAAGCAAACAAGGTTTGCAGGTTAATTCGATCCATTTATGGATTGAAGCAAGCATTGCGTTCTTGGAACTATCGTTTCGATGTAATCATGATATTATATGATTTAATTCAAAACGAAAATGATTCTTGTGTATATAAGAAGGTTAGGGAGCGCACTGAAAGTGATTGTCCTATATAATGATGATATGTCATTTCTTGGAAATGATATTCCTATAATACAATCGTGTGAAAGCTTGGCTTTCATGAAACATTCTCCGTATAATTCTTGGGAGAAACAACCTTTATTCTATGAATAAGGATCTACTGGGATAGATCTAAAAGTTGTTGGTACTCTCCGAGAACTCGTACATTGAAATATATGTACGCGAGCTGGTGTCTCATATGCTTTGAGCACATGGATTCACAATCAGGCCAATTCAAGTGATAGTCACTTGATTGATGTTAAGAACATCCTTAAGTATCTCAGAGAACTAATGATGCTTTCTTGAGCTATGGAAAAAGAGAACTTGAAGTGACTGGGTTCACCGTTGCAAGTTTCCTAACCAACAATAACGACTATAAGTCGTAATAGCGGTACTATATAGTTTGAATAACGGAACAGTGAGCTGGAAATCTTCCAAGCAAGATACTGTTGCCGAATAAACAACAAAAGCGGAATATTGTTGCAGCTGAGGCAGCAATAGAAGCACTTTGGATCTTAATAATCCTAATCAGATTAGGAATAGTTCTGTTAGCAGCTGAGCTATGCTACAGCACAGGCTAAAGAATTAATGGTCTCATCAACGTTCCGAGTATATACTTCAACTATTCATCTTATTCGTTCGGATTATACATCGTGGCGATGTGATGATCGAATAAATCACATCAGATGATAACTTTACAAATCCGCTGACGAAAGCTTTTTCTCAGCAGAAGTTTGAGCGAACCGTACATAGTTCAAGTGTAGGACACTTGAGTGATTTGCTATAGGCCAAGTGGGAGATTGTTGGACAATTATGACCATAGCATCACTATTTGTACAGAACATGGTGTTGTTGTACAAATTAACTATGTGACAAAGTAAATTGCTCTTTTATCATTTGTAATTAGATTACCGGATATATAAATGATAAAAGTCCACATGATTAGTTCCGGATTGATAAGATATGAGACAGTATCAATCCATGAAGGTTTAATCATTAAAATATCCCTAGTCAGAGTATTATCGAGATTGGACATCGATAATGTAGAATAGACTAGTATTGCACTTGTGGGCGTTGTGGAAGCATAACGACATAGTTCTCATATATTTGGGTATTGGATACTCTTGCAAGTGTAATAGGAGGTTGTGTTTACCGATGGTACAGAAACAGCTTCGCTCTGGATAGACCCCTCATAATTCCATTGGTAGTATGACTATGTGTCTATGGAAGTCCGAATCAGGGTTGGTGTATTTGGTCTTAACCTGAGACTTAATTGCACCGCTAATACTTGCGACAATCAATATACTTTGATTTTGGTCGTCCAGGGCTTTAACCGGTTCTGTGTATGACTCTTCTAGGTATATTGAGAATCGTAGTGTATTGGGTGTGATGTCAAGATGGAAGTATCACTCCAGTCATATGGAGATGATGATCACGTAGGATACAGAACTGGTGCTCTTAAGTACTGCAGTCATCGGGATAATATGACTAGGTCATGATTATCCCATTATAGAGACTAGTTACCAGAGATCTAATATGTGCTTCGTACGGGGCAGACACAATTCCAGCCCCAGGCCTAGCATGTGACATCTGATACCAGATCGCAATACGCAATACTACGTATACTACGCCTGATATAGATTACATATTCCTTTAAGAATATTTCTGGAGAATTGGGTAGGCATGGTGCTTGCTAGAAGCCAACCATGTCTTGTAAATCGGTAAAAACATAGTACTAGGTACGTACATGTTCGGATAGTCCGACGACCGGATTTACTGCCAACATATCCGGGGATCTCATGGGTCGCTTCCTGAAGATTCACCGATGACGTATGACTCGCACATTATTAATATGGGATTAATTAATAGAGAGAGAAAATTAATCTGGAATTAATTACGGAGATATTTTATCTGGGATAAAATACTATTTAAAGAGAGAACGATTAATTTGGAATTAAACGATAAAATAATATATTCGATATATTAAACGAAATTAGATTTCGACGCGGAATTAAAATTAGATTTTAATTCGGATGAACGAGTTAATTTAGAATTAATTGGTTAGCAACGTGAATAGTAATTTTGCTAGACATAATTATTTAATTAAATTTGATTTATTACGTCGCAACGGAAAATTTGTTAATTCAGAATTAGCGAACCTGAGCCCGTGAGTGTTTGCGGGCCCACTCGCATTTCGAATCGAGTGGTGCCCACAAGTCACATCATACGTCACATCACTAGTCAAATTTATCACTTTAATGTGATGGAAGTTGTTGGTTGATGGTTGAGTGCAAAACACTCAAATGTGATGGTTTGAATGACTAATACCATTTATTTAAGTTTTGGTATATCATTTTTGAATTGATTTTGGAATTCAATTCAACCAACACAACACTCATCTCTCTCCCTCTCCCATTCGGCCAAGGTTTCATTTTTCCTCTCAAGTTCTTGGCTTGGCCGAGAACAACAAGAAGCTAAGGGAAATGTTTTGGTAAAATTTCCAAGTGCTAGCACACCAAAGGGGTCTAACAAAGGTGATAGGGAAACCCATTCATGAGCATGGAATCCATTCACAAAGCTTGGAGCTTGAAGATCATTTCCATGGAGATTGACCGAATCAAATGAGCACAAAATGGAGGCATTGCCGAGAGATTCAAGCTTGAAGAAATTTTTGTTGTTCTTCGCATCGCAAAAGCCGATAAAAGTGAGTATTCCGCAACGTAACTTTATTGTATTCACAGGTTTCATATGCTTAATTGATCTTAGGAAGACTTTGAAATTCCAACACTTGCCATTTCTGGGACTATTGACTCTCTATTCTTGTAATCACATTTTCATTAAAGGTGACATTCTTGCCCCGAATAAACTTATTATTTTGTTCATCCCAAAATATGTAGCCAAATTCATCACCACCATAACCGATGAAAATACATTTATTGGACTTGGTATCTAGCTTTCTTATTGCATCAGACTCAGTATGAACATATGCCACGCAGCCAAACACTCTCAAATGTGATAGATCTATCTTTTTTCCACCCTATTCTTCTTTAGGTAGTAGCTATCCTAGTGGAACTGAAGGTGCTTGATTAATTAAATAATCAGGATTATTATTTGCATCAGCCCATATCATGTTTGGTAAACCTACATGTATCCACATACTTCTTGTGCGCTCATTCGGAATTCTGTTCATACGTTCAGCTACTCCATTTTGTTGTGGAGTTCCAGGAATAGTATTTTCCATCCTAATCCCATTCTGTACACAATACTCAAGAAATTATTTTTCGGTGTATTCTCCTCCATTATCCGATCTCAAGCATTTAATCTTGGGTGTTCTCAAGAAATTAACTTTGTAGACTTGGGTGTTCTACCAGATTTTGAGAAACTAACAATCTATTTTTTCCTAAAAATACAATCTTCACACAATCCAATCTTTACTGATTTCACACCATGCAGTTTTGTCTTTTGATTGCAAAACCTTCATCCCCTTCTCACTAATATACCCTAAGAGACGATGCCATAAATTACCATCATCAATCTCAAAAATAGCCGCTAAGAATTTGGAGTTCATGATCATATAGAGAGTTCCCGACACCTTCCCACGAGCCAAGACTAAAGCTTCTTTTGTAACTTTCCAACAACAGTTAGAGAACTCAGTCACACAACCTCCTCGATCCAGTTGACCCACAAATATCAAATTTTATGCTAAATCTAGAACATGTCTCACTTCATGTAACTTCCACGGATTACCATTTGGTAATTCAATTCAGACCTCGCCCTTACCTATAATTTCAACAGCTTCATCATCAGCAAGGTGAACCTTGCTAAAATTATCGGATATGTAATTCTCCATGATACTCTGACTTGAAGTTGAATGAAATGATGCCCCCGAATCGATCACCCAAGATTCCAATGGATTATGTGTGCTTAAGATCAAGGTGTCACTATCGATCTCATGTGTTGTATTGGCTTTATTATTTTCATTTTTCCAAGCCTGAAAAACCTTTTTCAAGTGTCTTGGCTTTCCACAATGCCAACATCCATCCGCCCATTTTCAAATGGACTTGCTTTATTCTCTCAATATGAACATATGCCACGAAGCCAAACACTCTCAATTGTGATAGATCTATCTTTTTGCCACATCATTCTTCTTTAGCTAGTAGCTTTCCTAGTGGAACTGAAGGTGCTTGATTAATTAAATAAGCAGCAGTATTAATTGCATCTGTCCACATCATGTTTAGTAAACCTACATGTATCCACATACTTTTTGAGCACTCATTCAAAATTATATTCATTCGTTCAGCTACTCCAATTTGTTGTGGTGTTCCAGGAATAGTCTTTTCCATCCTAATCACATTTTGTACACAATATTCAAGAAATTATTTTTCGGTGTATTCTCCTCCATTATCCGATCTCAAGCATTTAATTTTGAAGCTTGTCTCATTCTCCACCAAAGCTTTCCATTTCTTCAAGGTATCATAGACATCAAATTTATTTTTCAGAAGTAAACCCATATCTTTCTTGTGGCATCATCAATGAAGGTTACATAATACTGGAACCTCCAGGAGATTGAACTGGTGAAAGTCCTTATACATCAGTAAGAACCAGATCCAACTTTGTAGTCTTGGGTGTTCTGCTAGATTTTAAGAAACTAACAATCTTTTTTTCCCAAAAATACAACCTTCACAGAATCCATTCTTTACTGATTTCACACCATGCAGTTTTGTCTTTTGATTGCAAAACCTCCATCTCTTTCTCACTAATATGCCCAAGGAGACGAGGTCATAGATTAGCATCATCAATCTCAACAATAGCCGCTAAGCTTTTAGAGTTCATCATCATATAGAGAGTGCCCGACATCTTCCCACGAGCCAAGACTAAAGCTTCTTTGTAACTTTCCAACAACAATTGAGAACTCAGTCACACAACCTCCTCGATCTAGTTGACCCACAAAGATCAAATTTTGTGCTAAACCTAAAACTTGTTTCACTTCATGCAAATTCCACGGATTACTATTTGGTAATTCAATTCAGACCTCGCCCTTACCCACAATGTCAAGAGCTTCATCATCAGCATAGTGAACCTTGCTAAAATTATCGGATATGTAATTCTCCATGATACTCTGACTTGAAGTTGAATGAAAAGATGCCTCCTGAATCGATCACTCAAGATTCCAATGGATTATATGCGCTTATGATGAAGGTGTCCATGTCGATCTCATGTGTTGCATTGGCTTTATTATTTTCATTTTTCCATGCCTGACAATCATTTTTCAAGTGTCATGGCTTTCCACAATGCCAACATCCATCCGCCCATTTTCCAATTTTAGACTTGTTTTGTTCTCTCTTTCTAGATTTTGATCTTCTACGGTTGTTGAAATTTTTGTTAGATGTTCTTCATCCATTTTCAGTACTAAGAGCGGAGCCACTGTGAAGCTCATCAGTGTTTCTTCTCCTGACCTCTTCACTAAGGAGGGTGTCACGTACCTCCTTATACACAAGTTCGTTTTTCCCACTAGAGTTACAAATTGAATTTGCAGTAGTAACATATGTTAGTGTCCTAGACATGCCACGGGATCTCTAAGCGTGATTCGTGTGTGAATAAAATCAAAAATAAGTTGCGGAGGACTTACATTGATCGGTTGAGTTCAAAATTTTTCATGGATGTTGAAGCTTCGAAGCTCATGGGTAAGTATCCCCATCACCTTCACTTGACTCCTTTATGTGCTAGCAAGAACAAAATGGAACAAATTTTATCTCCCAAGTAGAAGCAAATTCGCCCAAGAGAGAGGGAAGCAATCGACCCTTCTTGTAATGAGGCCATTCGGCCAAATATGAAAGTCAGAGGCCATTCAACCTTTCTAAAAGGAGAAAGCCAATTGCCTTTATTCAAAAGGAAAAGCAAAAAATTGCTTTCTGCCTTAACAAAATCAAAGGCTAATTCGGCCTTATCTTCAAAAGGAAAGACAGTGCCCAATTCGGTCAAAATGAAAATGAAGACAGTGGCCAATTCGGCAAAATGGAAAGAGAGATAATGATAATGAATAATCCAAAATTCATTAGTTATATATATTTTGTTGGTAGGTGTGATGGGTTAGTAAAATCCAATTTAATATCCAAACAACTTCCATCAACAAATGACTAGTTGATGTAAGTGAGTGGGTCCCACCACATTGAATTCAAAATCCAAATTACTTACACAACACACATTTGGGCTCGGGTACGTTTAATCTGATTAAACCAATTTTTCATCGCGACGTAATTAAATCTAATTTAATTAAATAATAATGCCCAGCAAAATTATTACGAAAGCCGCTTACGAATTAATTCTAAATTAATTCGTTCGCATGAATTAAAATCCAATTTAATTCCGCTTTGAAATCCGATTTCATTTAATATATCCAACATATTATTTTAGCCCAAATAAATTAAATAGTAAAATCCAATTTAACTATTAAATTTATTTTGCCGATTAATTCCAAATTAATCGCGTTCTCTCTCCTCGACGAATTTAATCCCAGATAAATTCTCGACGCAATTAATCCCAGATTAATTCTTTCTCTAATAATTAACCCCAGATTAATTCTTGCCGTAATTAATCCCAGATTAATTTTCTCTCTCTATAAATAATCCCAGATTAATTTTCTCTCTGGATAATTAATCGCAGATTAATATTGTTCGAGTCAAATATCATCGGTGAATCTTTGGGATGCGACCCAAGAGATCCATGGATATATTGGCAGTAAATTCGGTCATCGGACTATCCAAACACGTGCGTACCCGGTACCACGTACTTACCGATTTACAAGACACGGTTGGCTTCTAGCAAAGCATCGTGCCTACCCAATTCTCCAGAAATATTCTTCTACGGAATATGAGATCTTTGTCAGGCGTAGTATACATAGTATATCGTATTACGATCCAGTATCAGATGTCACATGCTAGGCCTGGGGTTGGAGTTGTGTCTGCCCCGTACGAAGCATATATCGGATCACTAGCAACTAGTCTCTTTATGATCAGAAAGTCATGACCTAGTCATACTTCCCCGATGCCTATAGCACTTAGAGTACCAGTTCTATATCCTTGCGTGATCATCATCTCCATATGAATGAAGTGATACTTCCATCTTGACATCACACCCAATACACTACGATTCTCAGTATACCCAAAAGAGGCGTACACAGAACCTGTTAAAGCCCCGGACGACCAAAACCAAAGTATATTGATTGTCGCAAGTATTAGCGATGCAAGTCTCAGGTTAAGACCAAATACACCTACCTTGATTCGGATTCCCATAAACACATAGTCATACTACCAATGGGATTCTGAGGGTTCAATCCAGAGCGAAGCTGTTCCCGTTCCATCGGAAAACAGAACCTCCGATTACACTTGCATAAGTATCCAATACCCACATATATGAGAACTATACCGTTAAGCTTCCATAACGCGCACAAGTGTAATACTAGCCTATTCTGTATTATCGATGTCCAGTCTCGATAATACTACGACTATGGATATTGAATGATTAAACCTTTGTGGATTAATACTGTCTCATATCTTATTAATCCGATACTAATCATATGGACTTTTATCATTTATATATCCAGGTAATCCAATTACAAATGATAAAAGAGCAATTTCTTTTGTCACATAGTTAATTTATACAACAACACCATGTTCTGTACAAATAGTGATGCTATGGGTCATATATGTCCAACAATCTCCCACTTGGCCTATAGCCAATCACTCAAGTGTCCAACACCTAAACTATACATGGGTCGCTCAAACTTTGGCTGAGAAACAGCTTTTGTCAGTGGATTTTCAATGTTATCATCTGATGCGATTTATTCGATCATCACATCGCCACGATGTATGATCTCACGAATCAAATGAAATAGTCGAAGTACATACTTGGATCGTTGATGAGACCGTGGTTCTTTAGCTTGTGTTGTAGCCTAGCTTAGCTGCTAACAGAACTACTCCTAATCTAATTAGGAATTTTATAGATCCAAAATGCTTCTTTTTCTGCCTCAGCTGCAGCAATGTTCCGCTCTTGTTGTTTATTCGGCAACAGGATCTTGAAAGTGGATAAAAGGAAAGTCATAAAGAAAACTAATTAGTTTTTTTAGTTAAGAAACCCGATATAGATATGGCCCTAAGCTACCCATATTTTGAAACTCTCAGCAATATTGGTTAAGGAAGTTGTACTGACAGAGTCTATATCATACCTACTTTATATGAGAAATAGACTCTACTAGGACATATAGTACCAAGACAATGACATCGATATATGTCGAGACGTAAGATGTTAGTCCCAGCCCTTACCCGTATAGATAGAGATAATCAGAAGAAAACTCAGTAAGAGGGTGATATATATTTTTTGAGACACAAGCAAACATTGAGAGACAGTTTACCTAGAAAGAGACCAAAAGGACCTTTTAAGGCTAAAAACGTAAGAACTTGACGTGATTTTAGATAGGCAAGTTTGTAGTACCAGTAAGAACCAATAAGATTGGACTAATACCAATGGAAATCCTTGTAAGACTAAAAGGGTAGACCTATGAGATTGGAGACATTCGGAAGTTAGCGAGAGTACTGGTTTGAACAATAAGGTTAAACGACATAGTTGTCGCCTATAGCAAAATCAGATAGTAGAGATCTAAAAAGTAGCTCATGAGAATGAACCACCACTAGCCTTGGTAGTACAGTTTAGAGCCAAGAGATAAGATATGAGAATAATAAAGAATGAGACGGAATGTGACAAGGGAGTTCAGTATGCATAGTGACATATATAATATAGCTCGGAGACAGTAACATAATGGGAACCTCAGAATAGTTGATAAGGGTTGTGGGACCCTAAGAGATTGAGAAGTCGATGCAGATCTTAACAGAACGAACGATAATTCTTCTTTCCAATAACCCCATTCTAGTGAGCGTATAGGCACCTAGCCGGACCACCACTAAACTTAGACAGATAACAGTAATGAGTATTCTTAGATCCATATGGTCACTCCTCAACTTAGAGTCCAATAAGGATTCGAACAAGTAAATAAGAATACCTACGACACAGATAAATCAAGAAATAACGAGATAACCGAGCCAAGAAGTTCAACTAAACCTAGATAAGAACTATAAGATAAAAATATTTTTGTACGAGATAGAGTGAATTGAATTCACGGTATGTCTAGCCAGATCTAAAAGAAATAAATCATCATATCATAGAACGGAAAGCCTCCGAGAAAGTAAAGGCTAAAATGAGTTAGAGGTACAATTTGTAACGAGCCCCCCCATTATACCCGAATGGAAGGACGAGTAAGAGAATAACAACCCGAACCAAAAGTATTAACGATGATACCCTAACCTATCAAAGATGATGAAGAGCTTCTAGAGAAGTAATAACTTAAGAGGGTTAAGAAACTGAGATTAGTAGAAGAATAACAGAGATATTACGGTAAGAGTTTGAAAGAGCATGACCTTTAAGGAGAATCTCAGTAAGAGGTAATAAGACCAATAGTCGGAAACGAAACATGAGTAATGTCAAAGAAGGAAATTCAGATAGTACCTAGCAGAAGTACCTTAGTGTGGGAGCTAATACCAGATATGTAAACACGAGAGTCCTAGTGTAGGCACTGCATTTTTGCATGTAAGACCCGATGATGAGTCTCATTTGGAGGCACTACCTTTTAAGTCGCGAGAGCCGCGAGAAACGACGTCGGAAGGGAAAATGTATTTTTATTAGATTTAGTCGCTTGTTTAGCTTCAGGCTAGCTTGTTGGACCTCCGTTATTAAAATACACCCTTAGCCTTGGCCCAAAACTACACCAAGCCCAATTCAAAAAATAATTAAAATATTTAAAATGCATGACCCAAATTAAATTAAATTAAAGTTAATTAATTTAAAGTTAATTAAAATACAATTAAAACCAATTAAAATCCAACACAAATTAAATTCCAATTTAAATTAAATTAAAACAAATTAAATTTACTTTAAATTTAAATAAATCTAATACCAAAATTAAGATAAATCACTTCCTAATTTAATAAATCACTCACCAATTTAAATAATTCCCCACCAAAAACACATAATTTCTTACCTTAAATAATTAAAATTAAATACACACATAAATTACTTGATTTCTTTCCTTTTTAAAATCCATGCAAACCCCTAACTCTAATTCATAACTATAAAAATAGCACAAAACCAACCCTATTGCTCCTCTCTCTCACGGCCAAAAAGAAAAACAAAACAAAAACCCTAAGGCTTCCCTGATTCAATATTCACGGCACCACTCTCCCTCATCAAAAAAAGAAAATCCTAATAACAGACTCACGCTCAACGTACCCTCAACACATTAACAACAGCAACCCTCAAAGCCTTCACTCCACTCAACGCCATACTACCCCCTAACCTTGATCACTCCATTACACGCTGAAGTCCTCCTCATATATTGCCTAACGCCTAAAACAAGAGCCCGGAATAGCATGCGTTGCCCAGTTTCTGTGTCCCACAGTCTGGCGACTCCACTGGGGATAGAGAATCGGCCCCGAAATATTGTCTTGTAATGTTTGGATTTGTGCTTTAATTAACCGTGTCTACAGTGGGTAAAATGGGGGTTTGATCAAAGACATTTTAAGGCTAGGTAATGGTTTGATGTCTTCCTTCATTTACTACCTTTCTATAAGGAAAAGCTGTGAAGACACCTAGATAATCATGACCATTGGCCTGTTGTGACAGACTAATCTGGAAGACTTGTTGCTTATTCTTGTCACCAAGCGATAAGAGCCTAAGAGGCTTGGGTATTTAAGAGAGTTCGATCCACCCTCCCTCTAGGGAATCTGCAATAAGAAATTCATTTGACAGTTAGTCACACGCTTTGACTTGTTGGCACGTACTTTAGGCTATAAAAAATGTGCGCTCACTTGGTCGCTCGAACCCTTGAGTGGGGAGACCTAGTTGTGGGCAATCCTTCGCCAGCGAGAGTCTTTGTCTATACTCCAACGAACCCACGCGTAGACCGGGGTTGTATGGCCTATAGCAACTATTTCCTTGTGTTTGTGGACCATCCTCATTTGGATGCAGTTGGACTTTTTGTCAGAAATGCAAACTTGTTGGGCCATTTAAACTGGGACGAGTTCGTATCCTATGACGATTGGGCCCAAAGCTTCTAAAATGTTGATGGGCCACTCTGTAGAACTTATTGCTTTATGCTTGAATTATCTTGTTATGTTTGTGTTTTGGACCATCGTTATTTGGATCCAGTTGGACCTTTTGTCAATAGATGTGAACTTGTTGGGCCATTTAAACTGGGACGAGTTCGTGTCCTTTGACAGTTGGGCCAAAGGCTTCTAAAATGCCGATGGGCCATTTTATGTACAGGCCTTTTATCATTTGACGTTATTTGGTTATGTTATCGCGAAGTGTAAACCTGTCGGGCCATTTCAACTGGGACAAGTTTGCACCGCGCAATAATATGATTGATCACTTTAAAATGATAATGGGCCAATTAGTACAAATTCTTTTATAAGCTTATTCATTCTATACATCGCACACATCTCATGCACCTCATGCATACATGCACCATATTAACCCCCTTCTGTCTTGAAAGCCATCATAGATACCCGTTGGTTAGGGAAGAGGGCAGACTTGTCAAAAGACCGAGCAGCCACCAAGGGAATTGGCGGAAGACCTAACTCGACAGGATAAGAAACACATGCATGCATGCATACACGTAACCCATTTTGCATTCCTTTTGTGTTTGTTTTGTTTTGTGTTCACAGGTTTTGAAGAAGAAAAGAGAAAACGGCAAAGACAAGCCATTCAGAAACAGCGAAAGCACAATATCGGATTCGGGTAATAATCCTAGGGCTGAGGCCCATATTGGTGACAGAGGCGGGTAGTAATATGAGGGCTGAGGCCCACATTAGTGCTAGTTTTGGGGAGGAGTCCCAGGGCTGAGGCCCATATGAGTTTTAGTTTCGGGAATGGATCTCAAGGGGCGAAGCCCACATTATCAGAAGATAACGGAAGAATTTTGTGGAATGAGTGAAAAAACAAAGAGAGAAAAAATGAGAGAGAGAAATCTTTGATAGTTAGACATATGTCCGGTGATGACATTGTTTGCTGTAGGGAGAAACTTTAGAAACGATAAGTGCGAGATGTGCTCTCGTCCGGTATTCTGAATGGATTGATCTCAACTGGACTCGCGAGCACTTGATTATGGGATCTCAACAGTGGAATTCTGAGTGGTTGGCAAGATGACTAGCCGAAAGGATGATGGATCGGTGAATGACCGTTTTCCGGGATGTCCACCCTGGTTTACTTATGCTATGATATATGAAATGGTTGGGAACAGAGAAAGTCTCTGAAAAGAAAATAGAAAGAGACCGCCTATAACCGATAATCGTGAAGCTACCCATGGGCCAGTATTAGGACCACCATGAGGAGAAATGCTACCTTAAAGGGTAGGTGTGTCAAGAAAAGAAAAGAGAAAAGAAAAATAAATAAATAAATGAAAAGAATGAAAAGAAATAGACAAGAAAAGAGAAGAATGTTGGTGATTCTAAGGGTCCTAAGGATCACAAATCAAGCATGAAACATATGCGAATACATTCGAGGAAGTCGCGGAATACTTACATCAAGCGGTTGAGTGACGTGGAGGCGAACAAAAAATTCTGTTTTGCTCACCGGTTTGTGCGTGAGCTGCTGTGACAGTCCACTGATTTTGGCCTTCATTTGGGTCCTTCGTCAAGCTCCGAGCTTCGTCGAACGATTCCCGGCTCATGGGTGGACTTCCCTATCACCTTCGCATTGATCCCGGAGTGTTCTAGCACTCTCGATTTTTCCACAAAATCACACTTTGCTTCCCATTTTTCTTCAAGAGTCACGGCAGTTCACTGCCAACCAGAAGAAAAATTGCCCACTTTGGGCGTGTAGAGATGAGAGAAAAAGTTGCTCCATACGTGAGAAATGAGAGAGAATTAAATGTGTTGTTGTGTTTTAGTGTATCTAATACACTTTATTCAATTTAAAAAAACAAATAAAATAAATTACCAAATATTTGGCTTTCCAAAAGTCAAATATAAAAGCTTTCCAACAACCCCAACAACTCACATCACTCAATCAAGTGACATTTGATTTGACGTTTGATGTGACATTTGATTTGACACTTGATGTGACTTGTGTGCCGCACTCGAATTTGAAATGCGAATACGCTCGCAAATAATCTCGGGCTCGGGTTTTCTAATTCCAAATTAACTAATTTTCCGTTGCGTCGTAATTAAATGATTACGCCTAACCAAGTCACTATTCACGTCGCTAACGAATTAATTCTAAATTAATTCGTTCGCCCGAATTAAAATCTAATTTTAATTCCGCATCGAAATCTAATTTCGTTTAATATATCAAATATACTAATTCATCGATTAATTCCAAATTAATCGTGATCTCTCTTTAATTGATATTTTATCCCAGATAAAATATCTCCGCAATTAATCCCAGATTAATTTTCTCTCTCATCTAATTAATCCCAGATTAATTAAAGTGCGAGTCATACGTCATCGGTGAATCTTTGGGAAGCGACCAATGAGATCCCCGAATATGTTGGCAGTAAATTCAGTCGTCGGAGTATCCTAACACGTAAGTACCTCGTACTACGTTTTACCGATTTACAAGACAAGGTTGGCCTCTAGCAAAGCGCCATGCCTACCCAATTCTCCGGAAATATCCTTACAGGAATAAAGGATCTGTATCAGGCGTAGTATACGTAGTATTGCATATTTCTGTCCAGTATCGGATGATCACATGCAAGGCCTGGGGCTGGTACAGTGTCTGCCCCGTACGAAGCATATATCGGATAACAAGCAACTAGTCTCTTTAATATCGGATAATCATGACCAAGTCATATTATCCCGACGGTTGCAACCTTATATAGAGAGCCAATTCTGTATCCCTACACGATCATCATCTCCATATGACTGGAGTGACAATTCCGTCTTGACATCACACCCAACACACTACGATTCTCGACATACCCAGAATTGGCGTACACAGAAACCGGTTAAAGCCCTGGATGACCTCAACCAAAGTATATTGATTGTCGTTTGCATTAGCGGTGCAAGTCTCAGGTTAAGTCCAAATACACCTACCCTGATTTCGGATTTCCATAGACACATAGTCATACTACCAATGGAATTCCGAGGGGGTCTTATCCAGAGCGAAGCTGTTTCCCGTACCATCGGCAAAACACAACCTCATATTACACTTGCATGAGTATCATATACCCAAATATATGAGAACTATGTCGTTGTGCCCTCACAACGTGCACAAGTGTAATACTAGTCTTTTACGCATTCATCGATGTCCAATCTCGATAGTGCTCTAACTAGGGATATTTAATGATTTATCCTTCGTGGATTGATACTGTCTCATATCATTCTCAATCTAGGAACAAATCACAGAGACCTCATATCATTTATATATCTAGGTGATCTAATCACAAATGATAAGAGTGCAATCTCCTTTGTCATATAGTTAATTTGTACAACAACACCGTGATCTGTACAAATAGTGACGCTATGGGTCATAATTGTCCAACAATCTCCCACTTGGCCTATAGCTAGTCACTCGAGTGCTTGACACCCGAACTATGTACTGTTGGCTCAAATTGCTGATGAAAGACTTTCGTCAGCGGAATTTCATGATTATCATCTGATGCGATTTATTCGATCATCACATCGCCATGATGTATGATCCGAACGAATCAGATTAATAGTCGAAGTATGTATCTGGATCATTGATGAGACCATTAATTCTTTAGCCTGTGCTCGAGCCTAGCTCAGTTGTTAACAGAACTATATCTAATCTAATTAGATTTGTTATCGACCCAAATGGCTTCTATTGCCGCTTCAGCTGCAGCAATAACCCGCATTTGTTGTTTATTCGGTAACAGTATCTTGCTTGGAAGATTTCCAGCTCACTCTACCGTTATTCAAATTGTATAATACCGTTTGCGACTTATAGTCGTCTTTATCGGTTAGGAAACTTGCTACAGTGATCCCAGTCACTTCAAGTTCTCCTTCTCCAGAGACTAAGACAGCATCCTTAGTTCTCTAAGATACTAACGGATCAATCCAGTGACTATCACTCGGATTGGCCTGTTTGTGAATCCATATACTCAAAGCGTATGAGACACCAGGTCCCGTACATTTTTCAATGTATGAGTTCTCGGAGAGTTTTCTCGAAAGCCACGCTTTCACCGATTGTTTATATGGGAATATCATTTCCATGAAATGACATATTATCATTATTTATAGGACAGCATCCGTCAGTGCGCTCCCACTAACCCTCTTATATACACAAGAATCATTTCGTTTTGAATTAAATCATAAACCATTATGATTACATCAAAGCGATAATTCCAAGAACCTATGCTTGCTTCAATCCAAACATGGATCGAATAACCTACAAACCTTGTTTGCTAGTTTTGGTACGACAAAACCGTCAGGATATTGTAAACATCCTCCAAAAGGTTTCCCTTTCAGGAAAGCGATTTTCCCGTAATGCTGTCATATTTCATACATGAAACATGCAGCGTTAGCAAAGATTATCCAAATGGATTTACCGTGGCAACAATTAAAAGGTTGAATCGTAATCAACACAATGTTGATAATGATACATTTCCGCTACAAGCTTAGCTTAGTACGTTGGTATGTTGCCATCCATGTACGTCTTCCTTGAAGACTTATAAAGTACCAATAGCCACAATGCCTTGTGGTACATCAACTAGTATCCAAACATAGTTGATATACATGGAATTCATTTCGAACTCATGACACTTTGTCATAATAGGGAGTCGATACCTTGTATCACTTCCTCATACGCAGTTAGTTGGTATTCCTCAATAAGATAGACATCTTTATGAGCTGAGATCAGAAACCCATACCCCAGGTTGTTTTCTGACTCTCTCTGACATACGTGGTTCTTGTGTATTTGAAGATTATGGTATAGTTTCATCCTTGATGAACTATAAGTGTTCCATTAGGATTCAGTGCCTGGAACAATATCACTCTGATTTTCATCGGGTTATACTATCCTCCCACTTACTAGTGCATATCGGTATTCCTCTTAGGAAAACCACATGGTGAGAAACAATCTAATTGTTCTCTTGTGAGTTGTATAAGTACTATATTTAGGTATCACTAGGATAACCTACAATTGGCACGAAATATGTCAAACAGATTTTTATGGAACCTTATTCTAAATAAGTTCTGCACTATTAATGTTTATCCGTTGAAGGAAATGGTAGCTCAGAGCGACTCATGATTAACTTTATCATGTCCAACAAAATTCGGTTACTCAGTTCGGACACACCGTCACCTTGACATGTTCCAGGAGGAGTCCTCATTTGAAAGATTACTATACTCTTTCTGTATCTTAGAAACTTATTGCTTAAGTATTTTCCATTATGGTCTTACCGTGATGGTTTAATACTCTAGCCGATCTGTTTGTCTATTTCGTGTCGAAACTCTAAAGTTTCCGATTTGTGTTCTTCAAAAGAAACACGTAACCATAACGCGATGCCATATCCGTAAAGGTCACGAAATATTCATATCCACCTCTAGCCTAGCTAGACATGGGCCCACTTGCTTCACAATGAACTAGGGCTAACAGATTGGTGGCATTTGCACTTTTACCAAGTAAATAGTGTTTTAGGCACTTTGCCCAATAAACTGGATTCGTATACTTTATTTGAATAGAATCAAATCAGTCCGAGTACCCACTCTTCAAAAGTGTAGATATACGAGTCTTGTTTGATTGTGTCCCATACAACAATGCCACAATATGTTTCTTATGATCAAATCAGTTTGAGCTATTTGTTTGTCATTATATACGTTTGAGATTTATTTATATTCAAAATATAAATGATGTTATTCACATCTAATGTGTTTATCTCAATATCATCTTTATATAATAAAACACTTTAGTGTTCTAAAATATAAAGGTTCACCCGCAGCGGGTTAAACACTGATATAAAGATAATGTATCTAGTCAAACTAGTTACATTATAACAGTTTCCTAATCCTGCTCATTATAGATTCTGAACATCAGTATATATTTATGTACCACACTAAGTATTTAAAATCTAATTTCAATACTAGTAGTGAACACAATCTTGACAAACATATTTGAAGTCGGAGCCTTGCACCGTCTTCAATTCCTTCATGTCTGCTTTGTTCAAACGGCAGTCACGCTTCCGCGATCCCGTTTGCCACAATTTAGGCATACATTTTGAGATATGTCCTTTATCTTTCTAAAAGATTATAATGATTTTGCCTTTGCCCTTTTTCAGCATTCCAGAAGCCTTTGGCCATGCCTCGGGTTTCTAGAATATCGAAGTAAGGTGCGCCTTGCGCTACTTGCCTTATTGCAAACTTTGACTTTATCTCCTTGAGAATAGTCATTAACTCTCTAAGAGTTTACTATTGCAATATTAGTACTTCTAAAATCTAAAATAAATCTTTGAAGATCCTTTAATTCCTTTATCATACTTTAAGGATCTAATCCTTAGTTCTGATTCAGAAATTAAGGAGTATACTGCGGTAAGTATAATGGATTAAGCACTAAAGTTATCATCACATTCATCTTCCAAAGATTATGCTCTACTATTTGCTTAACTCCGGGCTTTAGGCATAATATGTTATTTTATCAAATAAAGTAACTTATTATTTTTCCAGGACCATCCTGAAATTTATTCCCAATTTGAAAATTAAACCATTTAAACACATTTCCCCTAGGATTATGTATTAAACATCAATCTTTCAATTTATATATTGATTCTAATAGTCCAATTATTTAATCAACGATTTAGGTACTATTTATTATAATGATTACAATAGTCCAACTATTTAATCAACTATAATTTAATAGATTAAAATCAATTATATTGATTACTATAATCCAATTATAAAATCAACTATAAATGATTAGTTTGAATATATAGTCCAACTATTTATTAAAACAACATCTAAATATTAGTCCAACTAACATTTAATTATTTGACGAATTGATAATTGTTTGAGCGCGTATTGCGAGTAATTGAACGAATATTGCAAATTCAATTCTTGCCTCCCAATATTTTTCGGCGAGCCTCTAACCCTTTGTCGAGTACTCGGGAAACCGCGTTTCCTAGTGGGCTAGGATCCCGTTAAATTTCACACAATCTTGACTTTAGCCAACAAATGGTATGATAATTAACTAGGTAGATCTCTAAGATCGATTGGATCCAATCCAATTCCTAGATCCGGTAGGGGGACATCCAAGTCCGAAACATATATCTTATATATGCCAATACATCCAATGTATTACCTAACCTTTTTCCTCTGAATCAACTAAGCCTTGGCTTTGGCACAACAAACTTAGTGATCCCAGTTAAGCGCGACCCATTGACTATGGAAAGCTTCGTAATCAATGTCGATGGACAAGAAGTGGTCTTGACTTTGGCCAACAAACCATAACTTGGACAAGACACTGATATGGAACAAAGCCTTCGTGATTCAAACACATCTTCGACAGACAAAGGCCTTGACTTTGGCCAACAAGCCAATGCCAGTCTCGGATCTTGAGTGAGAATCACTCAATGGAAGGAAAAACGCTTAATATTTTGCGAGGGTTTTTCGAGTGTAAATTGGCAACCAATTTATTATCTTTGTTAAGGTCTCATCATCATACACCCTTAAACATGCATTCTAAACACATAATAAAGTGCATATGTAAAATAATAATGATATGCGGATAGATACTTTACACATTTATCCTAGATCAAATCTCCCCATTTCTCTCTCCATGCTAGCACATGTATTTACTTCTACCTGTTACACTACACTTCTAAAGAAACCTCATTTACATTGAGGGGAATAGGTGAGAAGAGAATACAAAGAATAGAGAGGTAATAAGGCTGGACACGCAGGTCCAATTAATAATCGAATTTATTACAACAATTTCTAAAATCGCCTCACCCATCTAATATCCATCTGATATACATTATTCATGCATCGCAACCATGTATTCACACAAGCATGTTATCAATCAATCTAATCAAATTAATTAATATGATAATTAGTGATCATCCAATGTTCAAACAACGATTTGATTTTGTTCGAGTCAAACTCGTTTTGCGAATAAGTACTTAAAGTATGAATTCTTGAATTAAATTAAACTACATCATTAAATCCAATTTAATATGCATTCAATTCTAATTCACTATTTAATTACAAATTAAATGTCACACTTTATTTACGAACCTTTACGACTTAAATTCCAAATTTAATCGTTACGGGTCTCAAAGCCCGATTAATACCCAATATTAATTTAATTAAAGTCCAATGGGCTTTTAATTAATTTCTTAAGGCGTGGACTTTTGGTCAACTCGGGTCAAACCGAATAACCAAAATCCAATCCGGTTTACCTCATAAGCCTAGAAATCAATCTTGGCCCATTAGGCCCAATTAAACTTTAAAGGTTCACTAAGTCGCATTTGGGCTTTATGGTTACGGTTTTGGGCCCAATTGGATCCAATCCAATTTTCCTAAACCCAACTTTGTACAACAAGCCCATTAAGCCCAATAACAACATTTAAGCCCAAATACAATTTCAAGCCCAATTTATTAAACACAAAAATTCCAAATTTCCCATTTAATTAAACTAAAGTGTATTTACATAATTAATCACCCAAATCATTATTTCCAAAACACAAATTAGGCTAATTAATCATGCTCATCTACATCAATTAGTGTCCAACACAAATTAACAGAAAATCAAACCCAATCATGCTTCTAATGCTCTCGGCAATTTGGGGATTTTACGTCTGATTCGAATTCAATCCAATCAATTCCACAATCGACATTAAATCATCATCCCGAATGATTTCCAACACATCCAATTGTCAAAAATCAAAAATCCCAAGACATTTTAGGGGTAGACCAATTCGGCCAACATGAAAAAATTGGGGAAAAATGTTCCTAACATCATTTCAACAAATTGATCCAATAAATCCTTAATTCAAACATATTTAAGCATACTAATCCATTCAATTTCATTAATCATGCTCAAAATCAAGTTTGCCCAATTTTAAACCCTAAATAAATTTCATGCTTTTAACCAAGCTCTTGATACCATTGTTGGAGATTCTAAGGGTCCCAAGGATCACAAATCAAGCATGAAACATATGCGAATACATTCGAGGAAGTCACGGAATACTTACATCGAGCGGTTGAGCGACGCGGAGGCGAACAAAAATTTATGTTTTGCTCACTGGTTTGTGCGTGAGTGCTATGACAATCCACTGATTGGCCTTCATTTGGGTCCTTCGTCAAGCTCCGAGCTTCGTCGAACGGTTCCCGGCTCATGGGTGGACTTCCCTATCACCTTCGCATTGATCCGGAGTGTGCTAGCACTCACGATTTTGCCACAAAATCACACTTTGCTTCCTATTTTTCTTCAAGAGTCATGGCAGTTCACTGCCAACCAGAAGAAAAATGTCCACTTTGGGCGTGTAGAGAGGAGAGAAAAATTTGCTCCATACGTGAGCAATGAGAGAGAGAATTAAATGTGTTGTTTTGTGTTTTTAGTGTATCTAATACACTTATTCATTTTCAAAAAACAAATAAAATGAATACCAAATATTTGGCTTTCCAAAAGTCAAATATAAAAGCTTTCCAACAACCCCAACTCACTTCACTCAATCACTTAATCAAGTGACATTTGATTTGACGTTTGATATAACATTTGATTTGACGCTTGATGTGACTTGCGTGCCGCACTCAAATTCGAAATGCGAATGCGCTCGCAAATAATCTCGGGCTCGGGTTCGCTAATTCCAAATTAACTAATTTTCCGTTGTGTCGTAATTAAATGATTACGCCTAGCCAAGTCACTATTCACGTCGCTAACGACTTAATTCTAAATTAATTCGTTCGCCCGAATTAAAATCTAATTTTAATTCCGCGTCGAAATCTAATTTCGTTAATATATCAAATATACTAATTCATCGATTAATTCCAAATTAATCGTTATCTCCCTTTAATTGATATTTTATCCCAGATAAAATATCTCCGCAATTAATCCCAGATTAATTTTCTCTCTCATGTAATTAATCCCAGATTAATTAAAGTGTGAGTCATACGTCATCGGTGAATCTTTGGGAAGCGACCCATGAGATCCCCAGATATGTTGGTAGTAGTAATTCGGTCGTCGGACTATCCTAACACGTAAGTACCTCGTACTACGTTTTACCGATTTACAAGAAAAGGTTGGCCTCTAGCAAAGTGCCATGCCTACCCAATTCTCCGGAAATATCCTTACAGGAATAAAGGATCTGTATCAGGCGTAGTATACGTAGTATTGCGTATTTCTGTCCAGTATCAGATGATCACATGCAAGGCCCGGGGCTGGTACAGTGTCTGCCCCGTACGAAGCATATATCGGATAACAAGCAACTAGTCTCTTTAATATCGGATAATCATGACCAAGTCATATTATCCCGATAGTTGCAACCTTATATAGAGAGCCAGTTCTGTATCCCTACGCGATCATCATCTCCATATGACTGGAGTGACACTTCCGTCTTGACATCACACCCAACACACTACGATTCTCGATATACCTAGAATTGGCGTACACAGAAACTGGTTAAAGCCCCGGACTACCTCAACCAAAGTATATTGATTGTCGTATGCATTAGCGGTGCAAGTCTCAGGTTAAGTCCAAATACACCTACCCTGATTTCGGATTTCCATAGACACATAGTCATACTACCAATGGAATTCCGAGGGGGTCTTATCCAGAGCGAAGCTGTTTCCCGTACCATCGGAAAAACACAACCTCATATTACACTTGCATGAGTATCATATACCCAAATATATGAGAACTATGTCGTTGTGCCCTCACAACGTGCACAAGTGTAATACTAGTCTTTTACGCATTCATCGATGTCCAATCTCGATAGTGCTCTAACTAGGGATATTTAATGATTTATCCTTCGTGGATTGATACTGTCTCATATCATTCTCAATCTAGGAACAAATCACAGAGACCTCATATCATTTATATATCTAGGTGATCTAATCACAAATGATAAGAGTGCAATCTCCTTTGTCATATAGTTAATTTGTACAACAACACCGTGATCTGTACAAATAGTGACGCTATGGGTCATAATTGTCCAACAAAGAAGACCATATCATGTTGAGTATGACGAAGTAATCACAGAGTGTGATCAAGACATCCAGTTTGGTTAGACCCACCGATCTGATTCTCCGAAATGAAATCATCGAGTTGGCTCACTTAAGGAATAAACTGCGAAAGAGCCATGGCACACACACACTAGGAGTCTAGTTCAGATCACCTATTCAGAGGATCAGAGTTGAGTGTATCAAGTACTTTTAAAGTTCTCAGGTTTCGATGCGAAAGCATTCGTTGAGGACGAAAATATGTCTAGCTATCAGGATTATCTCATGAGAGGCAATTTAATATGTTGAAATGAAACATCACATCACTAGTATCAGTCTTATCGGGTATGGCACTCTGGGGGTGAGGCCCACATCTTTATCAAAATCAGTCTTGCCGGATATGGCACTCTGGGGGCGAGGCCTACATATTTATCAGAATAAGTCTTGCCGGGTATGGAACTCTGGGGGCGAGGCCCACATCTTTATCAGAATCAGTCTTGTCGGGTATGCCGCTCTGGGGGCAAGGCCCACATAGTTCAGTATCAGTTCTGTCGGGTATGGCACTCTGGGAGTGAAGCCCACATTAGTTCAGAATCAGTCTCGCCGGGTATGGCGCTCTAGGGGCGAGGCCCACATAGTTCAGTATCAGTCTGGCCGAGTATGGCACTCCGAGGGCGAGGTCCACTTTAGTTAAGTATCAGTTTAGCCGAGAATGGTACTCCGAGAATGGAAACACAGTTCGGGAATGAACAAGCCGTGAATGGCACTCCAAGAATGGAAACACAGTTTGGGAATGAACAAGCCGGGCAGTCTTGTTAGGTATGGCACTCCAGGTACGGAGACATCAGTATCAATTTTGCCGGGTATGGCACTCTGGGTATGGAGACACATCAGTATCAGGACCAATTCCCACCCTCCCAACCCTCGTTAGATAACAGCAACAAATAAAGACTTCGATGTTTACCTCCAGAAACAAGTGAATCCGTAATGGAAGGAGAGCGAAACAAAAAACCTCAAGCCCTAGTACAAGAGCAGAATAGAAGAGGAAAATATCTCTAAGTAAAAGATTTAGAAGAGAAGTTGTCTAGATGAAATGATGAAGAGAGAAAGTAATAGTCAAGCAATTACAGAATACTAAAGGACCGGCGTTAGACATGACTAGGGACATGTAAAAGATGATATCCTTCGGATAAGGAGACAAAAGCATAGATTACAGAAGTTCCAGATATAGACTAGAGTAGGAAAAAAGACAAAAAGGACAGCAAGTAAAATATTTAGAGGTGGAACTGTCGAGGTAAGACGACAATAGAAAAAGATACTAGATAAACAATGACAGAGGTATATAAGCGCTAAGATAAACTTTCGATGGTTAAGTTAAGTAGTACTACGGAACAACAAGCTTTCTCAGCATCGAGATAAGACCGGAATTCCATCAGATAAGAAATGGAAGAAAGGTAGCAAGTATAACCCATAAGTTCCCATGCAATATACCTAGCTAAGAAATAAGGCAAACTACGACCTGGAACATATTTATTGAGGTATAACATAAATATGACCAAAGAAAATAAATATACGAGATATTATTGAGACTGCAACAACATTTGACCAAATAAGATTATGGGAGTAACTGAGAGGAAGATATCCTAGAAAGAACCATATGAGAGGATAAGTTAGCGTAAAAAGAACAGTAATCAGATTTATATTAACAATGAACATAAGGTACGAAATTTTAATAATAACCAGAATCCAATCACCAGCGTCGCTAAATATAATGGATATTGATGAGCGAAAAATATATCAATATTTACCGCCCATTTTACTTAATATTTTGTTTAGTTTCTCGGATTTGATGAACGTTTTGATGTGTTTTAGTTTATTTTGCAGATAAAATAATTTTGGGACTAAATGGAATCATTTAAGACGAAATGTGGGTCAAATAAGGGAAAAAATTGGACTTGACATATTAATTTTGGAGATTGGAAACTTGAAAGGGCGTTCTAAAGAAGTACAGTTTCGGAAATTCCAGTTTAGCATAATTGTGTTTTTTGGTATAACTTTATACTCCGATATCGGATTGACCTGATGCAAGTTTCAGATTAAAGAAGACTCAAAGATCTACAATTTTGAAGATCAAAATAATTTCGAATTCTGAATATTTCATGACCGAATTGATGAAATATCCGTAATTGTGTTATTTGTAATTATTAAAGTAATTATAAAAAAATAAATAAAATAAATAAAAAATAAAAATAGTCAAACTCCAACCAAACATGATAGCAATTAGTGGAGGATTTGGTGGATTAATTAGTGAAGCAATTAGTGGAGCAATTAATAATGGATTTGGTGGAGGCAAAATTCTACCTATAAATACCAAGCCATTTCATTTGTAAATTCATACTTTCTTCTTTGAAATTCCTTATGAATAACTAGGAAGATTGTATCTTGTTTGTTTATTTATAGCTTTAAGTAATTAATTTCACTTCCGCACTTTCTTTTCTTTACTTTTAAGTCTTTACTTTCCGCAATTTACTTTTACGCAATGAGGAGGTAACTCCTCATTGCTGGGGTAAAATGTAAAGATTTTATTATTGTTATTTAGAGTAATATCCCTTAATTATATTCTAATAACTATTTAAAACCTGACTTCACAATGATATCGCCATATTGGTCGGTTGATAATTAATTATTAATTTGACTTAACCAGGATACCACCTATACGGCTGGTTGGTAATTATCATGCAAAGTTAATATATTATATTAAGGGAGAAATCTAAAATAGTAGTAATAAAAGTGGATCATTTAACCCCCATCATTTTCTTTTATTGTACTTTTACTTTATTTAATTTCAGCAATTTACTTTTACTTTATTTACTTTCAGTAATTTACTTTTCACCAATTTACTTTTCAGTATTTAATTTCCAGCAATTTACTTTGTCTTTTATTTTATTTAAGTTTTTACTACTCCTAAATATGTGTCGTAACTAAGTCAGTTATCTGGGGTTGTGATGAAGTCCAATAACACCGGTTTATAAGGGGTTAAATTATGGTTTGGGTAATATAAAGGTTTATTTATTGAGCCTTAGTCTTAATACGTCTTGTTAACTGGCCAGTAATAAGATTGATTCGGTAAACTTAAAATGAACTTGGAAAAGGGATTTTAGGTTAAAGACCTTAGACTCAATAGCCCACGATCTTCCTTAAGGATAGATAACCCTTTAATAGATTTCCTTATAGGATAGGAATATACCTGTCGGGCGGGGGTATCCATAATTGGAACTTAATCTTAATGAATTCAGATAACTTAATTGACATAGGAATATGATTAATCGGGTTACACTGGGTATTTGTATCTAACCATCGGAAGAGGCTTTTACATAATTTCATGTTCCAGTTTAATAAATCGATATATTACACAACCATAAGATAACCACTTCATCTTTAAAAATGATATTGGAAATATTCACAACCTTGGATAGTTTTATAAAATAGAATTTTCCTAAATCTACTTTCAAGCAATTTCATTTACTTGTTTTAAGTTTAAAGTCACCATCCAATCAAATAACCAATCCATTAGATACTCGTAAAAATTTGACTTCATAAATTAATAACAAGAGGTTTTAAGTCCTCGTGGGATCGATACTTTTTATACTACTTGAACGATACGTGTGCTTGCGTTATACGTGTGTGAAAACATCGGTCAAGTTTTTGGCGCCGTTGCCGGGGACTTATATATCTTTCACTATTAGTTTTGAGGTTATATACCTTTACTTGTGTCTAATTTTCTTTTTCTTATTATTTTTGTTTTCTTGTGTTTTAGGTTCTCAGAAAACTACATGAGACGAACCAGAAGCATTGAAATCCGACCGCTTGACCCAGAGATTGAAAGAACCATCAGACAGTTGAGAAAGGAAAGGCGAGAAGGCTAAGAAGCACTGATCAACATGGAACCTGAACCTTTGGAGGTTGCACCACCAATTCCTATTCGAGACAGAACCATTCATGTGGTTGATGGCCTCATTTCCTGTATTATACTTCCTCCCTTACCAACAAATACGTGTGACATCAAAACATGCATTCAGATGATTCAACAACCAGTTCAGTTTGGGGGGGATGCAACTGAAGATCCTAATGCCCATATCAGCAACTTCCTGGAAGTTTGTGGTGCTTTCAACTATAACCGAGCAGCTGAAGAAGCTATGAGACTGCGAGTTTTTCCATATTCCTTAAACGACAGAGCTAAGGCTTGGCTACATTCACTACCAGCAAGATCCATCACAACTTTGAACACTTTAGCCACCAAATTCCTTGCAAAGTACTTTCCACCAGCCAGAACAGCAAAGTTGAGGAATGACATCACATCCTTCGTGCAGCAAGATTCAGAATCCCTCTGAGAAGCTTTGGAAAGATTCAAAGATTTGCTCTGGAAATGTCCTCACCATGAGATTCCAAAGTGGATTCAAGTCCAAACTTTCTATAATGGACTTTCTGGACTAATGAGAACCACAATTGATGATGTTGCTGGAGGAGCTTTGATGGCAAAAGGAGAAGATCAAGCCTGTGACTTAATTGAAGAAATGGCTAACAACAATTCCTTGTGGCCAACATAAAGAAGCATTATCCAGAGAATTGCAGGAATATATGAAGTTGGAGCCAACTCAGTAGTGAATACTGAGTTGGATCAGATGTGCAAATACTTGGAAACACTTAGCGCACAAGTTGTAAACATTGCCAGAACCACAAGTTCACCATATGGAGGAGCACCAGAGCCAAACCAACATAAAGAAACGGTGAATTACGTCAACAATTTCAACAGACATGGGAACAATACATATTCCAACACCTACAACCCAGGGTGGAGGAATCATCCCAGTTTCGCATGGAGCAACAATTCAGGGCAAATAAACAACCCACCACCCGGATTCCAACAGCAAAACAAAGGCCAGGAGCAGGCAAATGAAACAGGAATAGTAGAAGTGTTGACCCATTTGAAAAAGATAGAAACAAAACATGACTCTCAAGCAGTTAGGTATGATGCTTTGTTTCAATCTCATGCAGCATTAATTCAAAGTCAATCTGCTTCTATTAAAGCACTGGAGAATCAAATTGGACAACTGGCCAATGCTCAGAGTTACAGACCGCCAGGTAACCTTCCTAACAACACAGAACCAAATCTAAAGAACATGGGGAAGGAGCAATGTCATACCATCATTTTAAAAAGCGGTATTGAAATCAATAAAAATGTTGGAGTCAAGGCAACTGTTGAGGAAGTTCCAAAAGAAAGCTGCGAAGAAGTTCCACAGATGGAGGAAAAAGAAGCAAATGAAAAAGATCAAGAAAGGATCACTCTACCTCCACCTTTTCCACAGCGTCTCCAGAAGAATAAACTAGACAAGCAATTTTCTCGATTCCTGGAGATCTTCAAAAAGCTGCATATCAACATTCCATTTGCAGAAGCTTTGGAACAAATGCCCAGCTATGTCAAATTCATGAAAGACATTCTTTCACGAAAATAGAGATTGGGAGATTACGAGACAGTAGCATTATCAGAAGAATGCAGCGCTATCATCCAAATGAAGCTTCCCCTAAAATTGAAAGATCCTGGCAGTTTCAATGTTCCTTGCACCATAAGAGAATATGACTTCGGTAAGGATTTATGTGACTTAGGTGCAAGTGTTAACTTAATGCCTTTTTCTATTTACAGGAAACTACAGATTGGAGAAACAATGCCTACCTCAGTCTCTCTACAACTTGCTGATAGAACGCTCGTATTTCTGAGAGGTGTAGTTCAAGATGTGCTAGTCAAGGTTGACAAATTTATTTTCCCAGTAGATTTTATTATCCTTGATATGGAGGAAGACGAAGATGTGCCGATCATCATCGGGAGACCATTCTTCGCTACTCGTCGATCCATTATTGATGTACAGAAAAGAGAACTAACCATGAGGGTACATGACCAAGAAGTAACATTCAATGTTTTCAAGGCCATGAATTTCCCAGATGAGGAAAAGTATGAGGAATGTTTCAGACTTGATGTGATAAATAGTACCATCCAGAACTCCAATTCAATGCAAAGTTATACTGACAAACTTAAAGCATGTCAATTGCTTGTGGAGCCTGAAGATAAAGCGTACTGCGCACTGAAGAAGCCTATTCTTGCACTACAAGCAACAAAAGACGAACAGTTCCACCAACTCAATGAATTGGAGGAATTTCACATACAGCCTTTTGAGAATGCCAAATTGTACAAAGAACAGGCCAATAAGAGAAATGATAAGAATTTAGTGCGCATACAACTGGAACCAGAGCAGAAGGTACTGTTCAACAAGTCAAGCTTGAAACTCTTCCCATGGAAGCCAAAATCACAGTGGTCAGGTCCATTCTTAATCACCAAGGCTTTACCAGATAGAGCCGTTGAGTTACATGATCCCTACTCCAACAAAACATTCAAGGTTAAAAATAAGCGTGTCAAACACTACTAGAGAGAATCAATTGAGGGACAAAAAGAAAGTGTCACACTTTCAGATCCATCATAACGTTCAGGCAGTCATGTCTAGCTGACGACGTTAAATTTAGTGCTAGTTGGGAGGCAACCCATGCAATTTGTGTATATATTGTGATTTGGTGTGTTTTATTTTTGTGTGTTTAATTTATGTATGTAATATCAGATTTCAGGATTGAAGAAATTCTTGCAAATCTTCACAAGCAATTTCCTTCTCTCCCTCAAAATTCTCTGATGAAAGTCTATAAAGCTCGCTTGAAACGGATGAGACTATTGATGATTAATGGTATTCCTACTGACATTCATTGGATTATTGAAGCACAGGTCCGATTGGCAGGTGAGTGTTGGACAATTATGACCCATAACATCACTATTTGTACAGAACATGGTGTTGTTGTAAAAATTAACTATGTGACAAAGGAAATTTCTCTTTTATCATTTGTAATTGGATTACCTGGATATATAAATGATAAAAGTCCTTATGATTAGTTCCGGATTAATAAGATATGAGACAGTATTAATCCACAAAGGTTTAATCATTAAATATCTCTAGTCGTAGTATTATCGAGACTGGACATCGATAATGTGGAATAGGCTAGTATTACACTTGTGCATGTTATGGAAGCGTAACGGCATAGTTCTCATATATTTGGGTATTGGATACTCATGCAAGTGTAATAGGAGGTTCTGTTTACCGATGGTATTGAAACAGCTTCGCTCTGGATAGACCCCTCGGAATCCTATTGGTAGTATGACTATGTGCCTATGGGAATCCGAATCGGGGTAGGTGTATTTGGTCTGAACCTGAGACTTGTATCGCTAATACTTGCAACAATCAATATACTTTGGTTTTGGTTGTCTGAGGCTTTAACAGGTTATGTGTACGCCTCTTCTGCGTATATTGAGAATCGTAGTGTATTGGGTGTGATGTCAAGACGGAAGTATCACTTCAGTCATATGGAGATGATGATCACGCAAGGATACAGAACTGGTACTCTAAGTGCTATAGCCATCGGGGAAGTATGACTAGGTCATGACTTTCCGATCATAAAGAGACTAGTTTCTTGTGATCCGATATATGCTTCGTACGGGACAGACACAACTCCTGCCCCAGGCCTTGCATGTGACATCCGATATTGGATCGTAATACGCAATACTACGTATACTACGCCTGACAAAGATCATACATTTCGTAGAAGAATATTTCTGGAGAATTGGGTAGGCACGGTGCTTTGCTAGAAGCCAACCATGTCTTGTAAATCGGTTAGTGCGCGGTACCGGGTACGCACGTGTTCGGATAGTCCGATGACCGTATTTACTGTCAACATATCCAGGGATCTCTTGGGTCGCATCTCAAAGATTCACCGATGATGTTTGACTCGAACAATATTAATCCGCGATTAATTAAGAGAGAGAATATTAATCTGGGATTAATTAAGAGAGAGGATATTAATCTGGGATTAATAAAGAGAGAAAATTAATTTGGGATTAATTACGGCAAGAATTAATCTGGGATTAATTATCAGAGAAAGAATTAATCTGGTATTAATTGCGTCGAGAATTTATCTGGG
The DNA here is from genome assembly GCA_019454045.1 of Zanthoxylum bungeanum. NCBI lineage: Eukaryota > Viridiplantae > Streptophyta > Magnoliopsida > Sapindales > Rutaceae > Zanthoxylum > Zanthoxylum bungeanum. The sequence goes on from SKCR01023513.1 coordinate 287,640, forward strand.
ATTAAATTCGTCGAGAGGAGAGAACGCGAATAATTTGGAATTAATCGGTAAAATAAATTTAATAGTTAAATTAGATTTTACTATTTAATTTATTTAATTGGGCTAAATAATATATTAGATATATTAATTGAAATCGAATTTCAACGCGGAAATTAAATTAGATTTTAATTTTAGCGAACAAATTAATTTGGAATTAATTCGTGAGCGACTTTAATGATAATTTTGCGAGGTATAATTATTTTATTAAATTAGATTTAATTGCGTCGCGACGGAAAAATTCGTTTAATCGGATTAAACGAATCGGACCCCAAAGTGTGTTGTGTAAGTAATTTGAATTTTGAATTTAATGTGGTGGGACCCACTCACTTACATCAACTAGTTATTTGTTGATGGAAGTCGTTGGGTAATAAATTGGATTTTACTTACCCATTTCACCAACCAACAAAATATATATTAAAAATGAATTTTGGAAATTCCTTTTTTTTATCTCTCTCTCACACCTTGGCCGAATGAATAGACATTGGCCGAATGAAAAAGCAATAGGCCGTATGGCCATTGACTTCTCTAATTCTTGGCTGACAAAAGAAAAGGTGCCATTAAATGCATGTGGCAGAAGAAGCAATTTGGCTTCTTTTAAATATAAAGCCACTTACTTCATTTCACACCTTGCCGGTAAGCAATTATTGAAAAAAATACAAAGGCATTTTTTTGCTCTCTCTCTGAACGAGATTGGCGAGAAGCAATTTCGTTCTTTTGAAGATGAATTGGCTTCTACTTTTTGAGAATAATAATGCCCCTGAATTCTCTCTATTAGGCCGAATGTAAGGCCACTGCCATTTTCCATTCTGGCCGAAAGCAATTGGCCTCTGTCTTTTCAAGACATGTCGATTGCTTACTTCTCTCCATAGGGAAAATTTGCTTCTCCTTGGGAGATCAAATTTGTTCCATTTGTTCCATTTGTTCTTGCTAGAACATAAGGGAGTCAAAAAGATGGTGATAGAGATACTCACCCACGAGTATGGAACCACAAGGAGGGCTTGGAAGCTTCAACATCCATGAAGAGTTTTGAAAGTCAAAGCCGATCAATGTAAGTTTATTCCGCAAACTTCTTGATTTATTCACACACGAATCACGTTTAGAGATCCTGTGGCATGTTCTAGGAATACTTACAGTGAGTCCTCTGACTCTTTTATTTCTCATCTGCCTGGTTTAGGAAGAAGCACATTTGCTAAAAAGAGAAGAGCTAAAAGAATGGGTGTTTGTTACAAATGTGCTCGTATGTTTTGTGATACTCATTGTCGTTTTTTAAGAATGGTGTATGATAACCCCGAAGATAAGATTAATTTCATTAGGGGTGGCTTGAGTAAAGAGACTTTGGATGACATATCCAAAACTCTTGAGACGCATCCCAGTGGATATGTATATCATGAAATTCGCAAGTTATATACCCTATTCCGAAAAGAAAGACAACAGTTAAGTCTCGGGAATCTGACTAAAAAAGACCATGTTTGCCAATTTATAAAAAAATTGGATGGGAAGCTTGTCCCTGACGCATGGACGTCAATCAAGCCGCTACTTTTTTTGTAAATATTATATCTCTTTGTTTTTCCTAATAATTGTGATTCGTTTTGTTATTTTCTTTTATTTTCTCCGACATGATCCAGACTTTTTAACCTTTCACGATTCATTTTACTCATCTTCCACTTTTTAAGACATTGTGGACAATATCTCATTTAGATTTGGGGGAGGGGAATAGTTATTTAGTATCTTGTTTTTATTGTGTTAACTTTAGTCAAAAAATTTCGAAAAATAAAATTAAAAAAAAATATTTTGTTTTTGTGTTTTTAATTTGATTAATAAGGTGAAATTGGTGTAAGAGATAGCCGAGTAAGGAATTTCCACTCCTGAGACGTATCTCAACCTATTTCGAAACAAGTTGATTTTTATTTATTTCCTTTTGAATTATTTTATTTGTGAATTCTCCATAAAACTAACTAAAATGGATCTGCATATGCTCAGTTCACAGATATTATCAATATGCATGGTAACATAGGGACATGAGATGTAATTGAAAAGTTTGTAATATTCAGTGCTCTAGTTTAATTGGAGGAAGCATCTCAAAAAGCGATAGAGTAAAAAAAAAAAAAAAAAAAAAACAACGTCCGAGATCCGAGTTATTAAGTCTGAATGGGTGTTTTAACACATAGTTCCCTAAAGCCAACTGGTTTGGGAGTCACTGACCCAAAGCTCGCTACATGGATCGAAGATGTTGCAAAAATATATATATCGGAAGTCCGAGTTATTAAGTCTGTATGGGTGTCTTAACATCTAGTGCCCTAAAGCCAACTGGTTTGGGAGTCATTGACCCAAAGCTCGTTACATTGATGGAAGATATTGTATATAAATAAAAAAAATTCAAAAATTAAGAAAAAAAAATAAAAAAAAAATCAGAAAAATTATTCCATTGCTACAAAAATGTGTGAATTCTGATAAAACTTTAGGACAAAAATATTACTCTCTTCTCAACTGCACTTGTGACTATTGTGGGTAAAATGAGTTGATTAATATTTTGTTAGCTGTGTATATGAAGAATGGTAAAAATAATCGGAGAATTTACTTATTTGGTGATTTGAAAGAAAGAAAACAACTAGTAACTTGGATAAGAAGTTTCATCTGTTTAGTCACTAACTTTTTTATTCTCTTTTCTCTTGTCTTTTTGCTTTTGTGTGCATTAGTTTTACTATCTCTTTACTTTTATCAAACGTTTGTGGGTATCGTTGTTGTAAGCCTTCACGAGACTACAACTCGTCCATTAGGGACACCTAGGGGTTTAAAGGCTTGTTGCATATACTAAATGCAACCGTGATCCCTACGAAAGTGGCTTAGTTTAATTTTAATTGTTTCTTGTATTTTATTTTGTTGTTTTGCTCGAGGACTAGCAAAATGTTAGGTTTGGGGGTGTGATGAGCGGAAAATACATCAATATTTACCGCCCCTTTTACTTAATATATTGTTTAGTTTCTCAGGTTTGATGAACATTTTGATTTGTTTTAGTTTATTTTGCAGATAAAATAATATTGGTGTTAGTGTTCCTAGAACATGCCAAGGATCTAATAAGCATGTAAAGGTGTTCATAAATTCAAAATAAGTTGCGGAATATACTTACAATGAACGGATTTGAGCTTTAAAATTTTGGGAGGAAGATCTCCAAGATCCTTCCTTTGTTGATGATTCCAACTCTTGAAGTGGTTTCCCTATCACCTTAGTTGATTTCTCCAAGTGCTAGCTTTGTTGATTTCGCAACAAAATCAAAGAGAGGAAGGCAAGAAGCTCACGCCAAGTTGAGAGGATTTTAGGGTTTTTCATTTCCAAAATGTGTTACAAGTGTGTCAAGTGTGTGAGAGTTAGTTTTGGTAAAAGGGTTTTACCCTTTTCACCCAAACTTGGTAGTTGGGTCTTGGTTTTCTAAAAACCAAAACCATGTAGATAATAAGCAAGTGGTATTGGCTTAAATGCCAACTACCCTCCCAACTACCACATTAAAGTGGGCCCCACATTTGAATTCAAAATTCAAATGTCTCTACAAACATTTGTCGCGGCTCGGATCCTTTTAATCCGATTAAACGAAATCTCGTCGCTAAATAATTAAATCTAATTTAATTAAATAACGATGCCTCGCAAATATATTACGAATGTCGTCTACGAATTAATTCTAAATTAATTCGTTCGTTCATATTAAAGTCCGACTTTAATTTCGTAATGAAATCCAATTCATATTAATATATCCGATATATTAATTTTAGCCCATACGAATAAATTAAATAGAAAAATCAAATTTAACTATTAAATTTATTCTACCGATTAATTCCAAATTAATCGCGTTCTCTCTCTTCCGAACACATTTAATCCCAGATTAAATAATACCTCAATTAATCCTAGATTAATTTTCTCTCTCTTAATTAATCCCAGATTAATTCTCTCTCTTAATTAATCCCAGATTAATTCTAATTCGAATCAACTGTCATCGGTGAATCTTTGGGAAGCGACCCAAGAGATCTCTGGATATGTTGGCAATAAATATGGTCATCGGATTATCCAAATACGTGCATACCTCGTACCATGTGCTTACCGATTTACAAGACATGGTTGGCTTCTAGCAAAGCATTGTGCCTACCCAATTCTCCAGAAATATTCTTACTGGAATATATAATCTATGTCAGGCGTAGTATACGTAGTATTGCGTATTGCGATCCAGTATCGAATGTCACGTGCTAGGCCTGGGGCTGGAATGTGTCTGCCTCGTACGAAGCACATATCGGATGTCTGGTAACTAGTCTCTATAATCGGATGAACATGACCTAGTCATATCATCCCGATGACTGCAGTACTTAAGAGCACTAGTTCCGTATCCTACGTGACATCATCTCCACTATGACTGGAGTGATACTTTCGTCTTGACATCACACCCAATACACTACGATTCTCAATATACCCAGCAGAGGCGTACACAGAACCGGTTAAAGCCCTGGACGACCAAAACCAAAGCATATTGATTGTCGCAAGTATTAGCGGTGCAAGTCTCAGGTTAAGACCAAATACACCTACCCTGATGTCGGACTTCCATAGACACATAGTCATACTACCAATGGAATTCTGAGGGGTCTATCCAGAGCGAAGCTGTTTACCGTACCATCGGTAAACACAACCTCCTATTACACTTGCATAAGTATCTAATACTTAAATATATGAGAATTATGCCGTTGTGCTCCCACAACGCGCACAAGTGTAATACTAGTCTATTCCGCATTATCAATGTCCAATCTCGATAATACTACGACTATGGATTATTTAATGATTAATCCTTCATGGACTGATACTGTCTCATATCATCTCAATCCAGGAACTAATATAGGGACCTCCTATCATTTATACATCTAGGTGATCTAATCACAAATGAAAAGAGTGCAATCTCCTTGTCACATAGTTAATTTGTACAACAACACCATGATCTGTACAAATAGTGACGCTATGGGTCATAATTGTCCAACAATCTCCCACTTGGCCTATAGCCAGTCACTCGAGTATCATACACCCGAACTATGTACGGTTCGCTCAAACTGCTGAGGAAAGGTTTTCGTCAGCGGATTTGCATGATTATCGTCTGATGCGATTTATACGATCATCACATCGTCACGATGTATGATCTGAACGAATCAGATGAATAGTCGAAGTATATATCTGGATCGTTGATGAGACCATTAATTCTTTAGCCTGCGCTGTAGCCTAGCTCAGCTGCTAATAGAACTATATCTAATCTAATTATATTTGTTATCGACCCAGATGGCTTCTATTGCTGCCTCAGCTGCAGTAATAACCCGCATTTGTTGTTTATTTGGTAACAGTATCTTGCTTGGAAGATTTCCAGCTCACTGTTCCGTTATTCAAACTGTATAGTACCGTTATTGTTATCGGTTAGGAAACTTGCAGTAGTGATCCCAGTCACTTCAAGTTCTCCTTCTCCATAGTTTAAGACATCATCCTTAGTTCTCTAAGATACTAACAAATGTTCTTAATATCAATCCAGTGACTATCACTTGGATTGACCTGTTTGTGACTCCATATGCTCAAAGCGTATGAGACACCAGGTCATGTACATTTTTCAATGTACGAGTTCTCGGAGAGTGTTAACAACTTTAAATCTATCCCAGTAGATCTCTATTCCTAGAATAAATGATGTTTCTCCCAAGAATTCTACAGAGAATTTTCATAAAATCCAAGCTTTCACCGATTGTAATACGGGAATATCATTTCCAAGAAATGACATATCATCATTATTTAGGACAGTCACTTTCAGTGCGCTCCCACTAACCTCCTTATATACACAAGAATCATTTCTCCTTTTGAATTAAATCATAAACCATTATGATTACATCAAAACGATAATTCCAAGAACCTAATGTTTGCTTCAATCCAAACATGGATCGAATAACCTGCAAACCTTGTTTGCTAGTTTTGGTACGACAAAACCGTCAGGATGTTATAAACATCCTCCAAAAAGGTTTCTGTTTAAGGAAATCGATTTTGACGTTCAGTTGCCATATTTCATGAATGAAACATGCAGCATCAGCAAGCATTATCCAAATGGATTTATCCATGGCAACATGTAAAAGGTTTCGTTGTAATCGACACAATGTTGATAACAATACATTTTCGCTACAAGCCTAGCTTAGTACGTTGGTATGTTGCCATCCATGTATGTCTTCCTTGAAGACTTATATACTACCAATAGGCACAATGCCTTATGGTACATCAACTAGTCTCTAAACATAGTTGGTATACATGGAATCCATTTTGGACTTCATGGCACTTTGCTATAATGGGGAGTCGATACCTTGTATCACTTCCTCATATGTAGTCAGTCCGTCTTCCTCAAAAAGATTGACATCTTTATGAGGTGAGATCAGAAACCCATACCTCCTAGGTTGTTTTCTGACTCTCTTCGATTAACGCGGTTCTTGTGTATTCGAAGATTGTGGTACAGTTTCATCCTTGATGAACTGTTTGTGTTCCATTAAGGACTAGGTGCCTTTGAACAGTATTACTCCGATTTTCATCGAGTTTTACTATCCTCCCACTTACCACTGCATATCGGTATTCCTCTTAGGAAAACTGCATGGCGAGCAACAATTACATTGTTCTCTTGTGAGTTGTATAAGTACTATACTTTGGTTTCCTTAGGATAACCTACAATTTAGGCACTTATCCGATTTGGGTTCTAGTTTGGTATCATCCTAACATATGCCCAACATCCCAAATATTCAGGAGTGAGAAAACCCAGTTTCTTTCCTGTCAATTTTTACTCTAATATCGGATTGAGCTGATGCAGGTTCTAGATTAAAGAATACTCAAAGATCTACAACTTTGAAGAACAAAAAATTTCGAATCCTGAATAGTTCATGACCGAAATTGATGAAATATTCGTAAGTGTGTTATGTGTAATTATTAAAGTCATTTTCAAAGCAAAAAAATAAATAAATAATTAAAAAATAAAAATAGTCAAACTCCCACAAAACATGATAGCAATTAGTGGAGTATTTGGTGCAGAAATTAGTGGAGCAATTAATAATGGATTTGGTGGAGCATTTAATAATATATTTGGTGGAGGCAAAATTTTGCCTATAAATACCATCAATTCATTTGTAAATTCATACTTTCGTCTTTGAAATTCCTTATGAATAACTAAGAAGATTGTATCTTGCTTGTTTATTTACACCTTTCAGTAATTAATTTCATTTTCATACATTCTTTTCCTTACTTTTAAGTCTTTACTTTCCGCAATTTACTTTTACGTAATTCAGAGGTAACTCCCCCTTGCTGGGGTAAAAGGTAAAGCTTTTATTATTGCTATTTAGAATAATCTCCCTTAATTATAATATAATAAATATTTAAAACCTGACTGAACGAGGATACCGCCATATTGTGCGGTTGGTAATTAATTACTAATTTGACTTAATTAGGATACCGCCTATATGGCTGGTTGGTAATTATCACGCAAAGTTAATATATTATATTAAGGGATATATCTAAAATAGTAGTAATAAAAGTGGATCCTCTAACCCCAGCATTTTCTTTTATTGTAATTTTACTTTATTTACTTTTAGCAATTTACTTTTGCTTTATTTACTTTCAGCAATTTACTTTTACTTTATTTACTTTCAGAAATTTACTTTTCAGTAATTTACTTTTCAGTATTTAATTTCCAGCAATTTACTTTATGTCCTTTATTTTATTTAAGTTTTTACTACTCCTAAATATGTGTCGTAACTAAGTCAGTTATCTGGGGTTGTGATGAAGTCCAAAATCACCGGTTTATAAGGGGTTAAATTACGGTTTGGGTAATATAAAGGTTTATTTATTGAGCCTTAGTCTTAATTCGTCTTGTTAACTGGTCATTAATAAGATTGATTCGGTAAACTTAAAATGAAATTGGAAAAGGGATTTTAGGTTAAAGACCTTAGACTCAATAGCCCACGATCTTCCTTGAGGATAGATAACTCTTTAATAGATTTCCTTACAGGATAGGAATATACCTATCGGGTGGGGTAGCCATAATTGGAACTTAATCTTAATGAATTCAGATAACTTAATTGACATATGAATATGATTAATCGGGTTACACTGGGTATTTGTATCTGACCATCGGAAGAGGCTTTTACATAATTTCGTGTTCCAGGTTAATAAATCGATATATTACACAACCATAAGATAACCACTCCATCTTTAAAAATGATATTGGAACTATTCACAACCTTGGATAGTTTTATAAAATTGAATTTTCCTAAATCTACTTTCAAGCAGTTTCATTTACTTGTTTTAAGTTTAAAGTCACCATCCAATCAAATAACCAATCCATTAGATACTCGTAAAAAATTGACATCATAAATTAATAACAAAAGGTTTTAAGTCCTCGTGGGATCAATACTTTTTATACTACTTGAACGATACGTGCACTTGCGTTATACGTGTGTGAAAACGCCGGTCAAATATCGGGAAAATGTGATGGAAAATTTAAGGCATACAAAGAGGATAACCATGAATTATGAAGACCTAAGCCCAAGAGATAAATAGAGATGAGAGGACATGAAGGTCGGAGCTGATAATAGTTGGAACTCAGTAAAGAGGAAAAGAAACTTAAGTAGATAAATTACGAGGAAGAATGCTAGGATAAAATTGAGTATATGGAGCTAGGGAAATATTTTCAGTACACTTAAATGAGGTGCAAAGGCCTAACCATATAGAATGTTAGTATATTCAAAAACACAAAAGTACCAGGAATCAGAAAACAAGATAAGATAAGTGAGAAGGGTGTGTTTAGTAAGTACTGAAGCTACCTAGAAGATCCAGAGAGTAATGAAGAAAACATAGCATTCAACCGAGCGTATACAACTTTACTTATGAGATAGAGCACTAAAAGAGTCTATATGGGATCAAAATGTGAAGGACTTTGAATTGTGTCAAGAACACAAGAAAACTAAGGTCATTAAACTTGATTGATATTTGAGAAGATGAAAGAAGGAATAACGAGATGAAGTAAATATGGGATGATATTAAGCGACATGATTCGTATATAAGTCATGATAGGACGGTGTCTAGACGATAAGTGTTACGGAAACTACAAGGTAAGAAGTAAATGTTGTAATAAAGGATCAGCCTAATTCAATATCTATTATGTTTTGATGAAGATTGCAAGGATCAAAAATAAAAATAGTGACCATTTTATAATCTGATAAGTCTCCTGAAGAACTCACATCTCTATATGGATAGAATACATTATACAGACTTAATTACCACACAAGACAAAGGTTGGCAGATTCCAAACATGTGTCCATATAAAGGTCAAATATTGTGTACCAGAAGAAGAATTGAATTAAAAAAAGGTCGAAAGCAAGTTAAGGAAAATAAGAGTGGCAGAGACACCGAGATACTAGAATCAAGAAGAATCCAAAAGTTGGACCCCAAAAGAGGATTCAAGGACTAATCCTATTTAAGGGGAAAGAATTTGTAACACCTGGTAATCTTGACAAATATTACATTATGGAAGGTACGATACATGATGTAAATCATGTTAAAGCATGTATGTGCTCATGAAATTACTTTTCGGGAATTTGATAATTCCTCGTAGTTCCGATATGAAATTTAACCAAAAATATAACCTGAACAACCTTTAGTATATGTGGAATAATTTTTTCGTATGACCTCCAATTTTTATAAACATTATATCATCAAAGGGATAAGATCGAGACCTACAACTTTCGTGTTGGATAGTTCCCCAAATTCAAACCAGAAGTAGGTCAAAAATCAAGATTTATGTGGCTGCTACAGTAAGTTCGAGAATGACTTAGATTTTGGAGATGTGGCACCATCTCAACCACTCATTTCAATACACAAAAATCAGTCATTTCCCTATAAATAGGGGACTATTCATTCATCGCTTTTGAAAGCCAAAAACGTGAATGGGTGAGGAACTTCTTCTCAAATATCTTCAACTTCCAATATCATTTTTGAAGGCTGAAGTGATAATCTTAAGCTCCATTCCAAGCATGTGAGTCCCCATAATCCCTTTTCTTCTTTAATTTTGGTTGGTGCATGAATTTTGTTCTTATTTTCATAATGCCCATGAACCATAGCTTCCAACCTTGAGCATTTGAGCTTGAGACAAGTAGATAGCATATGTAGTCATGCACTTTCATTTAGTTATAAGCATATATTAGAATTATTTATCAAACTATTCAAGTTTTCTCAAATTTTGAGGGGTTGGCCGAAGTTACGAGGGACATGGATTGTTGTTTTGTTGTGTTTCGAGGAAAATAAAAATGTTTAGACAAGAATTCTTTGGTTCGGAGTGGGAAGCTCCCAATATAGTGTGATCAAACCCCTAGCCTATTGTGTATGAATAGATTATATTTTGTGATTGATAATACTAGGGTAATTGATTGTGTTTGATTGAGGATGTGAAATGAGGACATGTTAAGTTGAGTTGGAGTTAGTATGATAGTTTTGGATTGCTTGGTTACATCACTAAAGAGTTGGAGTTAGGCCCTGAAATCGGGCAAGCGTCGCAACGCTTAACCCCCAGCATCACGACTCATAATAACCAAATGCCATCTATCTCGGGTCTGAACATGTGGGAGTCACGACGCGGAACACTCAACGTCGTGATGTGCAACAAGCAGAGGCTGTGCCTCAGGTCTGATCAGGTAAGTGTCACGACGCGTAGCATCTGGCGTCATGACACGAAATAGAATATGCTATATGCATGCGTCTGCTTAGGTTGACGTTGTGACGTGATGGACCCGGAGTCACAACGCGAGACAAAAATAGTTCCATATCATTTCAGTTTCAACTAAGATGTTAGAGGCCACCTTTAGGGTCTCGTAACAGTTCATATACACATATTAGGACATGTCTTAAGCATAATAGCTCAAGTGGTGATTACAGATTAATTGAATTGAGAAGCTTAGTAAAATTCTGAAACATGTTCACAACGTATTTTCTAATTAAGTTTATCGGTCATAGATTTTCAACAGGAACCACAATCTTCTTCGATGAAGGGAAGTAACGCCAGCCAGATTCCAAATCTTTGAGTGGACCTTGTCTCAAACTATATTTGCTTATATGTTTTTGAATATAAACCTATTTTTCCGCATTAGGGTGTTAGCCAATTTATTTCCAAATGTTCATAAATGAGAATGATTTGAGAAATGTTTTAGAAAGTTGAGACTTTTAAAGCATTATTTCATGATGTTGGAGGCATGGGGAAAACCCACCTCATATGTAACTTGATAGAGACATGGAATTTACGGTTACTGGAATTGAAGGATTCAAGATATGTGCACATGTAGAGCAGGACTAATGGGACAACGATACGTAACAGCCCTAGATCCTATATTTCAGGGCTATGGGGATGGCGATATGTAACGCCCATAGACCCCAGATTCAAGGATAGGATATTGGCATGCATTGGGGGATGACGATACGTAATGCCCCAAGGGCATGGATTTGTACATCTGGCTCCAGTTCAGTGGCTTGGGGGACGGTGATACGTAACGCCTCAAGACCACTAGTTTAGGCATATGGGGAGATGGCGATATGTAACGCCCTCTTACGTGAGGTTTTTTAGAGATAGATTTTCAGGATAGATGTTCTTGAAGAATGAGTTTTCAAAAAAAAAAAAACTCTTTTATGAGAATTTCATAGATTTAAGACCAAAAGCAGTTTTCAGAAAAGTTTTCCCAAAAGAGAATTGTTTCAGATAAGTAAAGAGATTTCAAAAAAGATAATTTCCTCGAAATGACTTTGATTTTAGAACAGTGGGTTTTCAAAAAGCATTTCAATTCCTGCTTTGAACTGTCCATTCACTAAATCGTTTAAACGATCTAACCCTCCACTCTCATTTTCTTTGTTTTGCAGGTATAACCAGGGGACGAGCTCGAGATGACGAATACTGATGGCAGTCACTAGAGGATTTGAGTCCACTAGGTCGAGTCAGAGCTGCATTACAATCAGATTCTAAGTAAACTCATGCATCATACATGTTGTGTAGAAGAGATTGTGTATGTTATATGTTAAAGGTGTTCATTATCACATTTGTAATACGAAGTACTGTTAAATACATAATATGTGTATGTGAGATGTATACCATGTTATTGAGTTGGGCAATGGTCCCTATGCATAATTTTATGTATGAGATGAGATTAGTAGAGTTGTTCAGAGTTAAAGGCTCAAGAGGAGAGGTCGGCCTATTCCCTACCGGTAGCATCTCCGAGAGAGGGATGTTACACCATAGGGACATAATATTTATCTTATTAATATCAAGATTAACCTTCTTAACTTAAACTAAACTATGGAGAAGAGAATTATATTTAATCGAATTTACTTAAATTAAACAAATAACAAATGTTGGAAAAGCTTATAAATAGAAGAACTTAGGGTTGTAATTTCATTTAAGCATGCAGATAATAAGTTCGGACATTTTTCATTCAATTGGGTTGTTGTTTATTAATTATTAACCTAGAACATTAAATTATTCACATGCCTCTTTCGATAGTCAGGTTAAAATTTTCAACTTAAACTAATTAACTATATGTCAATGATAATTAATTCCAACCAAATTTATTAAGAGTAAGTTATAATGATAGCTAGGCATGCTCTTTAGGTATATTTCTATCTTGTAGGGGAATCTATTTAACGAATAAATCACACGTTTTTATTCCTACGAATAACCCAAATTTCCTCTATCGATTTCCTAAGGATTTACCAAGATTATTTTATTGTGGGCCAAATGCATAAAATAAGTGTTCAAGCATTAAGAATAATAAATAATTGATAAAAAAACCCAAAGAATAAAAATATGCAATTAAATTAAATAAACATGTTTGAGATTCATTACAACCCTAAAGTTAATGAATTAGCTACTTATAATAAATAATAAACACAAACTAATCAATATAAATATAAAAAAATACTCATAAAAGATAAACTAGAGAGAAAATGGAAGAAATAACTCTCATTGCAGCCTTCGCCTTCAAACTCCAGCGCCAGTTGAACCACTCGTCCTTACCTTGCTCTAGGCGTTCTTCTATGATTTGGGGGCTCCACAATATGTTATGAGACTTTTTTTTTCCAGATTTTGGGATGAGTTATTGCTTATATAGGAGGTCATGTAGGTGTTTCTTTGTTAAAAATTGGATCCAGGTCGAAACCTGAAACGCATTTCGCGCTTAGTCTTCTTTTCGATGCATCGCGACACGCCAAGTTTTGCTGCATAAATGACAAACTTTGCCTAAATTTTCTTAATGCAAGGTTCGAGACGCGCGTTTTAACTCCAAAATTAGCCACGATTGGCTCGGTATCTTATCGTTTTTATCTCTAGTTAATTCTATTGAGTCATGATATGATTTTAACCAGTAAAAATACACCCACAACACATCAAAGCGCTCATAAAATCTAAGATCACCCAAAATATTAAGATAGAGGGGCGGGAAAATATGGGGATATTAACCGCTCATCATACCCCCAAACTTAACGTTTTGCTAGTCCTGAAGCAAAAAAAATAAACATAAAACTAGAACAAATTAATTTAAGCCACTTTAGTAGGGATCACGATTGCATTTAGCGTATGCAACAAGCCTTCAAACCCCTAGGTTGTCCTAGTGGACGTGTTATAGTCTCATGATGCTTACAGCGACAAACCTACAAACGTCATTTACACACACATGCAATCACACACAAATGAAAAAATAAATAACTAAACAAAACCATCCTGCGAGTTACACATAATATTATCCTCAGAGATTGCCCAGTAATGACTAGTAATGAAACCCAAGAACCTTCAAAGTACCCAACACAACTTGAATCAAAATTCTTGAATAGATCATCTAAGTTAGACTCACAGTATGTGTGTGTAGAGGTTTGGTCATAGCTCAAATCCTAAGGAAGCCAACTCAGTGATTTCGTCTCAAAAGTTGTGATCCAATGGGTCAAACCGACCTATATATCTCAAAAATGCTCTTTATTTGCCCATTAAGCTCCATATGATATGACTTCTTTTTTCTGTTTCCTTTGACTCACATACCCTTTAAGGTATCATTTCTCCTCATGGTGGTCCTAACACTCTCCCATAGGTAGCTTCACGCTTATCAGTTATAGGTGTTTTATTTCTTTTTTCTATTATTTTTTCTTTTCTGCTTTTTCAAATTTTTTCAAAAGATCTCTTACTTTTTTTCTGCTCTAGCCATACCATATATCATAAATTATTTCAAACAGAGAAAAATATCTAAGCAAACAGTCATTTATCTTCAAAAAATTTCCTCAACTAGTCACTTCACCAACTCCCTAGGCTCTTACTGCTAGAAACCTAATTTTAAGTGTATACAAGTCTAACCTAGAATACCTACTCAAGGTATCAGATAAAAGTAAACTAGACACTTATCATTTCTAAGATTTCATCATCAGGCAAACAAACTCATCATGTGAACTATGTTTCACTATCATATGACTCAAAATAATTTATTTTTTTAAGATTTTTATTTAATTTGTTTGATTTTGTATTTAATTTGTTTGATTTAATTTTTTTTACAAATACTAGGCACTAACACTTACATGCACACACACCTCCAGACTTAAAATTTGTATTTTCCTCAATGTAAAATAAGCATAAGGAAAAAGAGTTGTAACACCCCGCCAGAAGCAGGATGTTATCGGCAGGAGACAAGATTAACCTATCTCCATAAGCCTCTAAAATTACAGAAAAATGGACATGATGTATTCTAAAACTGGACAACCTGGATCAAAGTCTAGCATCAAAACGAAACCTGAAAAGAACATCCAACATACAAAAGGACCTCAGGTCCACATAAAACACATCAAAATCAACACTTTAGGGCTCTGTGCCCTCATCATCTATCAACACTCAAAGGCTTCGTGCCCACAACTTCGTAAGTAATCAAAACTTTTACTAAATATATACAAACAACGTGCCCAGCACGAAAAATAACATATTAATCACAAATCCTAAACCTCTAAAATGTTTCCCAGGACAATTGCGAGGGTGACTGTTGTTGGACAATTACGACCCATAACATCACTATTTGTAAAAGACATTGAAGTTTTTGTACAAATTAACTATTTCACAAAGGAAATTGAAATTTCATCATTTTTTAATTCGATTACTTGAATATATATAAATGATAAAAGTCCTTATGATTAGTTCCAGATTAATAAGATATGAGACAGTATTAATCCACGAATAGTTTAATCATCAAACATCCATAGTCGTAGTATTATCGAGACTGGACATCGATAATGCGGAATAGACTAGTATTACACTTGTGCGCGTTATGGAAGCTTAACGGCATAGTTCTCATATATTTAAGTATTGGATACTTATGCAAGTGTGATAGGAGGTTCTGTTAGCCGTTGGACTGGGAACAACTTCGCTCTGGATAGACCCATCGGAATCCCATTGGTAGTATGACTATGTGTCTATGGGAATCCGAATCAGGGTAGGTGTATGTGGTCTTAACCTGAGACTTGCATTGCTGAGACTTGCATCACTAATACTTGCGACAATCAGTACGCTTTCGTTTTGGTCATCCGGAGCTTTAACAGGTTCTGTGTACCCCTCTTCTAGGTTTACTGAGAATCGTAGTGTATTGGTTGTGATGTCAAGATGGAAGTATCACTTCAGTCATATGGAGATGATGATCACGCAAGGATACATTACTAGTACTCTTATATGCTGCAGCTATCAGGATAATATGACTAGGTCATGATTATCCGATTACAGAGACTAGTTGCTAGTGATCCGATATATGCTTCGTACGAGTCAGACACAATTCCAGCCCTAGGCCTAGTGTAGGACACAGAAATCGGCGACGTCGTTCCAGGCTCCCAGCCCGGTCGGGAGTACGGAGTAGCCTGCGGGGGACTAAACCGGAGAAATAAAATGGAGTCGCCACCTAGTGTGAACTGGGAAATGATTTAAGGCCGCACTCACCCCTCGCAAGGGAAGACCTCAAACCGTTGGGTTCGGAATGGTCCCTTACTTATGCCACTTGTAATGAAGAGATTTTTGCAATAATCTAACCAAGTCTACGCAACATATACGCAAGATAATCTACATCTGAGTTCGCATACAACCTATATCTAAGTTTGCATATAACCTATATCTAAGTTTGCATGCATAAAAGTAAATCGACATAACGGTAGGCACACAATTTCATAAACATGTTAAATTGATAAATGCGGAAATATAAACAATAAACAGAAATTAAATGCGAAATAACAAAAGACTAATAATGCGAAATAAATGCGGAACAATAAATATGTGACCAAAGAACTTGGCCGTTTTCAATATAGGACTTTGCATACCCGGTTGGACGTATTCCACGTCCAACTGAGCATGCCGTTTCCAGGACGACAAAATAAAATATAACAAAGGGTGCCCTCAGGTCTTACCTTTTAAGTCGCTTCTCGGGAGTGCTTTGGGACGTCGCCGGAAGGGTTAACGCTCTGCAACTCCTCCGGTTCACTGGTTCAATGTTTTCCTTCGTCGCCTCGTTGTTTTGGGCTGCTGTTTTTTCTGTTTTGGGTTGTTATTTTTTCTTCTGTTTTTGGGTTGTGTTGGGTCACGGTTTTAGGGTATTTTTGAGTTAATTTTGGGGATGTTTTTATGTGGTTCAAGGGCCGAGTTTTACGATTTTTTTGGATTGCAGGGGGGTGCTTTATTTGGTTCTGGGGCATAGAGGTTGTGTTCGTTGTTTGAGGAAAAGACGTGTGGTCAGTGAGAGAGAATGTGTTAGTGGGGACTGAGAGAGAGGCCGAGACTTCCCCTAGGGTTTTTGTGTGAGTGCATTTGAGAGACGAGAGTGGGAGGCTGGTTCACGGCTTGGATTTTAGGGTTTATTCGTAGGTTATTCACGTGAAGGAGAACTGTTTGTTTCCTACCGAGTTGTGTGTCGTGAAGGTTGAGAGAGAAGGGCTACGTGTGGAGATTCTGTGTGTTTTTGTGTAGTGCGTTTCGGTGAGGGCTATTTAGTTTGTGGGCTGAGAGAGAGCAAGGTTGTGCATAAAGAGCTGAGAGTGTGTGCGTGAAGGAGAGGAGCCCAAAGGTGAGAGAGTGTTCCATTTGCTTTGTGTCTGTTTTGTGGCCGTGAGTCTCTTTGTCTCATTTGGTGAGTGATGAGAGAGCTGAGAGCTGTGAAGAGTGTTTAGGGTTGGTTGATGTGTTTTGGGCATGAGTCGGTGATGGTTTGCTTAGCTTAGGGTTTTATCTGTTTTGGCTTTGTGTGCGTGTGGAATGAGAGAGAGAGTGTGGAGAGAGGGGACAGTGACGGGGGATCTTTTAGGGTTTTTTATCAATAGTGGAGTTGGTGGGGGGCTTTAGGTGTGAAGAGAGAGAGCAGAGGGCTTTTAGGGTTTCTGGTCTTCATGCGCAAGTGAGGAGAGGAAGGAGACAGTGGCCGTGTAGGAAGCTAAGGTTTC
Source organism: Zanthoxylum bungeanum (assembly GCA_019454045.1). Taxonomy (NCBI): domain Eukaryota; kingdom Viridiplantae; phylum Streptophyta; class Magnoliopsida; order Sapindales; family Rutaceae; genus Zanthoxylum; species Zanthoxylum bungeanum. The sequence goes on from SKCR01023513.1 coordinate 305,184, forward strand.
TTTGTTGTCTCACCGAGTGAGAGAGAGTGTCAAGAGAGGCATCAGGTCTAGGGTTTGTTTTGTTGTTTCACGTGAGTGAGAGGGAAGAGTCTAGGGTTTTTATTTTTTTGTGAGCGTTTTGAGATTGAGCTCGGGCGGTCTATGGGTTTGGTTTGGGTGTCTTTTATAAGAGAGGGTTAGGGCTTTCCTTGTACGGGAAGGGAATGAATCATGTAATTGTGGAGGATATCTTTTAATTAGTGTGCTATAAGGAAATGATCTCTCTAATTTAGGGGGTGATTTGTTTTAGTTTAGGAAATGGATTTATGGGGTTTGATTTGATTTCTTTAATTTAGGCATGTGATTTATTTTAATTAGGAAGGTGATTTATTTAGATTTTGACATGTGTTTAATGTGTGAGATATTTTTGGAGGGGTATTTATTTGGATTTGATTTAATTTTGACATGTGTTTTAAATATTTTAATTATTTTTAGATTGGGCTTTGGGCAAAATGGGCTTTGGATGGGTGCGTGATGAGTGATAAATGTATCACTATTTCCACTCATTTAACTTAATATTTTGTATAGTTTCTTGAGTTTTGTGAATATTTTGATGTGTTTTGTGTTATTTTGTAGATAAATAAAGTTTCAGGACATTCTGGAGGTGATTTGGAGCAAAACTGTGAAATTTGGTGAAATTTGGCAAAAAGGGTATTTTGGTAATTTTGGGCATCCCGACACGGTATTTTGGTAATTTTGGGCATTCCGACACCAAAATAAAGTTTCAAGACATTCTGGAGGTGATTTGGAGCAAAATGTGAATTTTGGCGAAAAGGGTATTTTGGTAATTTTGGGCGTCCCGACACCGAGGGTATTTTGGTAATTGCACCACCATGCCACATGTCAAAGATTCAACGAGCCGTCATTTTTAGCACACCATGCCACGTGTCGAAAATTCAGCGATCCAAAAAAATAAAAAAATAAAATAAAAAATTAGATTTTTTTGCCTATAAATAGATTTCGAATTTTTAGTTTCAAATGTACCTCTTCCTCTGAAATCCTTATAAATAAATTGAGAGTTCTTCATATTTTCTTCTTTTATTCAGTTTTATTTACGCTTTGTAGTAGTAATTATTTCCATCCATGATGGGGTAACTCTCTATGCTGAGGTAATAAGGTAATTCTTTTACTTTTGCTATTTAGATTAATTTCCCTTAAAATATAATATATAACTATTTAAAATCTGAATTAATAAAAAGATACCGCCATTCTAGGTCGGTTGGTTATTCAATTTAAACTAGTTAAACCTGACTTAATGAGGATACCGCCATTCTAGGTCGGTTGGTTTAAATTTATATTTCTCTTCCGCCTTATGGCTGGTATATTTGAATTTGACTTAATGAGGATACCGCCATTCCGGACGGTTGGTTTAAAATATTACAAGTATATATATATTATTTTATGGGAGATATCTAAATAGTATATTGTAGAAGTTATTTCCTTTTATCTTAGCATTTCATTTCTTTTTATTGCAATTCATTATTCTACAATTACTTTTCAGCAATTTCATTTTATGTCTTTTAAGTTTTTATCAGCTTTAACTATGTATTGTAACTAAGTTAAATATCTAGGGTTGTGATAAAATCTAGTATCACTGGTTAAAAAGGGTTAGATTATAGTTTGGGTAATTAAAGAGTTATTTGTTGAGTCATAATCTTAATGCTTTTTATTAACTGGCCATTAATAAAATTGACTAGATAAAACTTAAAATGAACTAGACATAGAGATTTTAAGTTTAAAGACCTTATACTTAACAACCCACGATCTTCTTTAAGGATAGATAAACCTTTAATAGATTTCCTTACAGGATAGGAATATACCTGTTGGGCGGGGGTAATCATAATTGGAATTCAATCTTAATGAATCTAGGTAATTTAATTGACATATACATATGGTTCAATTTGATTATTCTAGGTATTTGTAAATGATCGTTCGAAATAGGCTTTTACATAATTTAGTATTCCAGATTAATAACTCAATATTTTACCCAACTATGATTTAACTACTTCATCATTTAATAAGTATTGGAGAATTCGCAACCCTAGATAGTCTTAATTCTCATTAATCTACTCTCATATTTCTTTTACTTGTTTTAAATTTAGAATCATCATTATCTTTTCAAACAACTTGTTAGATATTAGTAATCACTTGACCTCATAAAATTAATAGAATAGATATTAAGTCCTCGTGGGATCGATACTTTTTATACTACTTGAACGATACGTGCGCTTGCGTTATACGTGTGTGTTTACGCCGGTCAAGTTTTTGGCGCCGTTTCCGGGGACTTCTTTATTTTTACTATTAGTTTAGGGGTTAGATACATTACTTGTATCTATTTTTTTTTTTTTTTTTTTTGTACTTCTTGTTTTCGTTTATTGTGTTTCAGGTTATCAGATTCTTAATGAGACGAACCAGAAGCTTTGAACTACAACCGCTTGACCCAGAAATTGAAAGAACCATTAGACAATTGAGAAGAGAAATGCGACAAGGCCAAGAAGCAATTATTAACATGGAACCTGAACCTTTGCAGGTTGCACCACCAATTCCTATTCGAGACAGAACAATTCCGGTGGTAGATGGCCTCACTTCATGTATTGTACTTCCTCATTTACCAGCTAATGCATGTGACATCAAAACTTGCATTCAGATGATTCAGCAATCAGTGCAATTTGGGGGAAAAGCAACTGAAGATCCTAATACCCACATCAGCAACTTCCTGGAAGTTTGCGGTACTTTCAATTACAACCGAGATGCTGAAGAAGCAATGAGACTGCGTATTTTTCCACACTCCTTGAAGGACAGAGCTAAAGCTTGGCTACATTCACTTCCAGCAGGTTCTATCAGAACTTGGAACACTTTAGCCACCAAATTTCTTGCAAAGTACTTTCCACCAGCCAGAACTGGAAAACTGAGGAATGACATCACATCCTTTGTACAACAAGAATCAGAAACTCTCTACGAAGCTTGGGAAAGGTACAAAGATTTGCTCAGGAAATGTCCTCACCATGAGATTCCAAAATGGCTTCAAGTTCAAACATTCTATAATGGACTTTCTGGAATAATGAGAACCACAATTGATGCTGCTGCTGGAGGAGCATTGATGGCAAAAGGAGAGAAACAGCTTGGGACCTAATTGAAGAAATGGCCAACAATAATTTTGTGGCCAACAGAAAGGAGCATGATTCAACGAATTGCTGGAATTTATGAAGTTGGAGCCAATTCAGCAGTCAGTACCAAACTGGATCAGATATGCAAATTCATGGAAACTCTCGGCATGCAAAGCAACATTGGAACCACAAATTCACCTTATGGAGAAGCACCTGAACAAAATCAACCAGAAGAAACGGTGAATTATGTCAACAATTTCAACAGACAGGGAAACAATCCATATTCCAACACCTACAATCCAGGATGGAAGAATCATCCCAATTTCTCATGGAGCAACAATTCAGGACAAAAGAACTATCCACCACCTGGATTCCAGCAACAGAACAAAAGCCAGGAGTTTGAAAAAGAGACCAGAGATGAAAGATTGGATTGCAGAGATGTTCAAAAAGCAACAAGCAGCATATGATGCTATGTTTCAAAGCCAATCTGCTTCCATCAAAGCACTGGAGAATCAAATTGGACAACTGGCCAATGCTCAGAGTTACAGACCACCAGGAAATCTTCCCAGTAATACAGAACCAAATCCAAGAAACCGAGGGAAGGAGCAATGTCAAGCCATCACCTTGAAAAGTGGTACTGAAATCAACAAAGATGTTGGAATCAAGGCAACCATTGCAGATGTTCCAAAAGAAACAGAGAAACAGATGGATGAAAAAAAGAAGCAAAGGAAAAAGAACAAATCACTCCACCTCCACCTTTTCCTCAACGCCTTCAGAAAAGTAAACTGGACAAGCATTTTGCTCGATTCTTGGAGTTTTTCAAAAAGCTGCACATCAACATCCCTTTTGCAGAAGCTTGGAACAAATGCCCAGCTATACTAAATTCATGAAAGATATTCTTTCACGAAAACGGAGATTGGGAGATTATGAGACAGTAGCATTATTAGAAGAATGCAGCGCCATCATTCAGAGAAAACTTCCCCCAAAGTTGAAGGATCCTGGAAGTTTCACCATTCCTTGCATCATTGGAGAACATAACTTCGGTAAGGCTTTATGTGATTTAGGTGCAAGTGTTAATTTAATGCCTTTTTCTATTTACAGAAAACTGCAAATTGGAGAAGCAATGCATACCTCAGTTTCATTGCAACTTGCTGATCGAACACTTGCATTTCCAAGAGGAGTAGTTGAAGATGTGCTAGTCAAAGTTGATAAACTCATTCTTCCAGCAGACTTCATTATCCTTGACATGGATGAAGACAAAGATGTGCCAATCATCCTTGGGAGACCATTCTTGGCTACAGGTCGAACCATTATTGATGTACAAAAAGGAGAATTAACCATGAGGGTACAGGACCAAGAAGTAACATTCAATGTTTTCAAGGCCATGAATTTCCCAGATGATGAAAAGAGGGAGGAATGTTTCAGACTTGATGTGATACACAGTACCATTCAGAACTCCAAAGCAATGCAAAGTTCTACTGACAAACTTAAAACATGTCAATTGCCTGTGGAGCCTGAAGATAAAGCTTCTTTTGTACTGAAAGAGCCAATTCATGCACTACAAGCAACAGAAGAGAAAAAGATCCAACAGCTCAACGAATTGGAGGAATTTCACAAACAGCCTTTTGAGGATGCCAAATTATACAAAGAAAAGGCAAAGAAAAGACATGATGAGAAATTAGTGCGCATACAACTGGAACCAGGGCAAAAGGTACTGTTAAAAAAAATCAGGGGGAAATTCTTCCCTTGGAAGCCAAAATCACGGTGGTCAGGTCCATTTGTGATCACCAAAGTTTTACCAGATAGAGTCGTTGAGATACATAATCATGACTCCAACAAAACTTTCAAGGTTAAAAATAGGCGTGTCAAGCACTACTGGGGAGAACCGTGGAGCGACAAAAAGAAAGTGTCACACTTTCAGATCTGGCATAAAGTTCAGGCAGTCACGTCTAGCTGATGACTTAAAACTTAGCGTTCGCAGGGAGGCAACCCATGCAATTTGTGTATAAATTGTGATTTGGTATCATTTAATTTTGTGTGTTTAGTTTTTACAGATTAAGACATTTCAAGATGGAAGAAGCTCTCGCAAGTCTTCACAAGCAATTTCCTTCTCTCCCTCAAAAATCTCTGATGAAAGTTTACAAAGCTCGCTTGGAACGAATGAGACTACAGATGATCAAAGGTATTCCTACTGATATTTGTTGGGTAATCGAAGCACGTATCCGTCTAGCAGGTGAGTTTTCTGAGACTTGTAGTTCTTATTTACCTGGTTTTGGAAGAAGCACCTATGCAAAGAAACGTAGAGCTAAGCAAATGGGTGTTTGTTACAAATGTGCGACGTTGGAATTGCAATATTCGTTGTCGTTCTTTAGGAATGGTGTCTGATAATCGTGAAGATAAAATTAAATTCATTAGGGATGGCTTGAGTAAGGAGTCTGTAGATGATATTTCTTCGACTCTTGAGACGCATCCCAGTGGATATGTTCATATAGCCATTCACAAATTACACACACAATTCCAAAAAGAAAGACAACAATTAAGTCTAGGGAATCTGACTCAAAAAGACCCTGTTTGCCAATTTATAAGAAAATTGGATGGGAAGCTTGTTCCTGACGCATAGATGTCAATCAAGCCGCTACTTTTCTTGTACATATTATATCTCTTTGTCTTTTTCTAATAATTGATTTGTTTTGTTGTTTTCTCCGACAAGATCCATACCTTTTTGACTCTCACGATTTATTTTGCTATTTAACGTCCTTTGGAAGATATTAGTGCTATTATTTTACTCACCATTTTCAGGTATTATAAATTCAATTCATCATTGCACTTTTGAAGACATCCATAGTAAAAAAAATGGAAGCCACTTCAAGAAGACGAGTTGAAAACATCTGTGTGTTTTGTGGTAGTAGTGTTGGTACTAAACCACAATTCATAGAAGCTGCACAAGAATTGGGTCGAGTCTTAGCTGCAAGGAATATGCACTTAATATATGGCGGAGGCAATCTTGGATTAATGGGGATTGTTTCAAAGGCTGTACAGGAATGAGGCAGTCATGTTTTGGGAATCATCCCAAAACCCTTGGCAGATGCAAATCTTATTGAACCATCAAACGGAGAGGAACTGATCGTGCCAGGTATGTCTGAACGACTGGTAGAAATGATTAATCATGCTGATGCTTTTATTGCTTTGACAGGTGGCTTGGGTACACTGGAGGAAATTTTTATAGTGTTATCTTGGGCAAACTTGAACATACACCAGAAACCGATGGGCTGTTTAACGTTGATGGATTTTATGATTTTCTTTGTGTGTTTCTTGATGATGCCCGGAGAAATGGGTTCGTGTCAAAACCTATGAAAGAACTATTTTTACTGCCAGAACTGCTACGGATCTAATAGACCAACTCTTAGCCTATGAACCACAAGTTAATCCTATCCTTTCAAAGATAAAATGGTCCGATGATGATCGTGGTAAGAGGCGTCGGATTAATCTGGATCTTAACCTTTAATTTCCTGTAGATTTTCAGCTAACCAGGTACTATCTTCTAAACTCTTCTTCTACTATTTAAGACATTGGGGACAATGTCTCATTTAGGTTTGGGGGTGAGGAATAGTTAATAGTATCTTGTTTATAGTTTGTGTTTTTATTTTTAGTCCAAATTTTTTCGAAAAATACAAAAAAATTAAAAAATTAATAAAAACAAAGGGCATATTTAAAGCTAGGTGATGGTTTGGTGTCTTCCTTCACTCACTACCTTTTTATAAGGAAAAGCTGTGGAGGCACCTAGATAATCATTCACTTGTAGCGTGTTGTGACAGACTAGTTTGGAGGACTCGTTGTTTATTCCTGACAACAAGCGATAAGAGCCTAAGAGGCTTGGGTATTTAAGTGAGCCTCGCTCCACCTTCCCTCTGGGGAATCTACAACGGGAAGTCCATTCGACAGTTAGTCACACACCATAAATTCGTTGGCACGTACCATAAAGTATAAAAAAGGTGCGTTCACTTGGTCGCTTGAACCCTTGAGTGGGGAGTCCTAGTTGTGAACAATCCTTCGTCAGCGAGAGCCTTTGAAAAAAAAAAAAAACACATGTGAATTATAGTTTTATGACTAGTAGAAATATGTGGTTGTTATGTTGACTAAAAAGATGAAATTGGTAAGAAATAGCTGTGTAAGGAATTTCCACTCCTGAGACGTATTTCAAACTTAATTCAAAACAAGTTAATTTTTGTTTATTCACTTTTGAATTATTTAATCTGTAAATTCTCCATTAAACTGACTAAAATGGATCTTCATATACTTAGTTGGCAGATATTATCAACATACATGGTAACATACGGACATAGGATAAAATTGAAAAGATTGTAATATTCAGTGCTATAGGTTAATTGGAGAAGCATCTAAAAAAAAGTGATGGAATAAAAAAAAATTAATAATAATAATAATAAAAAAATAAAAATCAGAAAAATAATAAAAAATAAAAAAATAAAAATCAGAAAAATAATAATAAAAAATTAGATTTTTTTGCCTATAAATAGATTTCGAATTTTTAGTTTCAAATGTACTTCTTCCTCTGAAATCCTTATAAATAAATTGAGAGTTCTTCATATTTTCTTCTTTTATTCAGTTTTATTTACGCTTTGTAGTAGTAATTCTATCCATCCATGAGGGGGTAACGTCTCTATGATGAGGTAATAAGGTAATTCTTTTACTTTTGCTATTTAGATTAATTTCCCTTAAAATATAATATATAAACTATTTAAAATCTGAATTAATAAAAAGATACCGCCATTCTAGGTCGGTTGGTTATTCAATTTAAACTGGTTAAACCTGACTTAATGAGGATACCGCCATTCTAGGTCGGTTGGTTTAAATTTATATTTCTGTTCCGCCTTATGGCTGGTATATTTGAATTTGACTTAATGAGGATACCGCCATTCCGGACGGTTGGTTTAAAATATCACAAGTATATATATTATTATTTTATGGGAGATATCTAAATAGTATATAGTAGAAGTTATTTCCTTTTATCTTAGCATTTCATTTCTTTTATTGCAATTCATTATTCTACAATTACTTTTCAGCAATTTCATTTTATGTCTTTTAAGTTTTTATCAGCTTTAACTATGTATTGTAACTAAGTTAAATATCTAGGGTTGTGATAAAATCTAGTATCACTGGTTTAAAAAAGGGTTAGATTATAGTTTGGGTAATTAAAGAGTTATTTGTTGAGTCATAATCTTAATGCTTTTTATTAACTGGCCATTAATAAAATTGACTAGATAAAACTTAAAATGAACTAGACATAGGGATTTTAAGTTTAAAGACCTTATACTTAACAACCCACGATCTTCTTTAAGGATAGATAAACCTTTAATAGATTTCCTTACAGGATAAGAATATACCTGTTGGGCGGGGGTAATCATAATTGGAATTCAATCTTAATGAATCTAGGTAATTTAATTGACATATACATATGGTTCAATTTGATTATTCTAGGTATTTGTAAATGATCGTTCGAAAGAGGCTTTTACATAATTTAGTATTCCAGATTAATAACTCAATATTTTACCCAACTATGATTTAACTACTTCATCATTTAATAAGTATTGGAGAATTCACAACCCTAGATAGTCTTAATTCTCATTAATCTATTCTCATATTTCTTTTACTTGTTTTAAATTTAGAATCATCATTATCTTTTCAAACAACTTGTTAGATATTAGTAATCACTTGACCTCATAAAATTAATAGAATAGATATTAAGTCCTCGTGGGATCGATACTTTTTATACTACTTGAACGATACGTGCGCTTGCGTTATACGTGTGTGTTTACGCCGGTCAGTGCGAGGGTTTTGGGCCGAGGATAAATTTTAAAACAGAAGTCCAACGAGCGAACCCGAAGCTAAGCAAAATAATTAAGTCCAACAAGGTACTGATTTCTGACTTTTCCCTTCTGACGTCCGTTTCCCGCGACTTCCGCAACTTAAAGAGTAGTGCCTCCATATTAGGCTCATCATCGGGATTTATATGCAAAAATGCAGTGCCTACACCTAGCATGTGACATCTGATACTGGATCGTAATACGCAATACATAGTATACTATGCCTAATAAAGATTATATATTCTTCGTTGAATATTTCTGGTGAATTGGGTAGGCACGGTGCTTTGCTAGAAGCCAACCATGTCTTGTAAATCGGTAAGAACGTGGTACGGGGTACGCACGTGTTCGGATAGTCCGACAACCGGATTTACTGCCAACATATCCAGGGATCTCTTGGGTCGCTTCCCAAATATTCACCGATGACATTTGACTCGAACAGAATTAATCTGGGATTAATTATGAGAGAGAAAATTAATCTAGGATTAATTGCAGCAAGAATTTATCTGGGATAAAATTCGAATAGAAGAGATAACGCGATTAATTTGGAATTAGTCGATTAAATAATATATTGGATATATTAATTGAAATCAGATTTCAATGCGGAATTAAAATTGGATTTTAATTCGGGGGAACAAATTAATTTGGAATTAATTCGCAAGCGACTTTCGTAATAATTTTGCTAGGCATTATTATTTAATTAAATTGGATTTAATTACGTCGCGAAGGAAAATTCATTTAATCGAATTAAACGAACCCGAGCCCGAAGTGTGTTGAGCAACCCAACTTGAATTTTGAATTTAAGTGTGGGACCCACTAACTTACATCAATTGTCAATCTAGTTGATGGAAGTGGTTGGGAGCTTTTAATGAAACTTCTCCAACACACTTTGTTTTTCTTTTTGAAAACATATACTCCTTTTGAAATTCAACTTGTGTATTACTTGTTTTGGAAACAAAATATCAAAAACTAAAAACTCTTTCTTCTCTCCCACTAATGTCGTGAGCCTCTCCCTTGGAAAGAAAATTTTTGTTGCAAATTGTTCTTAAGCTAGCACTTAAAGGAGTCTTGTGAGGTGATAGGGAAACTCACCATTGGGTTGGATTCATTCAACAAAGCTTGGAGCTTCATCAACATACAAAGAATTTTTGAAATCCAACATCCGATCATTGTAAGTTTTTTCCGCAAACTTCTTTTATATTCACACAAAAATCATCTTAGTGATCTTGTGGCATGTCTAGGATACTAACAATGGTATCAGAGCCTTATCTAAGCATGATTTGAGTTTAGGGTTTATAGACTTTATTTGGGGATTTTGTGCTTGGAGTATGTATTTTTCCAAATTGGTTGTTTGGTTGTGCTTTGATGATGATAAATTGGATTTGTGAATCAATGGATTTGAGAAAATTTGATTAGATTAATTTTCCCTAAAAAATCCAACTTGGCCGAACATGAACCCTAGGACCTCTCATGGTGATTTTTGAAATTAGACCATTGGATGAGTTTATGGCATAATATGAATATTGAATGTTGATTTAAATTGGATTGAAATCAAATTGAGTGTTATTTTATGCCCATTGCCGTGAGATTGAGCATGTAGTGATGGATTGATTTTGTTTCAATTGTGTTGGACATGAATTGGATAATTAAGCATGATTAATTTGATTAATTAATGTTTTAGAAATATTAGATTAATAAATTAATTGTGTTAATTACACTTTAATTAAAATTAATGTGATATTTAGAATATTATGTTAATATAAATTAGTCTTTAAAATTGGATTGGGCTAATTTGTAATATTTGGGCTAATGGGCTTGGTTGGGCCAAGTTTGGTTTTGGACAATTGGGTTCGATCTAATTGGGCCTAAAATAATTTCCATAAAGTCCAAATATGACTTTTGGGCCTTTAAATAATTTTAGTGGGCCTAATAGGCCTAAATTGATTTTTGGCATAGAGTGATTCCTATTTGGGCATTGGCATTTTGGGTTTGATCAATTATGGCCAAAGCCCATGCCTAAAGAATTAATTGAAAGCCCATTGGACTTTAATTAAATTAGCATTGGATGCTAATTGGGTCTTTGAGACCCAATTGGATTGGATTTGGAATCCAAGTCTTTAAGGCACATAAATAAGTGTAATTATTTAATTTGGAATTAAATATGAATTAGTATTGAATAAAAATTAAATTGGATTTAAATTGTAGTTCGATATAATTCAAGAATACGTACTTTAAGTTTTTATTCTTAAACGAGTTGGACTCGCGCAAATCAAATCGTTGTATGAACATTGGATGGTCATTAATTCAAAGATTAATTAATTGGATTAGATTGATTGAATAACATGCTTTGTGAGAATACTTAGCTGTATTTGTATGAATAATGTATATCGGATGGATATTAGAATAGTGGGGGCAATTTTGGAAATTATTGTAATAAATTTGGAATTTATTATATTGGACCTGCGTGTCCAGCCTATTATCTATTTACTCTATGTGTTTCACTTCTCACCAATTCCCCTCAATGTAAATGAGGTTTCCTTAATGTATTATGTAATTGGGTAGAAGTATGTATAGTGCTAGCGGGAGAGAGGAAAGAGAGAGATTTGTTCTAGGAACAAAGTTTTTTATATATCCATCTGCATATTATTATTAATTTAGAATGCATGTGTTAAGGGTGTATGATGAGACAAAATCCAAGATAATAAATTGGATGCCAATTTATGCGAAAAACCCTCACTTTAATATTAAGCGTATTCCTTCCATTGAGTGGTTCTTTCTCAAGATCCTTAGATTGGCTTTGATTTGTTGGCCAAAATCAAGATCATTGTCCATCGCGGATGTGTTTGAACCACAAAGGCTTTGTTATATATCGCATGTCTTGGGAAGTTGTGACTTGTTGGCCAAAGTCAAGGTCACTTCTGTACATCGACGTGGATTACGAAGCTTTCCTACTGTCAATAGGTCGCGCTTAACTGGAATCATGCTTGTTGAGCCAAAGCCAATGCTTAGTTGATTCAGAGGAAAAGGTTAGGATATATATATTGGATATATATTTGGACTTGGAGGTCCACCTACCGGATCTAGGAATTGGATGGGATCCAATTGATCTTAGAGATCTACCTAGTTAAGTTTAATACAGCTTGTTGGCCAAAAACAAGGTTGTGTGTTATTTAACGGGATCCTAGCCAACTAGGAAACTGGGTTTCCCGAGTACTCAACAGAGGGTTAGAGGCTCGCCGAAAAATAGTGGGAGGCCAGTATTAAATATATAATTTCGTTTAATACTTGTTAAATGTGCGCTTTATTTTTCGTCGTTATATATTTATATTAGTTGGATTAATATTTTATTGTTTTCTTTGAACAGTTGGACTGTACCATAACTTCATTTGTAGTTGATTATATAGTTAAACTATAGTAATCATTACATTTGATTGTACCTGATATCGTTGATTGAATAGTTAGACTATTGCAATCAAGATGACTGGAAATATTAGCGTTAGAGACATCGTCATGAGCGGGTTGTTGATCATGAGCTTTGGAAGACTCAAGATTTGATCATTTAACGGCACAATTTTTCCAGATTGGGAGATGAATTTCAGGATTTTCCTGAAAACCGAGATGTTGTTCTATGTCATAGACATACCTCTCGGGCCTAAGCCTGGACATGAGCGGGTTGTTGATCATGAGCTTTGGAAGACTCATAGTGACGATAACTCAACTACTCAGTCCGCCACGCTTGCCGCAATGACCCCTCAATTTCAACGTCAAAATAAGGGATTGGATCCCTACAACATGATGTTGAAATTGAAGGACCTCCATAGATATAATCTTAGATCTTAGAAGTATGAATTGCAGAAGAAGCTCTTTCGCTCATGTATGTCGGAGGGTACATCTGTCGAGCACTATGTGTCACATATGATTACTGATATCGAATAGCTAGGTCAGCTGGGCATTACCTTCAAGGCTGAGACTTCCATAGATTTGATCTTACAGTCTCTGCCCGATGGTTGGGGCGGGTTCATCATGAACTACAATATGATGAACCAAGAGCATACTCTTAGAGAGTTGATGGCAATGCAGAAAGAAGTAGAGCCAGAGCTTCTGAAAGGTAAGAAGCGCGAGGTGCATTTCACTTCGACATATCAGAAGGTCAAGGCTTGGCCGAAGGCTTCTAGAGGTGTGAAGAAGAAGAAAAGAAAGGGCAAGGCCTAATCATCAAAGTCTTCTGGGAAGGCAAATGACAAATCCTAAGATGTCTGCCTACAGTGTGGCAAACAGGGTCACTAGAAGCGTGACTACCGTTAGTACAAGGCGCACATGAAGGAAGTGAAGGCGGGCAAGGCTCCGGCTTCAGGTATGTTTGTTATTGAAATAAACATGTCTACTTCTAGTTTTAAAAATTGGATTTTTGATTATGGATGTGGTACTCATATATGTACTGATGTGCAGGATCTGCAGATTGACCTACGAGTTGGAAACGTGACCAGAGTCGCTGTTTTGGATGTAGGGACCTATATTTTGGAACTGCCCTCGGGGCATGTAATTTCATTATCAGACTGTTATTATGTACCTAGTTTGACTAGAAACATTATCTTTTTATCTTGTTTGACCCAATGCGGGTATACTTTTGTATTCCGAAACACTGGGTGTTTTGTTTATAAAAATGATTTTGAGATATGTACAGCTGATGCTAATAATGGTCTTTATATTTTGAATATAAATGAATCTAAAACATATAACATGACAAACAAAAGGCTAAAATTGAGTAAAACAGATGAAACTTATATGTGTCATTGTCGTCTGGGACACATTAACAAGACTCGTATATCTACACTTTCGAAGAGTGGATACTTGGACAGATTTGATCTTATTTCATATGATTTATGTGAATCTTGTTTATTAGGCAAGATGCCTAAAATGCCTTTTAGCGGTAAAGGTGTTCGTGCCACCGAACTGTTAGCCCTTGTTCATAGTGACGTATGTGGGCCCATGTCTAACCAGGCTAGAGGTGGATATGAATACTTTGTAACCTTTATGGATGATGCATCACGTTATAGTTATGTGTATCTTATGAGACACAAGTCGGAAACTTTTGAGAAATTCAAAGAGTTTCGACACGAAGTAGAAAAACAGACCGGAAAAAATATTAAAACATTACGTTCAGACCGTGGTGGAGAATACTTAAGCAATTAGTTTCTCGATTACTTTAAAGAGTATGGTATTCTTTCATAGTGGACTCCTCCAGGATCACCTCAATTAAACGGTGTGTCTGAACGGAGAAACTGAACTTTGTTGGATATGGTATGGTCAATGATGAGTCGCACTGAGCTACCAATTTCCTTCTATGGATATGCATTGAACAGTGCAATACTTATTTTGAATAAGGTTCCGTCAAAGTCTGTTGGATAGACTCCATATAAAATATTGACAGGAAAGAAACTGGGTTTCTCATTCTTGAAGATTTGGGGATGCTTGGTATACGTTAAACGTTTGGATGGTACCAAACTATAACCCAAATAAGGTAAATGCCTATTTGTAGGTTATCCTAGGGAAACCAAAGGATATTACTTCTACAACCCACAAGAGAATAAGGTATTTGTTGCTCTCCATGCGGTTTTCCTCGAAAATGAATTGCTAAATGCAGTGGTAAGTGGGAGGAAAGTAGAACTCGATGAAAATCATAGTGATACTGTTCTTGGCACAGACTACCTCACGGAACACGAACAGTTCATCAGAGATGAGACTGTACCACAATCTTCTATTACGCAAGAACCGCGTAGGTCAGAGAGAGTCAGAAAACAACCTGAGAGGTATGGGTTTCTGATCTCACCTCATGTAGATATTAATCTTATTGAGGATAATGAGCTGGCTACGTATGAGGAAGCGATACAAGGTATCGACTCCACTTTATGGCAAGATGCCATGAAGTCCGAAATGGATTCCATGTATACCAACCAAGTTTGGATACTAGTTTATGCACCATAAGGCGTTAAGACGATTGGTTGTAAATGGATCTTCAAGAAGAAGATAGACATAGATGGCAACATACAAACGTACAAAGCTAGGCTTGTAGTGAAAGGGTATCGTCAACGACATGGTGTTGATTACGATGAAACTTTTTCACATGTTGCCATGATTAAATCCATTCGGATAATGCTTGCTATTGCTGCATATTTCGATTATGAAATATGGCAGATGGACGTCAAAACCACTTTCCTTAATGGAAACCTTTTGGAGGATGTTTATATGCAACAGCCTGATGGTTTTATCTTGCCAAAACATACAAACAAGGTTTGCAAGTTAAACTGATCCATTTTTGGATTGAAGCAAGCATCACGTTCTTGGAAGCAACATTTTGATGAGATCATAAAAGAATATGATTTCATTCAAAACGAAGATGATTCTTGTGTATATAAGAAGGTTAGTGGGAGTGCACTGACATTCATTGTTCTTTATGTTGATGATGTATTGCTTATTGGCAATGACATTCCCATGTTACAATCGGTGAAAGCTTGGCATTCATTAAAATTCTCCATGAAAGATTTGGGAGAAACAACCTTCATTCTGGGAATAAGGATCTACCGGGATAGATCTAGAAAGCTGCTTGGACTCTCCCAGAGCTCGTACATTGACAAAGTGTTGAAGAGATTCAACATGGATCAGTCTAAGAGGGGACTGCTTCCAGTGTCACATGGCGTCTCTCTATTTAAGGACTTGTGTCCTAAAAATCAAGATGAGAGAGATAACATGAGTCAGATCCAGTTCACTTATGCAGTCAGATCGATCATGTATGCCATGATATGTACACGACCTGATGTCTCATATGCTTTGAGCATGTGCAGTCGCTATCAGGCCGATCCAGGTGATGGTCACTGGATTACTGTTAAGAACATCCTTAAGTATCTTAGACGAACTAAAGATGTTGTCTTAGTCTATGGAGATGGAGAACTTGAGGTGATTGGGTTCCCCGATGCAAGTTTCCAAACCGATAAAGACGACTCTAAGTCGCAATCTGGGTATATATTTTATTTGAACAACGGAGCAGTGAGCTGGAAATCTTCCAAGCAAGAGACTGTTGCTGATTCAACAACAGAAGAAGAATAAATCGCTGCAGCTGAGGTAGCAAAAGAAGCAGTTTGGATCCGTAAATTCTTAATTGGATTATGAGTAGTTCCGTTAGTAGCTGAGCCCGTTCTTTTATATTGTGACAATAACGGGGCTATAGCACAGGCTAAGGAACCGCGGTCTCATCAACCATCCAAGTATGTACTTCGACATTTCCATCTGATTCGTGAGATCATACATCGTGGCGATGTCAAGATCACTTCAGATGACAACATTGCAGATCCGCTGACGAAAGCTATTTCTCAGCAAAGGTTTGAGCGACATGTACATAGTTCAGGTGTTAGATACTTGAGTGATTGGCTATGAGCCAAGTGGGAGATTGTTGGACAATTATGATCTATGGCATCACTATTTGTAAAAGACATTGTGGTTTTTTCATAAATTAACTATGTGACAAAGGAAATTGCTATTTTATCATTTTGTAATTGGATTACTTGAATATATATAAATGATAAAAGTCCTTATGATTAGTTCCGGATTAATAAGATATGAGATAGTATTAATCCATGAACGGTTTAATCATTAAACATCCATAGTCGTAGTATTATCGAGACTGGACATCGATAATGTGGAATAGACTAGTATTACACTTGTGCGCGTTATGGAAGCTTAACAACATAGTTCTCATATATTTAAGTATTGGATACTTATGAAAGTGTGATAGGAGGTTCTGTTAGCTGTTGGACCGGGAACAGCTTCGCTTTGGATAGACCCCTCGGAATTCCATTATTAGTATGACTATGTGTCTATGGGAATCCGAATCAGGGTAAGTGTATGTGGTCTTCACCTGAGACTTGGATCGTTGAGACTTGCATCACTGATACTTGCGACAATCAGTACGCTTTGGTTTTGGTCGTTCGGAGCTTTAACAGGTTCTGTGTATGCCTCTTCTGGGTATAGTGAGAATCGTAGAGTATTGGCTGTGATGTCAAGATAGAAGATTACTTCAGTCATATGGAGATGATGATCACGCATGGATACAGAACTAGTACTCTTATATGCTATAGCTATCAGGATAATATGACTAGGTCATGATTATCCGATTACAGAGACTAGTTGCTAGTGATTCGATATATGCTTCGTACGGGGCAGACCCAATTTTAGCCCTAGACCTAGCATGTGACATCCGATACTGGATCGTAATACGTAATACATAGTATACTATGCCTGATAAAGATTATATATTCTTCGTTGAATATTTCTGGAGAATTGGGTAGGCACGGTGCTTTGCTAGAAGCCAACCATGTCTTGTAAATAGGTAAGAACGTGGTACGGAGTATGCACATGTTCAGATAGTCCGACAATTAGATTTACTACAAACATATCCATGGATCTCTTAGGTCGCTTCCCAAAGATTCACCGATGATATTTGACTCGAACAAAATTAATCTGGGATTAATTATGAGAGAGAAATTTAATCTAGGATTAATTGCGGCAAGAATTTATCTGGGATAAAATTCGAATAGAAGAGAGAACGCGATTAATTTGGAATTAATCGATTAAATAATATATTGGATATATTAATTGAAATCGGATTTCAATGCGGAATTAAAATTGGATTTTAATTTAGGCGAATGAATTAATTTGGAATTAATTCGCAAGCGACTTTCGTAATAATTTTGCTAGGCATTATTATTTAATTAAATTGGATTAAATTACGTCGCGACAGAAAATTCGTTTAATCGGATTAAACGAACCCGAGCCCGAAGTGTGTTCAGCAACCCAACTTCAATTTTGAATTTAAGTGTGGGACCCACTAACTTACATCAATTGTCAATCTGGTTGGGAGCTTTTAATGAAACGTCTCCAACACACTTTGTTTTTCTTTTTGAAAACATATACACCTTTTGAAAGTCAACTTGTGTATTACTTGTTTTGGAAAGAAAACTCTCTCTTCTCTCCCACTAATGTCGTGAACCTCTTCCTTGGAAAGAAAATTTTTGTTGCAGTTAAAGGAGTCTTGTGAGGTGACAGGAAAACTCACCTTTGGGTTGGATTCATTCAACAAAGCTTGGAGCTTCATCAACATATAAAGAATTTTTGAAATCCAACATCCGATCATTGTAAGTTTTTTTCTGAAAACTTCTTTTATATTCACACATAAGTCATCTTAGTGATCTTGTGGCATGTCTAGGACACTAACAACTGTAACTTGGGTGATCCGCGTCTCGAGCATAACTTCCAAAGCTGGTATGGTTGACCTGTCTTGAGCCAACCTGTAAAACTACAATATGGTTTGGTGTGAGTTATAAAACTCAGTAAGTAACCACGCTCATACTACAAACAAACATACAAGCTAAACACATTATAAGTTTTTTAGAATTACTAAGTTATTACATGTTCAAAATTATCAACATTTTATTATCCTTTACATTTTACCCATGTCAAATTCTCATATCTACATATTTACTTATATGGCAGTCTATTAGTCAAATATCCAAAGCACACAAGGCATCAATTCGAATATCACAGAGTATGTTATTTTACATCGGAACCATTTCTATCATATGAGACGTGGAGTCAGATTTCTTATACTTTATTACGATTAAGCATCTTGAAATATCATCAAATCGATAAAACAAATATATTTTCTTCAATTCAAAACATTCTTCAATTCGATGCAAACTTTCTTCAATTTTGTTAGCCTTACGATAACTTCACATTCTTGATTCGTATGCATTCACATATATCACATCTCACTTCTCATACATTTATGCAAATACAATTCCATAATTCTCACTTGGAGACACGTCTAATACCAGAAGCTTGCAAACATTATCAGTCTATTTCATAATATACGTATATACATTAACATACTTGGCAAACATGCTTTATAACATCTTATACTCGCACTAGTTCCCAATTCATTCATTCATTCCATGAAAGCATATAGAGTCCATGCATATCACGAGATCTATCATACACACATATACTCAGACATACATACATTCAACGTGCAACATGCGATGAAGTATATATAACAG
Organism: Zanthoxylum bungeanum; assembly: GCA_019454045.1. Taxonomy (NCBI): domain Eukaryota; kingdom Viridiplantae; phylum Streptophyta; class Magnoliopsida; order Sapindales; family Rutaceae; genus Zanthoxylum; species Zanthoxylum bungeanum. The sequence goes on from SKCR01023513.1 coordinate 324,318, forward strand.
CCAATACATAAAAGAACAAATAACCAATCAATATATATATATATGGTTGGCTTACACATACAATGCTCGTAAGAGACTCATTACCTATTTTAGAAATATGTATGAGTTGAATATCATCCTAACAGATTCCTAACCATCTTGACTACTACACCACGAAATCATCAACCGACTAAACATACACCCATGTACACATATCACGTGACACCAACTCATCACATGATTTCTCATACATAAGCATATACATGAAAAATATTGCTTTTTCATCAGAATCATCATACACATATGTATATACATCAAACATATGAATATAGCCATTACTTCGAATTTTGATACCATAACCTTTTATAATCCGCACATTCTTTACTTATCGATCAAACATTCACCGTTTATAATTCTTATCTGAAACATTGATACAGTATCTTACCAAATATATATTTCCATTCATATACGTATCCTATCAATCACATACTTCTATCACTCAAAAAAGGCTTAGCTTATACTAACTCAACCTTTATACAGCTAAAACATATGCATTAGTCAATAACAAACTTATTGAAATGATGCACATCTACACGTGCTATTACAAATTCAGAAATCATAACTTGTTCTTTTTACCGATCTTATATGCTCAAATTGTCCATGGATTATCATCATATATAAATACAAATACGTGTACCAATGCTTATGCATACACTTGTTCTATTACATATACATATATACATACTATTACATGTTCAATTATTTATATATATCAACAGACATCAACATCATACATTTACAAACATCAATGTACATAAACCTCATCAAACATTTCACTTCATATCATAGCATTACAGAAATCCATATATGTCGTGGTTGATTATCTTAACCATACGTAATCTCGAACTTTGTTCTCAACAATATCCCTTAACTACCCTTATATATATATATATATATATATATATATATATATATATATATATATATATAAACATAAATCAACCATTCAAGAACTCATCGCATGAGTTACTTACCTGGCTTCACGAGCACTCCAAGTCCTAGTCAAATCTACCAAAATAAATGGAGAAACGCCGTCAGAATCGCGACTTATAGAGTTCTCGACTTAACTACGATAAAATTCTAGGTCTTTTCGAGACAACTAAATCAAGTTGGATTTTAATGATTTCAGTGTCAATAATCTAAAAACACAATACCAAACTAATTCATGCCACTAGTTAACTTAAATACTCGGTTTACATGTTTTTCGAAAATATTCTGAAAATGTTTCCGCAAATGCTACGGAAGGATCTCGAACCCTCTGAACCCACCCAGATTTATCTAAAAATTATCATATCATCATATATATCTCATATCTATCATTACGATAAAAAACACATCAATACACGGAAAATCCATTTTAACCAAAAACTTACATTTCCTGAAGGATCGATCCAATTCGTTTCATTTTCACTCGGATTGTACCAAATACACATATTCAATATACTCATGCTAAAACGATTTAATTCATAAAATTACGCTACTCTAGAAAGCTACTGGAAATACCCGATTGTTAAAAGATAAACTTGAAATTTTTGAGTTTTTACGGGAGGTCTTACCGAGATTTTGAGGGCATAGACGGACTCCAAATAATCCCACGAACGCACTAGAATCAAAGAAATTATGATTGAAGCTATTGTTCACTCATGGAAACTATTCACCAAAAATTATTCTCTCTTTTTGAATGCAACCATGCAGAAATGGAAAATCCATCACTGCCAACTTATAGTCCTCTCTGAGAGCTTGGATTTGGCGGGTGTCTCAGGCCGTGACAAGAAGAGACGAGTCGGGATTGGGAAAACCCACCATGAGTGTCTCTATTTCATATGTTCGCTGTTGACGACGATTTAGAGCCGCCGCTGGTCGGTCGCGCCGGTCGACATTGGCTGGTAGGCCACCAGCGCGACCAGACGTCGTTAATGAGTTTTAGAGGTGGGGGGCTCGAGTGAGAGAGATATGTGAGGTTATCGGTTTTCCGCACTTACAATAAACTAATAGTATTTATAGAAAAGTTTCTGAAATTTACGTTGAGACCCTCGTAAAATTGCAATCAGCCCCATGTCATGAGGCTTTCTTAGAAATTCATATTTTTGAAGTCCTTATGATGTAAATTTCGAAAAGTATTCAACACGAAAGTTGTTTGTCTTGGAAAAATGAGTTTAATGGCTTAAGAATCATCTAAATGGAAGTTCATTTACTATTTTTATAGCTGAAATAAGAAACTTTTACGCGTATAATGATATAATCAGGAATTATGTAACCGATTTTCGAAAACACACATTTTCCAACATGACAAAGCTTCATTTTAAAATGTTCATATCTACTTTCTAACACATAAACTCTTATTTTCGAATATCATCCAGTTCCAATTTCTAAACTTTAATTCAGAAACCTTTCATCATCGTTCTGAAAAATACTGGATATTACAAGAGTGAGGAATAATACTATCGTGTATGGAGTTGATCAGACTTCTATTGGTTAGAATTTTATTGCATGGGCTGTGTGGGTGGTGGTAGTATTTGCATAAATACACATGCAAACTATTAATCATGGAAATGGCACACAATAAAATAAAACTAAAGCAAAGAAAATGAAAAATAAACGTGCGGGTTGCCTTCTTACTAGCGCTAAGTTTAATGTCTTCAACCAGCTTTTCTCTGATGATCTTCCTTCAAGGAGGCTTCAATGTGGCTTGGGACGTCCTAGATAGGATTTTATATAAAATTAATTGATATAATTAATATATTTTTATTTGATTTTTTTATATAAATAGTGAGAACTAACACTAACATACACACCCCCATACTTAAAACTTGTATTGTCCTCAATGTAAAATAAGCGTAAAGAAACAAAGAGTGAGGAACAACACTACCGTGCATGCAGTTGATCTGGCTAATGTTGGTTTGAATTTTACTACGCGGGCTGTGTGGGTTATATTAGTACATGCATAAATAAACATGCAAACTATTAACAAACAACTAGCACACAATAAAATAAAACGAAAGTAAAGAAAACAAAAGAAAAAAATACACGTGTTACCTCTCCGCTAAGGCTAAGTTTAACGTTTTCAGTCAGACGTTCTCTGAAGATCTTCCTTCAAAAAGGCTTCAATGTAGATTTGGATGTCCTAAATAAGACAGTGTCATATGCATTACTCTTTAAACACCTCTTCAACAAATGAGATGACAAATAGAAATCTTTTCCACTTTCTTCTTCTGCCATGTTCTTCAGACTTTTTTACTTTAGGAGGTCTTGAATGGAAGATTATATCATCATGAGGTCTCGTATGACGCTTGAATTTGAATGGTTGTGTCATTTTGTCAAGATTACGGGCAGTATACGTGATGTTAGCTTCTCCATGTTGTGATGTATACTCTTGTGTTACAAGATTTTAAATATGGTCTCATAACTGCTATTGCCTAACTCCGTGTTCCACCACGTCCTCATTGATGAACCTTTGAATTTCTTCGTCGAGCTCTTTATCATATATTTGCATAATGTATACTTCAAGATTGTCAATTTGGGTGTACAGAGTCGATGTATCCTGACTGGCATCATTTGATATGTTTTTCCCTAAACCTTTATCTTGCTTTGTAGGTATGGAGGATATGGGTAGCTTCTATACTTGTGTCTCCTCATAAATGCACTCAGTGAATGGAGGGTTATCTAGATTAATTCGAGACTCTGCTTGTTCGGGCTCTTGACATAATACCTCTGATTCTTTATATGACTCTGCCTCTCTCCATATTACGGTATCCTTGTGAATCTCTTAACTCCCAAGAGTTTCTTCAGTGTCATCTCCCAATGTTCTTTAAGGTATATATATCTGGTTATTGGCTAGTTGCCTCAATTGGTCTTTTAATCTCTTTAATGATGTTGTTTGACTCTGAAAGATTATATCAAATTTAGCTTTTCATTTTTTGAGCAAGTCAATGATCCAATCCTCCACGAATGGTTCTAGTTCTCGAGGACACTCATGGGCTTGTGGTGGAAAAAATAGATAAAATTATTTATTGGGATATGCATGACCTTCATTATTATGCCATGTAAAATTTTGATGATTTTACCACCCAAGATTGCAATTGAATGTGCAATGATCACTCGAGGGGTTGCCCTCACATATCTCACATCTCATCATTTAACTTTGAAAGGCTTAAGCATACATCATGTCACTTCTCTTTGACATCTACTGATAATTATTGGGCTGGACAAAAGGCCTTAGAAAATCAGAATGTGTCTCACTGACATGTGGTGTAGCGTCTCCTCTTATAACTCTTAATGCCTTCATCGCCCAATGGTACTCTATTACTTCGACCACCTGAAATGTAACATCCTAAATCTGAGAGATGCTATCGGTAGGCAATAGGCTGCACTATTCCCCTGAGCCTCTGACTTTCTAACAATATTAACTCATCTCAGGTATAAACTTATGAACAGTACCAATGCCCAATTCAACCTCATGAATGCAAAACGTTTCTCTAACTAAATATTCAAATTCATTATACATCACAACTGTAGTAATAAACACTTATAACCCTAACATGCATATTCATTACTAAGCAAACTATATGCTACATAACATTCTCTGACACTGTCTGAATTGAACTCTGACTCGACCTGGTGGACCAAACTCTCTAGTGACTGCTATCAGTATCCATCCTCTCGAGCTCGTCCTCCGGGAATACCTACAAAATAGAGAAACTGGCAGTAGGGGGTTAGACCATTTGAATGATCTAAGTGAGTGGACGGTTTTTAAAATGAAAACTTAAATACTTTAAGAAACTCAAGTTTTAGAGATCAACTTGAATCTTTTCTGAAAACTTTCCTTTCTAGAAAACTTCTCTCTGGAATCTATTTCTAAAATTTATTTTTTAAAAGTCTGGTTCTGAAAACCTGTATCTGAAAGATCTTTTCTGAAAACTATTTCTGAAATATCTATTTTTGAAAACTATTTCTAAAAACATATCTCTGAAATCTATTTTCTAAAAACCTGTTATCTATCTCTGAAAAACCTGACATATGGGGGCATTATGTATCGATGTCCCCTTATACACCTAGCTAGATCTAGGAGTGCAAATCCAGGATATTGGGGTGTTACTTATCACCGTCCCCCAAAGCATGCCATTACTTGTCCCTGAAACTAGTGGTCTTGGGGCTTTACGTATCGCCGTCCCCCAAGCCACTGAACTATAACTGGGGGTGCAGATCTATGTTATCCTCCAAGCTCTGAATCTTGGATATAGGGGCATCTATCATCCATAGTCCTGAACTATGATCTGGAGGCGTTGTGTATCGCCGTCCCCCTAGTCCTCTACATGTGCACATGTTCTCTCCGTCAATTCCATATCTGAATCAAGTTACATACTGAGGTGGGTTTTTCCCCTATGTCTCGAAAACATAACAAAAACATGCTTTGAAAACATCCCTTTCTAAAACACCATCAAATGTAAAGTAATTGAAATCAGACTTTGGCTATCTCCCTATATGCTTTCAAATGTAGGTCTTACATTAAAACATTTAAAACAAAAGTAACTTGAGAAAAGAGGTCCACTCACTAATTTGGAATCTGGTTGACATTACTCACTTGCTGAAGAAAACTCTAGTTCCTGCGATGATTTATAATTGATACCTTTCATTAGAAATTTAGCTGGGGAACATATGTCGAATTAAACTAAGTTTATCCACTCAAGGACTTGTTATTATTTCAAGGAATATCATAATTATATCATGATATAAGATGTATATACGAACTGATTCGAGGCCCTTAGGGTGGCCTCTCATACGCTAGGGTGAAGCTGGAATGATTTAAGACTGATTTGGGGAAATTTTTAGTCACGCGACGGGACGCGTACCATTCCAGAAACATATTTGGAAAATTTCAAGTAAGCCTCGCGACGTAGAGCCTTGGCGTCGCGACGCGCACGATTCCAAAAATATTCCTGGGAAAATTCCCAGTACGTGTCGCGATGTTACGAGTTCTGCATTGCGACACAAGGCAAATTTCATGGCCTAATTTTAATCTTTCATGCCTAGTTTGCTCAGTTCTCATCGCATACTTCCTTACAACAATTTCTACTCACCAATTATTTTAACTTTATTTTAAATACTTGCTAATTCAAAATTCCTAAATTCACTTAACTCTTTAATCTCATAATCCCAATAGCTCAATACCTAAGGTTTCCAAGTATTTGGTCCTTACTTAATTCAATAAATTTCCATGCTCATATATCACCAAATACCATGCCTAATGTGTTCCTAATATGCATATAATCTAATATCAACAAAACTTCTTAATCCAAGATTTTGGGTCAAGATTCTTTACCTTCTTTCTCTTGATTTCTTTCACTTCTTAAGCCTTTAATGGTTGCCAAGCCCTTTTTCTTAGTTTCTTTTTCCCTCTTCTCTCTTTCTTCTTCTTCTTCTTCTTCTTCCTCTTCTTCTTCTCTTTTTATTCTTCTTCTCATCCTCATGTTTCTCTTTCTTTCTCTATAAAATTTGATTTTGAGATGTAGGAATAGTATCCATCTTTTTTACTAGGGGCCACTTGTAATTTGTACCTTTGAAGAAATGTGTAGAAACTTTGAGAAAATTAAAGATTTCTCTATATAGGTCCGAGCACTGTTCATCTAGATATTTATTCTATATTTTCAGCCCATTTATGGTTCGAATTTGGAAAACTGTTCAACGCGAAGTTGTAGTCTCGATATTAGCTTTCCGATGATATAAAATTCATAAAAATCAGAGTTCGTATGAGAACGTTATGGCCCAATCATCATGGGATGTCCGAAGTGGAACATTGTACCCTCTCGTATCGGGATCTCGAAGAATTTACCGATTGTCTCCCTGGTCATTTCATGAGTGTATATATGTCCATACATAATTTATGTTATGTGACACTCGTCTCATAATGTTGCTCTTATTTCCTTTTACTTATTTTCTACTATTTTGCTCAAGAACTTGATACTAAGACTTTTAGGAATCTTCTTCCCCGATATACTCCATTTGATTCTTGTAAATAAATGCTCAGCTCTGGGGGTTTGTGCCATATCTCTAGACTTCTTAATGAATGGTATCATTTATAAAATTCTATCTATCTCTTGTTTCTTGTAGGGTGTATTAGAAATACTCAATTCCTCATGATATGAGCTTAGGTTTCCTTCGAATTGGTACTTGTACTTAACTTATAAAGTACTTCCTAAATTCAATATATTTATGCTAATAGGGGCATTTCCACGACCATTTGAACTGAATCATTTCTTTAGCCTTTATAATCTTTGCTATGATAACACTAATTTAAAATGTCACTTAGGGATCCTGTTACTCCTCACTCTTAATGTATCACTATTGTTCTTGATACCTCAACCGATAATTTTCTTTCTTCCAACTTCAAGTATAGTTTAAATTCGTCTCTCTTTCTTCCATCTCTACTCATCTAGTGCCTACTCATTATTAGAGGTGATAATACTTCATATCGTTAAGTTTCTTCACGTTCTACCATAGCCCAAGATTTTTGATAATCCTTATATCTAATAAAATCTACATACTCAACCTAAACATGGCATTAATCATCTTAACTTCACTGATTGACTGTCTTATTTCTTTTCTACTAGTTTTCAATCATTAATAGCTTCATCCTTTACGATCTTTAATCCATACTGATCCTAGGGACTAGTACCTTATAGTCAAGCTATCTACATACTCCAGGCTCACCTTCAGAGTTTTCACAACATTCTAACTCTCAGGATATTATTCCTTACCATTAATATCAACTCCTACTACTTGGTTCTGGTCATTACTTATATACTTTTTGTTTTCTTCTTTAATGAAATTTTCAATCTTATCTCAACACTGAGTAGTTTTCCATTCCGTAGCACTATTAGGCTTAACTGTGAAAAGTTTATTTTAGTGCATGTGTACTCCTAACATTATTTATTTTACTTCGACAGTTTTATCTTCAAGTACTCTACTAGTTGTCCTTTGTATTCTTTCATGATGTATTCTATACCTGAACTTTTGTGGTCTATTCGTCTGTCTTTCTATCCGCTGGGGTATCAACTCTTATAATTCTCTGATTATGTCTATCGCTGGTTCTTTTGCATTCTGTAATTGCTTGACTACTACTTTCTCTCTTAATCATCTTTTATAAACTATCTTTCTTCTAAAACTTTTACTTAACCCCAATTTCTTCCTCTTTACCATGTTCTTGTGCTAAATCTGAAGACTTTTATATTTCGGTCCTATTTTACTGCGTATCCATTTATTTCTGTAATATTTTGAGATAATAACCGAAGTCTATCTTTGCTGTTGTTGTCTGTAGAGGGGTTGGGAGGGTGGGGATTGGTCCTGATGTCTTTCCAGTGGTGGTAGTCTCACTACCTACCCATACAATGGTTATACTTGTTGTTTATCTATAAGCCTAGAACTCTCATATTTACCCATTTGGCATCGACTCTTGTACTAAAATTCTTCTGTTAGATACTACTCGAGTTTCCTACTTCACTTCACTCTTGATCCTTCTTTCGACTATTGGTGATATTACTTCTTATTATGAACCTTCTCTAATGCTCTCTACAATACTCTACCAGGTCATCTTTGTTGCTTAACTACCTTAAGTCATTATTTTTTCTCAAAGTCCTATTATATTCCCTCTTGTTATGCCTCCTTAAAAAGCTTTTTTGTTACATAGATTTCTTTCTTATCTCAATTCCTGGAACTCTTCTCATCTTTACTCCCCTGGAGACTCTATCAACTTCGTTTGCTTAAGACATTTCTACTAAATTTTTGGTTTAGGTACTTCTCTTCGTCTATTTCTTCCGACTCAGTACGATAAGACATACTTAAGAGTTATCTACTATATTTCTGGAAATCGCTCTCCTTGGCCCCCTTGTGCTATCGAGCCTTAACTCTCTCAAGGGTATTCAATACAATGATAATTCATATATGTTGCTCGACTCACCATGACTTCGGACTATCTTATCTCATGTTTCTTATTTATGCTCTGTTGAACTCAATGATTCGGTTGTCTAGCTGTCTCGTGATCTGTCTATTTTTTCTGAAGCTCTTCTTTACTTGTTCAAGTCCTGGCTAAACTCTAAGTTGAGGGGTAAATACTTGCTTTCCTTGAAGATCTGAAAAAAAAATAATTCATGTTTCTGTTAACTATCTATCTCCAACGATGGTCGGATTGGTTACCTATATACCTACTAGGGGTCAGACCTATTGGACAGAAGAGTTATTGCTTATACTGTTGAAATATATGATGACTACTCCAATTCTTAAGGTTTCTATAATTCTGATCAACTATGTTGAAGTTTCCATTTACATTACTGTCTCAGGCCATATTATCTATTGTTACTATACATACTGAACTTCCTTATTACTTTCTGTGGCTTTCTTTATTATTTTCAAATCTTATCATTTGGCTCTAAGTTGTGCGATAAAGGTGAATGATAGTTCATTCTTATTGGCTACTTTCCAGGTCTCTTCTTTCTACTTTTGCCATAAGCCACAGCTATGGCACTCTGTCCTACTATTCATACTGGTACTCTTGTCATTCCTACTCATCCATAACCTCACGGGTTTATTCCTTTTTATGCTTCCTCAGATTCCTACTGACATTAATCTAATTTATAGGTTTCTGCTATGTTTGGTCTATTCTGCGAACTTTTATAAATATTGCAAGCCTCGGACTGGCTTCCCTAGATTCTTGGACTACATTAGTTTCTCTCCTTTCTAGCTTCGTACGCTTTCTTGGTCATTTTATAAGTGGTCTTTCTTCTCATTTCTTCGGTTTTACTTTAGGAAAAACTCTCATCGGGCTTTCTTATGGTTACCCTTACCTAAGCTGGGAATGAATGAGGCAAGCATTTATGTCTCGATGGTTATCATTGTCCATAACTCATCTAAGATAGGTATGAGGTAGACTCCGTCAGAACAACTTCCTTACTGGAATCAGTGGGTGGCGAGGATTTTGGTAAGTCAGATCTTATCTATATCTGATTCTTTGGTAAGGTAACTAATCACTTCTCTTTACGTCTTTCATCTTACTTGCTCACGGATCTGGGTTTGGGTATCCAGAACTTATACATCTCTTATGATAGGTTGGATTTACTGGAAACTCCTTTGACTAATCATGATCGTTTACTTCTCTTCTTTTTCTGACTATTTTCGCTATTCGGGGGGGGGGGGGACTTTGCTATCTATAAGAGATGCTTATGGTTATTGAGTCTACCTGAAGGAGTTTTCTCATGAGAAAATGACTCTTAGTAGAAAAGAAGGAATTTTACTCTTGTTCAGGCTTGCTATATGCTCTTTACTACTATAAGTTTTAGTGTTTTCTTTATCATCTCATTATGTACCTCTATCATTTTACTACCTTTGATTACTTACATCATATGCACCTTATTCTTTTACTTTTCTTATAGATTTCTCTTCCCACTCCCTTGGATGAATATTCTCAAAACTTCACTATCTAGCCTCATAGCTCGTCTGTACTTCCAGTTATAAGCCAGGATAACTAAAGGAGAATTCTAAACTTGGATATAGAGTATAATTATTTTCATAAGAGAATATTATTCGATTAGTCTGGGAAAGCTTACTAACCTGTCTATAGGGCTTGAGGACGTACTCAATGATCATATATTGGAGAGGTAGTACCCCGTATACTAGTATCCCAGACATACTATGTATACAAGACCCCAACACTCTACCCACTACAGTCACTGACTCCCTAGATCATGCTCTGATACCATCTTTGTAACATCCCCAATCTGGGAGATACTATCAGCAGGGAATAAGCCGTACTATTCCCCTAAGCCTTTGACTTTCTAACAATATTAACTTATCTCATGTATAAAGGTATCCACATGGCCGATGCCCAGTTCAACCTCATGAATGCATAACGTTTCTCTAACTAAATACTCAAATTCACTATATGATGAGCGGAAAATATATCAATATTTACCGCCCCTTTTACTTAATATTTTGTTTAGTTTCTCGGGTTTGATGAACGTTTTGATGTGTTTTAGTTTATTTTGCAGATAAAATAATATTGGGACACAATGAAATCATTTAGGACGAAATGTGGGTCAAATAAGGGCTAAAATTGGACTTGACATATTAATTTTGGAGATTGGAAACTTGAAAGGGCGTTTTAGCGAAGTGCAGTTTTGGAAATTCCAATTTTGCGCATCTGTCGTATTTTGGGCATAACGTTTTACTCCGATATCGGATTGAGCTGATTCAAGTTCCAGATTAAAGAAGGCTCAAATATCTACAGCTTTGAAAGACAAAATAATTTCGAATTCTGAAGAGTTCATGCCCGAAATTGATGAACCATCCAGAAGTGTGTTGTGTGTAATTATTAAAGTCATTTTCAATCATTTTCAAAGCAAAAAATAAATTAATAAATAAATAATAAAAATTATCAAATCACCACCAAACATGATAAGACATTATTGGGGCAATTAATAATGGATTTGGTGGAGCAATTAGTGGAGCAATTAATAATGGATTTGGTGGATGATTTGATAGAGACAAAATTTTGCCTATAAATACCAAGTCATTTCATTTGTAAATTCATACTTTCTTCTAAGGAATTCCTTAAGAATACTAAGAAGAATGTATCTTATTTGTTTATTTACAGCTTTCAGTAATTAATTTCCGCTTTCGCACTTTCTTTTCTTTACTTTTCAGTTTTTACTTTCCGTAATTTACTTTTACGCACAATACTTTTCTTTCTTTAATTTTCAGTTTTTACTTTTCAGTAATGAGGAGGTAACTCCCCTTTGCTGGGGTAAAAGGTAAAACTTTTATTACTAATATTTAGATTAATCTCCCTTAATTATAATATATAAACTAGTTAAAACTTGACTTAACGAGGATACCGCCATATTGGTCGGTTGGTAATTATTTAAATTGATTTTAACCTGACTAAACTGGATACCGCCTGATTGGTCCGTTGGTAATTAATTATTAATTTGAATTAATTTGGATACCGCCTATATGGCTGGTTGGTAATTATCATGCAAAGTTAATATATTATATTAAGGGAGATATCTAAAGTAGAAGTAATAAAAGTTGATCCTTTTACCTCAACATTTCCTTTATTGTACTTTTGCTTTTTTTACTTTTCAGCAATTTACTTTCAGCATTTTACTTTTCAGCAATTTACTTTCAGCATTTACATTTCAGTAATTTACTTTCAGCATTTTACTTTTCAGCCTTTATGTCTTTTATTTATTTAAGTTTTTATTACCCGTAATATGTGTCGTAACTAAGCCAGTTATCTGGGGTTGTGATGAAATCCAATATCACCGGTTTATAAGGGGTATTTTATCGTTTGGGTAATTTAAAGGTTTACTTATTAAGTCTTCAGCTTAATACGTCTTGTTAATTGGCCACTAATAAGATTGATATGCTAAATCTAAAATAATCTTGACAAAGGAATTTTATGTTTTAGCCTTAGACTTAATACCCCACGATCTTCCTTGAGGATAGATAACCCTTTAATAGATTTCCTTACAAGATAGACATATACCTGTCGGGCGGGGGTAGCCATAATTGGAACTTAAACTTAATGAATCCAGTAATTTTGGTTGACATAGACATTATGGTTTGATGAGCGGAAAATATATCAAATTTACCGCCCCTTTTACTTAATATTTGTGTTTTAGTTTTTTCTTCGGGTTTGATGAACGTTTTGATGTGTTTTTTAGTTTATTTTGCAGATAAAATAATATCAGGTCTCAATGAAATCATTTAGGACGAAATATTGGTCAAATAAGGGCAATTATTGGACTTGATATTTTAATTTTGGAGATTGAAAACTTGAAAGGGCGTTTTTGACGAAGTGCAGTTTTGGAAATTCCAGTTTTCCGCATCTGTTGTATTTTGGGCATAACGTTTTACTCCGATAATCGGATTGAGCTGATTCAGGTTCCAGATTAAAGAAGACTCAAAGATCTTCAGCTTTGAAAGACAAAATAATTTCTGAATTCTAACGATTTCATGCCCGAAATGGATGAACCATCCAGAAGTGTGTTGTGTGGTAATTATTAAAGTCACTTTCAATCATTTTCAAAGCAAAAAATAAATTAATAAATAAATAATAAAAATTATCAAATCACCACCAAACATGATAAGACATTATTGGGGCAAATAATAATGGATTTGGTGGAGCAATTAGTGGAGCAATTAATAATGGATTTGGTGGATGATTTGATAGAGACAAAAATTTTTGCCTATAAATACCAAGTCATTTCATTTGTAAATTCATACTTTCTTCTAAGGAATTCCTTAAGAATACTAAGAAAATGTATCTTATTTGTTTATTTTTACAGCTTTCAGTAATTAATTTCCGCTTCGCACTTTCTTTTCTTTTTTTACTTTTCAGTTTTTACTTTCCGTAATTTACTTTTACGCACATACTTTTCTTTCTTTAATTTTCAGTTTTTACTTTTCAGTAATGAGGAGGTAACTCCCCTTTGCTGGGGAAAAGGTAAAACTTTTATTACTAATATTTAGATTAATCTCCCTTAATTATAATATATAAACTAGTTAAAACTTGACTTAACGAGGATACCGCCATATTGGTCGGTTGGTAATTATTTAAATTGATTTTAACCTGAAAAACTGGATACCGCCTGATTGGTCCGTTGGTAATTAATTATTAATTTGAATTAATTTGGATACCGCCTATATGGCTGGTTGGTAATTATCATGCAAAGTTAATATATTATATTAAGGGAGATATCTAAAAATAGAAGTAATAAAAGTTGATCCTTTTACCTCAACATTTCCTTTATTGTACTTTTGCTTTATTTACTTTTCAGCAATTTACTTTCAGCATTTACTTTTCAGCAATTTACTTTCAGCATTTACATTTCAGTAATTTACTTTCAGCATTTACTTTTAACCAGCCTTTATGTCTTTTATTTATTTAAGTTTTTATTACCCGTAAATATGTGTCGTAACTAAGCAGCCAGTTATCTGGGGTTGTGATGAAATCCAATATCACCGGTTTATAAGGGGTATATTATCGTTTGGGTTAATTTAAAGGTTTACTTATTATTAAGTCTTCAGCTTAATACGTCTTGTTAATTGGCCACTAATAAGATTGATATGCTAAATCTAAAATAATCTTGACAAAGGAATTTTATGTTTTAGCCTTAGACTTAATACCCCACGATTTTCCTTGAGGATAGATAACCCTTAATAGATTTCCTTACAAGATAGACATATACCTGTCGGGCGGGGGTAGCCATAATTGAACTTAAACTTAATGATCCAGGTAATTTGGTTGACAATAGACATATGGTTTGATGAGCGGAAAATATATCAATATTTACCGCCCCTTTTACTTACTATTTTGTTTAGTTTCTCGGGTTTGATGAACGTTTTGATGTGTTTTAGTTTATTTTGCAGATAAAATAATATCAGCGTCAATGAAATCATTTAGGACGAAATATTGGTCAAATAAGGGCAATTATTGGACTTGATATTTTAATTTTGGAGATTGGAAACTTGAAAGGGCGTTTTTGACGAAGTGCAGTTTTGGAAATTCCAGTTTTCCGCATCTGTTGTATTTTGGGCATAACGTTTTACTCCGATATCGGATTGAGCTGATTCAGGTTCCAGATTAAAGAAGACTCAAAGATCTTCAGCTTTGAAAGACAAAATAATTTCGAATTCTAACGATTTCATGCCCGAAATGGATGAACCATCCAGAAGTGTGTTGTGTGTAATTATTAAAGTCACTTCAATCATTTTCAAAGCAAAAAATAAATTAATAAATAAATAATAAAAATTATCAAATCACCACCAACATGATAAGACATTATTGGGGCAATTAATAAGGATTTGGTGGTGGAGCAATTAGTGGAGCAATTAATAATGGATTTGGTGGATGATTTGTTAGAGACAAAATTTTGCCTATAAATACCAAGTCATTTCATTTGTAAATTCATACTTTCTTCTAAGGAATTCCTTAAGAATACTAAGAAGAATGTATCTATTTGTTTATTTACAGCTTTCAGTAATTAATTTCCGCTTTCGCACTTTCTTTTCTTTACTTTTCAGTTTTTACTTTCCGTAATTTACTTTTACGCACAATACTTTTCTTCTTTAATTTCAGTTTTTACTTTTCAGTAATGAGGAGGTAACTCCCCTTTGCTGGGGTAAAAGGTAAAACTTTTATTACTAATATTAGATTAATCTCCCTTAATTATAATATATAAACTAGTTAAAACTTGACTTAACGAGGATACCGCCATATTGGTCGGTTGGTAATTATTTAAATTGATTTTAACCTGACTAAATTGGATACCGCCTGATTGGTCCGTTGGTAATTAATTATTAATTTGAATTAATTTGGATACCGCCTATATGGCTGGTTGGTAATTATCATGCAAAGTTAATATATTATATTAAGGGAGATATCTAAAATAGAAGTAAAAAGTTGATCCTTTTACCTCAACATTTCCTTTATTGTACTTTTGCTTTATTTACTTTTCAGCAATTTACTTTCAGCATTTACTTTTCAGCAATTAACTTTTTCAGCATTACATTTCAGTAATTTACTTTCAGCATTTTACTTTCAGCTTTATGTCTTTTATTTATTTAAGTTTTTATTACCCGTAAATATGTGTCGTAACTAAGCCAGTTATCTGGGGTTGTGATGAAATCCAATATCACCGGTTTATAAGGGGTATTTATCGTTTGGGTAATTTAAAGGTTTACTTATTAAGTCTTCAGCTTAATACGTCTTGTTAATTGGCCACTAATAAGATTGATATGCTAAATCTAAAATAATCTTGACAAAGGAATTTTATGTTTTAGCCTTAGACTTAATACCCCACGATCTTCCTTGAGGATAGATAACCCTTTAATAGATTTCCTTACAAGATAGACATATACCTGTCGGGCGGGGGTAGCCATAATTGGAACTTAAACTTAATGAATCCAGGTAATTTGGTTGACATAGACATATGGTTTGATGAGCGGAAAATATATCAATATTTACCGCCCCTTTTACTTAATATTTTGTTTAGTTTCTCGGTTTGATGAACGTTTTGATGTGTTTTAGTTTATTTTGCAGATAAAATAAATATATCAGGTCTCAATGAATCATTTAGGACGAAATATTGGTCAAATAAGGGCAATTATTGGACTTGATATTTTAATTTTGGAGATTGGAAACTTGAAAGGGGTTTTTGACGAAGTGCAGTTTTGGAAATTCCAGTTTTCCGCATCTGTTGTATTTTGGGCATAACGTTTTACTCCGATATCGGATTGAGCTGATTCAGGTTCCAGATTAAAGAAGACTCAAGATCTTCAGCTTTGAAAGACAAAATAATTTCGAATTCTAACGATTTCATGCCCGAAATGGATGAACCATCCAGAAGTGTGTTGGTGTAATTATTAAAGTCACTTTCAATCATTTTCAAAGCAAAAAATAAATTAATAAATAAATAATAAAAATTATCAATCACCACCAAACATGATAAGACATTATTGGGGCAATTAATAATGGATTGGGTGAGCAATTAGTGGAGCAATTAATAATGGATTTGGTGGATGATTTGATAGAGACAAAATTTTGCCTATAAATACCAAGTCATTTCATTTGTAAATTCATACTTTTTCTAAGGAATTCCTTAAGAATACTAAGAAGAATGTATCTTATTTGTTTATTTACAGCTTTCAGTAATTAATTTCCGCTTTCGCACTTTCTTTTCTTTACTTTTCAGTTTTTACTTTCCGTAATTTACTTTTACGCACAATACTTTTCTTTCTTTAATTTTCAGTTTTTACTTTTCAGTAATGAGGAGGTAACTCCCTTTGCTGGGGTAAAAGGTAAAACTTTTATTACTAATATTTAGATTAATCTCCCTTAATTATAATATATAAACTAGTTAAAACTTGACTTAACGAGGATACCGCCATATTGGTCGGTTGGTAATTATTTAAATTGATTTTAACCTGACTAAACTGGATACCGCCTGATTGGTCCGTTGGTAATTAATTATTAATTTGAATTAATTTGGATACCGCCTATATGGCTGGTTGGTAATTATCATGCAAAGTTAATATATTATATTAAGGGAGATATCTAAAATAGAAGTAATAAAAGTTGATCCTTTTACCTCAACATTTCCTTTATTGTACTTTTGCTTTATTTACTTTTCAGCAATTTACTTTCAGCATTTACTTTTCAGCAATTTACTTTCAGCATTTACATTTCAGTAATTTACTTTCAGCATTTTACTTTTCAGCCTTTATGTCTTTTATTTATTTAAGTTTTTATTACCCGTAAATATGTGTCGTAACTAAGCCAGTTATCTGGGGTTGTGATGAAATCCAATATCACCGGTTTATAAGGGGTATTTTATCGTTTGGGTAATTTAAAGGTTTACTTATTAAGTCTTCAGCTTAATACGTCTTGTTAATTGGCCACTAATAAGATTGATATGCTAAATCTAAAATAATCTTGACAAAAGGAATGTTTTAGTTTTAGCCTTAGACTTAATACCCCACGATCTTCCTTGAGGATAGATAACCCTTTAATAGATTTCCTTACAAGATAGACATATACCTGTCGGGCGGGGGGTAGCCATAATTGGAACTTAAACTTAATGAATCCAGGTAATTTGGTTGACATAGACATATGGTTTGATGAGCGGAAAATATATCAATATTTACCGCCCCTTTTACTTAATATTTTGTTTAGTTTCTCGGGTTTGATGAACGTTTTGATGTGTTTTAGTTTATTTTGCAGATAAAATAATATCAGGTCTCAATGAAATCATTTAGGACGAAATATTGGTCAAATAAGGGCAATTATTGGACTTGATATTTTAATTTTGGAGATTGGAAACTTGAAAGGGAGTTTTTGACGAAGTGCAGTTTTGGAAATTCCAGTTTTCCGCATCTGTTGTATTTTGGGCATAACGTTTTACTCCGATATCGGATTGAGCTGATTCAGGTTCCAGATTAAAGAAGACTCAAAGATCTTCAGCTTTGAAAGACAAAATAATTTCGAATTCTAACGATTTCATGCCCGAAATGGATGAACCATCCAGAAGTGTGTTGTGTGTAATTATTAAAGTCACTTTCAATCATTTTCAAAGCAAAAAATAAATTAATAAATAAATAATAAAAATTATCAAATCACCACCAAACATGATAAGACATTATTGGGGCAATTAATAATGGATTTGGTGGAGCAATTAGTGGAGCAATTAATAATGGATTTGGTGGATGATTTGATAGAGACAAAATTTTGCCTATAAATACCAAGTCATTTCATTTGTAAATTCATACTTCTTCTAAGGAATTCCTTAAGAATACTAAGAAGAATGTATCTTATTTGTTTATTTACAGCTTTCAGTAATTAATTTCCGCTTTCGCACTTTCTTTTCTTTACTTTTCAGTTTTTACTTTCCGTAATTTACTTTTACGCACAATACTTTTCTTTCTTTAATTTTCAGTTTTTACTTTTCAGTAATGAGGAGGTAACTCCCCTTTGCTGGGGTAAAAGGTAAAACTTTTATTACTAATATTAGATTAATCTCCCTTAATTATAATATATAAACTAGTTAAAACTTGACTTAACGAGGATACCGCCATATTGGTCGGTTGGTAATTATTTAAATTGATTTTAACCTGACTAAACTGGATACCGCCTGATTGGTCCGTTGGTAATTAATTATTAATTTGAATTAATTTGGATACCGCCTATATGGCTGGTTGGTAATTATCATGCAAAGTTAATATATTATATTAAGGGAGATATCTAAAATAGAAGTAATAAAAGTTGATCCTTTTACCTCAACATTTCCTTTATTGTACTTTTGCTTTATTTACTTTTCAGCAATTTACTTTCAGCATTTACTTTTCAGCAATTTACTTTCAGCATTTACATTTCAGTAATTTACTTTCAGCATTTTACTTTTCAGCCTTTATGTCTTTTATTTATTTAAGTTTTTATTACCCGTAAATATGTGTCGTAACTAAGCCAGTTATCTGGGGTTGTGATGAAATCCAATATCACCGGTTTATAAGGGGTATTTTATCGTTTGGGTAATTTAAAGGTTTACTTATTAAATCTTCAGCTTAATACGTCTTGTTAATTGGCCACTAATAAGATTGATATGCTAAATCTAAAATAATCTTGACAAAGGAATTTTATGTTTTAGCCTTAGACTTAATACCCCACGATCTTCCTTGAGGATAGATAACCCTTTAATAGATTTCCTTACAAGATAGACATATACCTGTCGGGCGGGGGTAACCATAATTGGAACTTAAACTTAATGAATCCAGGTAATTTGGTTGACATAGACATATGGTTTGATGAGCGGAAAATATATCAATATTTACCGCCCCTTTTACTTAATATTTTGTTTAGTTTCTCGGGTTTGATGAACGTTTTGATGTGTTTTAGTTTATTTTGCAGATAAAATAATATCAGGTCTAAATGAAATCATTTAGGACGAAATATGGGTCAAATAAGGGCAATTATTGGACTTGATATTTTAATTTTGGAGATTGGAAACTTGAAAGGGCGTTTTTGACGAAGTGCAGTTTTGGAAATTCCAGTTTTCCGCATCTGTTGTATTTTGGGCATAACGTTTTACTCCGATATCGGATTGAGCTGATTCAGGTTCCAGATTAAAGAAGACTCAAAGATCTTCAGCTTTGAAAGACAAAATAATTTCGAATTCTAACGATTTCATGCCCGAAATGGATGAACCATCCAGAAGTGTGTTGTGTGTAATTATTAAAGTCACTTTCAATCATTTTCAAAGCAAAAAATAAATTAATAAATAAATAATAAAAATTATCAAATCACCACCAAACATGATACGAGATTATTGGGGCAATTAATAATGTATTTGGTGGAGCAATTAGTGGAGCAATTAATAATTGATTTGGTGGATGATTTGATGGAGGCAAAATTTTGCCTATAAATACCAAGTCATTTCATTTGTAAAATTGATACTTTCTTCTAAGGAATTCCTTAAGAATACTAAGAAGATTGTATCTTGTTTGTTTATTTACAGCTTTCAGTAATTAATTTCCGCTTTCGCACTTTCTTTTCTTTACTTTTCAGTTTTTACTTTCCGTAATTTACTTTTACACACAGTACTTTTCTTTCTTTAATTTTCAGTTTTTACTTTTCAGTAATTTACTTTCAGCAATTTACTTTTCAGCAATTTACTTTTTAGCAATTTACTTTCTACAATTTACTTTCAGTAATGTACTTTCAGTATTTACTTTCAGCATTTATTTTTTACTATTTAATTTTCAGTATTTAATTTTCAGTATTTTACTTTATGTCTTTTATTTTATTTAAGTTTTTTTTACTACCCGTAAATATATGTCGTAACTAAGCCAGTTATCTGGGGTTGTGATGAAATCCAATATCACTGGTTTATAAGGGGTTAGATTATAGCTTGGGTGATATAAAGATTTATTTATTGAGTCTTAATCTTAATGCTTTTTCATTAACTGGCCATTAATAAAATTGAACTGGGAAACTTAAAATGAACTAGACATAGAGATTTTAAGTTTAAGACCTTAGACTCAATAGTCCACGATCTTCCTTGATGATAAATAACCCTTTAATAGATTTCCTTACAGTATAGACATATACCTGTCGGGCGGGGGTAGCCATAATTGGAACTTAAACTTAATGAATCCAGATAATTTGGTTGACATAGACATATGGTTCAATTGGGTTAAACTGGGTATTTGTGTCTGACCATCGACAGAGGCTTACACATAATTTAGTGTTCCAGGTTAATAAATCAATATATTACCCAACTTTAAGATAACCACTTCATCTTTAAAATGATATTGGAAGAAATCACAACCCTAGATAGTTTTTAATATTGAATTTTTTTAAAACCTACTTTCGAACAATTTTATTTACTTGTTTTTAAATTTAGAATCGTCACCATTTCAAATCAATCAAACAACCTGTTAGATACTTGTAATCATTTGACCTCATAAAATTAATAGATTAGATATTAAGTCCTCGTGGGATCGTTATTTTTATACTACTTGAACGATACGTGCGCTTGCGTTATACGCGTGTGTAAGCACCGGTCATGGTTCAATTGGGTTATATGGGTATCTGCGTCTGACCATCGACAGAGGCTTTCATATAATTTAGTGTTCCAGGTTAGTAAACTGATATATTACACAAACATGAAATAACAACTTCACCTTTTAAAAGATATTAGAAAGATTCACAACCCTAGATAGTTTCCTAATATTGAATTTTCTTAAACCTATTTTCGTGCAATTTTATTTACTTGTTTTTAAATTTAAAAGCATCACCATTTCAAATCAATCAATCAACCTGTTAGATACTAGTAATCATTTGACCTGGTAAAATTAATAGATTAGGTATTAAGTCCTCGTGGGATCGATACTTTTTATACTACTTGAACGATACGTGCGCTTGCGTTATACGCGCGTGTGTAAGCACCGGTCACTATACATCACAACTTTAGTAATAAATACTTATAATTCTTACATGCATATTCATTACTAAGCAAACTATATGCTACATAACATTCTCTGACACTGTCTGAACTAAACTCTGACTCGACCTGGTGGAAAGAACCCTCTAGTGACTGCTATCAGTATACCTACAAAACAGAGAAACTGAGAGTGGGGGGTAAGACCGTTTGAATGATCTAAGTGAGTGAACAGTTTTTAAAATGAAAACTAAAATACTTTAAGAAACTAATATTTTAGAGATCAACTTGAATCTTTTCTGAAAACTTTCCTTTCTAGAAAACTTCTCTCTGGAATCTATTTCTAAAATCTACTTTTTAAAAATCTGGTTCAGAAACCTATATCTGAAAGATCTGTTTTGAAAACTATTTTTGAAATATCTATTTCTGACAATTGTTTCTAAAAACTGATCTTTGAAAATTATTTTAAAAAAACCAGTTATCTGTCTCTAAAAAACCTGACGTATGGGCGTTACGTATCATCGTTCCCTTATACGCCTAACTAGAGGCAGAAGTGGAAATCCATGATATTGGGGCGTTACATATCGTTGTCCCCAAAGCATGCCACTACATGTCCTTGAAACTAGTGGTCTTGGGGCGTTATGTATCGCTGTCCCCAAAGCCACTGAACTAGAACTCGGGTAGAGAACTATGTTACCCTCCAAGCTCTGAATCTAGGATCTAGAGGCATCTATCATCCCTAGTCTTGAACTAGGATCTGGGGGCGTTATATATCGTCGTCCCCCCAGTCCTTTACATATGCATATGTTCTCTCCGTTAATTCCATATATTAATAAAGTTACATACTGAGGTTGGTTTTTCCCCATACCTCGAAAACATAAAAAAACATGCTTAAGGTCAATGGGTTCCGCTTAACTGGGATCATTAAGTTTGTTGTGCCAAAGCCAAGGCTTAGTTGATTCAGAGGAAAAAGGTTAGGCAATATATTGGATATATTGGCATATATAAGATATATGTTTCGGACTTGGATGTCCACCTACTGGATCTAGGAATTGGATGAGATCCAATTGATCTTATAGATCTACCTAGTTAATTATCATACAATTTGTTGGCCAAAGTCAAGATTGTGTGTTATTTAACGGGATCCTAGCCCACTAGGAAACAAGGTTTCCCGAGTACTCCACAGAGGGTTAGGGGCTCGCCGAAAAATAGTGGGAGGCAAGTATTAAATTTGCAATATTCGTTTAGTTACTTGCCAATACGCGCTCATTTCATTTTTCGTCAATAAAGTAATACATTAGTTGGACTAATTTTTAATGTTGTTTTAAATTAAACAGTTGGACTGTATTCAAACTACTTCAAATGATAGTTGATTATATTTTTGGATTATAATAATCACTATATTTGAATTTAACCAATTAAAAATAATAGTTGATTATATAGTTGGACTATAATAATCATTATATTAAATAGTACCCAAAAATTGTTGATTTGATAGTTGGACTATAGCAATCAAGAAAACTGAAAAATTAGTGTTTAAAACATAATCCTGGGTGAAAATGTCATTAAACGACTTTAATTTTCAGATTGGGAATAAAATCCCAGGATAGTCCTAGGTGACCGAGAAGTTACTTTATTTGATAAGAGTGACATCTCGAGCCTAAGCCCGGAGTTGACCAAATAGTAGAACATGATATTTGGAATATTCATGTGATGATAACTTTAGTGCTTAATCTGTTATGCTTGCCGCAAAGACCCCTTAATTTCTTAGTCAGAACTAAAAATTAGATCCTTATAGTATGATATTGAAATTGAAGGATCTTCATAGATCTATCCTTAGATCTTAGAATTACAAATTGTAATAAAAAACTCTTGGAGAGTTGATGGCTATACTCATGAGACAAAGGCAGAGTTTGCAAAAGGGCAAGAAGCGCAAGACGCACCTTACTTCGACATTCCGGAAGGCCAAGGCTTGCCCGAAGGCTTCTGGGTATGGAAAAGGGCAAAGACAAAATCATTATAATCTTCTGGGAAGACATAAGACATGAAAGAAGAGAAGACGGTACAAGGCTCCGACTTCAAATATGTTTATCATAAACATGTTCACCACTAGAATTAAAATTGGATTTTAGATACTAAATGTGGTACATAAATATGTACTGGTGTACAGAATCTGCTGATTAGCAGGATACTGACTTCAGATGAGATCGCTCTGCAAGTCGGAAATGGGACGAGAGTCGTTGTTTTAACCGTAGAAACTTAAGTTTAGGAACTACCCTTCGGGTGTGTACTTAAATTAGGAAACCGTTACAATGTAACTAGTGTGACTAGAAACATTATCTCTATATTAGGGTTTAACCTGTTGCGGGTATACCTTTATATTCTAGAACACTAAAGTGTTTTATTATATAAAGATGATATTGAGATAAACACATTAGATGTAAATAACAGTACTTATATTTTGAATATAAATGAATCTCAAACATATGATATGACAAACAAATAGCTCAAACTGAATTAATCAGTTGAGACTTATTTGTGGCATTGTTGCCTGGGACACATTAAACAAGACTCGTATATCCACACTTTTGAAGAGTGGATACTAAGACGAATTTGATTCTATTCAAATAATGTCTACGAATCTAGTTTATTGGGCAAAGTGCCTAAAACACCTTTACTGGGTAAAAGTGCAAGTGCCACCGATCTGTTAGCCCTTGTTCATAATGACGTAAGTGGGCCCATGTCTAGCTAGGCTAAAGGTGGATATGAACACTTCGTAACCTTTACGGATATTGCATCGCGTTATGGTTATGTGTTTCTTTTGAAACACAAATCGAAAACTTTTGATTAATTCAAAGAGTTTCGACACGAAGTAGACAAACAAATCTGCTAAAATATTAAAACATCATGATTGGACCATGATGAAAATACTTAAGCACTAAGTTTCTCAAATACTTGAAAGAGTGTAGTATTCTTTCAATGAGGACTCCTCCCGGAACACGTCAATTTGACGGTGTGTCCTAACCGAGAAACCAAATTTTGTTGGACATGATAAGGTTAATCATGAGTCGCTCTGAGCTACCATTTCCTTCAAGGGATAAGCTTTAAACAGTGCAAAACTTATTTTGAATAAGGTTCAATGAAAATCTGTTTGACAGACTTCATATTAGATATGAACAGGAAAGAAACCGGGTTTTCTCAATCCTGAAGATTTGGGTATGCTGGGCATAAGTTTGGATGATACCAAACCAGAACCCAAATCGGATAAGTGCCTAATTGTGGGTTATCATAGGGAAACCAAAGTATAGTACTTATACAACTCACAAGAGAATAATTTAATTGTTGCTCGCCATTCGGTTTTCCTAAGAGGAATACCTATATGAAGTGGTAAGTGTGAGGAAAGTAAAACTCGATGAAAATCGGAGTAATACTATTCCAGGCACCGATTCCTTATTGGAACACAAATAGTTTATCAAGGATGAAACTATACCAATAATCTTCGAATACACAAGAACCGCGTAAGTCGGAGAGAGTCAGAAAACAACCTCGGGTATGGGTTTCTGATCTCACCTCATAAAGATGTCAATCTTATTGAGGAACACGAACTGACTACGTATGAGGAAGTGATACAAGGTATTGACTCCCTATTATGGCAAAGTGTCATGATGTCCGAAATGGATTCCATGTAAACCAACCAAGTTTGGATACTAGTTGTTGTACCGGAAGGCATTGTGCTTATTGGTACTAGATGAGTCTTCAAGGAAGACATACATGGAAGGCAACATGCCAATGTACAAAGCTAGGCTTGTAGCGAAAAGGTATCGTTATCAACATTGTGTCGATTACGACGAAACCTTTTACTCGTTGCCATTGATAAATCCATTTGGATAATGCTTGCTGATACTACATGTTTCATTTATGAAATATGGTAGCTGAATGCCAAAACTGCTTTCCTTAACGGAAACCTTTTGGAGGATGTTTATAACATCCTGACGGTTTTGTCGTACCAAAACAAGAAAACAAGGTTTGCGAGTTAATTCGATCAATTTATGGATTGAAGCAAGCATTGTGTTTTTAGAACTATCGTTTTGATGTAATCATAATGGTTTATGATTTAATTCAAAATGAAAACGATTCTTGTGTATATAAGGAGGTTATTGGGAGCGCACTGACAATGATTGTCCTAAGTAATGATGACATATCATTTCTTGGAAATGATATTCCCATAATACAATCGGTGAAAGCTTGGCTTTCAAGAAAATTCTCCGTATAATTCTTGAGAGAAACAACATTTATTCTAGAAGTAAGGATCTACTAGGATAGATCTAGAGGTTGTTAGCACTCTCCGAGAACTCGTACATTGAAATAAATGTACGCGACCTGGTGTCTCATACGCTTTGAGCATATGGAGTCACAATCAGGCCAATCCATGTGATAGTCACTGGATTGATGTTAAGAACGTCATTTAGTATCTTAGATGAACTAAGGATGCTTTCTTAAACTATGGAGAATGAGAACTTGAAGTGACTGGGTTCACTACTGCAAGTTTCCTAACCAATTATAACGACTATAAATCGTAACAAAGGTACTATAAAGTTTGAATAACGGAACAATGAGCTGGAAATCTTCCAAGTAAGATACTGTTACCGAATAAACAACAAAAGCGGAATATTGCTGCAGCTGAGGCAGCAATAGAAGCCTTTTGGATCGATAATAATCCTAATCAGATTAAGAGTAGTTCTGTTAGCAGCTGAGCTAGGCTACAACACAGGCTAAAGAATTAATGGTCTCATCAACGATCCAGATAAATACTTCAAATATTCATCTGATTCATTCGGATCATACATCGTGGCGATGTGATGATCGAATAAATCGCATCAGATGATAAACACTGCAAATCCGCTGACGAAAGCCTTTCCTCAGCAAAAGTTTGAGCGAACCGTACATAGTTCGGGTGTAGGACACTTGAGTGATTGGCTATAGGCCAAGTGGGATATTTTTGGACAATTATGACCCATAGCATCATTATTTGTACAGATCATGGTGTTGTTGTACAAATTAACTATGTGACAAAGGAAATTGCCTTTTTATCATTTGTAATTAGATTACCTAGATGTATAAATGATAAAAGGTCCATATGATTAGTTCCGGATTGAGATGATATGAGACAGTATCAATCCACGATGGTTTAATCATTAAATATCCCTAGTCGTAGTATTAACGAGATTGGACATCGATAATGCGGAATAGACTAATATTACACTTGTGCGCGTTGTGGGAGCATAACGACATAGTTCTCATATATTCGGGTATAGGATACTCATGCAAGTGTAATAGGAGGTTGTGTTTACCGATGGTACGGAAAAAACTTCTCTCTGGATAGACCCCTCGGAATTCCATTGGTGGTATGACTATGTGTTTATGGAAGTCCGAATCAGGGTAGGTGTATTTGGTCTTAACCTGAGACTTGCACCGCTAATACTTACGACAATCAATATACTTTGGTTTTGGTCGTCCATGGCTTTATAAGGTTCTGTGTACGCCTCTTTTGGGTATATTGAGAATCGTAGTGTATTGGGTGTGATGTCAAGACAGAAGTATCACTCCAGTCATAGTGGAGATGATGATCACGTAGGATACGAAACTGGTGCTCTTTTGTACTGCAGTCATCGGGATAATATGACTAGGTCATGATTATCCGATTATAGAGACTAGTTACCAGAGATCCGATATGTGCTTCGTACGGGGCAGACATAATTCCAGCCACAGGCCTTGCACGTGACATCTGATGTTGGATCGTAATACGCAATACTACGTATACTACGCCTGATATAGATTACATATTCCTTT
Organism: Zanthoxylum bungeanum; assembly: GCA_019454045.1. Classification (NCBI taxonomy): domain Eukaryota; kingdom Viridiplantae; phylum Streptophyta; class Magnoliopsida; order Sapindales; family Rutaceae; genus Zanthoxylum; species Zanthoxylum bungeanum. Next base: position 351,692 of record SKCR01023513.1, read on the forward strand.
ACGAATATTTCTGGAGAATTGGGTAGGCACGGTGCTTTGCTAGAAGCCAACCATGTCTTGTAAATCGGTAAAAACATAGTACTGGGTACGTACATATTCGGATAGTCCGACGACCGGATTTACTACCAACATATCCGAGGATCTCATGGGTCGCTTCCCGAAGATTCACCGATGACGTATGGTTCGCACTTTATTAATTTGGGATTAATTATAAGAGAGTGAAAATTAATCTAGGATTAATTACGGAGATATTTTATCTGGGATAAAATATTATTTAAAGAGAGAGAACGATTAATTTGGAATTAATCGATAAAATAATATATTCGATATATTATACGAAATTGGATTTCGACGCGGAATTAAAATTAGATTTTAATTCGGGCAAATGAGTTAATTTAGAATTAATTCGCTAGCGACGTGAATAGTAATTTTGCTAGACATAATTATTTAATTAAATTAGATTTAATTACGTCGCAACGGAAAATTCGTTAATTCGAAATTATCGAACCCGAGACCGGGAGTGTTTGCGGGCCCACTTGCATTTCGAATTCAAGTACGGCCCACAAGTCACATCGCGAGTCACATCACTTGTCATTTTAGTGATAGATGTCAAGTCACCTTTTTGGTGAGTGACATGCAGTCACTATTCATGATGTTGGTTGGTGTGGATATTTAATGAAATTTTGGCTCCAAATTTGGTTTGAATTTTTGAAAGCCATATACCAAAATTTTGGTAATTTATTTTTCATTATTGTTTTAAGAAAACAAAAGAACTCTCTATCTCCCTCATTCTCCAAAATTCGGCCTTGGGCCAATTTTCTTTCTTCTCCATTTTTCTTCAATGCCGAGAGGTGTAGAAGCTTTAGGAAATTTTGTGGCAAAATTTCCAAGGTGCTAGCACACATTAGGAGTCATCCAAAGGTGATAAGGAAACCCACCCATTGGCATGGAATCCTTACCCAAAGCTTGGAGCTTGAAGATTCAAAATGGACCACAAAAATGGAGGCCAAAACCGTGAGCTTCATGGAGGAAAAGTTTGAAGAATTTTTGTTGTTCTTCGCATTGCAAAAGCCGATCATTGTAAGTATGATTCCGCCATACTTCTTATGAGTATTCACATGATTTCATTGATTAATGATCTTGGGACTAACCTAGAAACCCAAACACACGTATCGTTTAAGTAGTATAAAAATATCGATCCCACGAGGACTTAATTCCTACTATTGTTATTAATTGTTGATATTATTTATTTACAAGTATCTAATTAAGGGAGAAAAGAATGATTGTGTGATTTGTTGGTTGATTGTGGATTTGCTAAATAAAATAAACAAAAGAAATACTAAGGAAAATAAACAAATGTCACAAATATCTAGGGTCGTGACTCCACAAAATATTATTCTAAAGATGAATTGATTCTCTTATACATGTGTAATAAATTAATCTGCTAACCTGGAACACGAAGTTATGCAAAAGCCTCTGTCGATGGTCAGACGCAAATACCAAAATAACATAATTAATCATATGTCTTTGTTAACCAAGTTACCTGAATTCATTAAGTTCAAGTTCCAATTGTGGCTACCCCCGCCCGACATGTATATATCTATCATGTAAGGAAATCTATTAAAGGGTTATCTATCATCAAGAAAGATCGTGAGCTATTGAATCTAAGGCTGAAACCTAAAATCCCTTTTCCAAGTTCATTTTAGTTTTACCACATCAATCTTATTGGTGATCAGGCAACAAGAAGCATTAAGCTTAAGACTCAATAAACAAACTAAAGAATTACCCATTATATAAATAAATTAATTATTAAGTATGTGAATATTGTGTTTAATCACTTTCCTAGAATAAAAAGACAATGCTGGGAGTTAGAGGATCCATATTTAATATTTCAAATCTAGAAATCTCACTTATTATAATATATAAATTATTTTCTGTTCTACTTTCTCAAGAATTAATAATGTTAAACATTTAAAACCAGCCATATAGGCGGTAATCCATTTAGTCCAATTACACCAGCCATATAGGCGGTAATTATCTGTCACATAAAGACCAGCCATATAGGCGGTAAAGTAATTTATATTTAAACCAACCATATATGCGGTAATAAAATCTGCCATTAATTAATCTGGTTAAATTATAATTTAAATATTATAATTAAGTGAGATTAACCAAAATTATTATATTAAATGTTTCACCTTTTACCCCAGCGGAAATTTAACTACAAAACATAAAAGTAAATAAAAATAAAATACTAAAATTAAATGTAAAAATAAAAATACATAATTTAAATATTACAAATATTTACAAAAATAGATGTTATCCTTAAAAGTATATATAAACCCTAAGGAAAGCACAAAGCAAATAAGGTGCAAATGAGCTGAATTTATAGGCAATCTGATCATTCACGCGTCACGACGCGCGCAAGTCTGCGCCTCGCGACGCCGAGCTGTCACGCGAGAAGAGACACGCTTTGACCATTTACTGACATATAGCACGCGGTTTCTGTCGGCATAATGAAATATTGACACGTGGTACGCGGCAGAATTTGATCCACTGAAAAACTGACACGTGGCGGACTATGATTGGTTGTTGATGACATGGCGACATGTGGCAGATGACTCGATATGCAGTTGATGTGGCGGACACGTGGCGCATGGTGGATGCGGTCGAATAGGAAGATGACACGTGGCACGCGGAGTGTCGGCACCATATGATTATGACACGTGTCACAGCGCTTGTTAGCATATATTTTGTGATGATGACACGTGGCAGGCGTAAGTTAGCATCCGACGCACGTTAGCGGAGTATTTTAGCATCTGTGCATCTTAGTAAATCACTCAGATTTTGACACCTGTCATGGCGTATTTTTGCAGGTTCCCGATGCAAGTTAGCGGTCGTGACGCGGGCTGCACGTCGCGACGCAGCAACTTACTATTTGCCCTTTCTGCAAAATAACACAAAACAACGTCAAATTATTCACAAAACCCAAGAATCTTAACAAGATATTAGGTCAAATGAGTGAGAAATAATGATATAATTACCACTCATCACACCCCCCCAAACCTAACATTTTGCTAGTCCTCGAGCAAACAATAAAATAAAATACAATAAATCATTAAACTAAGCTACTTTCATAGGGATCACGGTTGCATTTAGATTATAGAACAAGCCTTTAAACCTCTAGGTGTCCCTAGTGGATGAGTTGCAGTCTCGTGAGGGCTTACAGTGACGATACCCACAAACGTGAAACTAATGCACACAAAAGCAAACGAAAATAAAATCAATGCATACAAAAGCAAAAAGACAAGAGAAAAGATAATAAAAGAAAAGAAAATAATAGATATATAAATAAAGTCCTCAGAGAATGTCTAGCATCAAAGTTAGAGGAACCTTCAAAATGCATATTTCAACTAAAATCCTTTCTTTTGAACAAAATATCTAAATCAGACTCAAAGTGTGTGTGAATAATTCTGCAGACAGCTTCGATTCTAAGTTGTCAACTAGGTGATTTCGTCTGAACTCTCAGTAGTTAATAGGTCAAACCAACCTGAGTATTTAAAATTGTTCTGTCTACTACAATCAGCGAATGTGAGGTATGTGATTTTTCTGATTTTTTTTATTTATATACAACATCTTTAATCCATGTAGCAAACTTTAGTCCAGTGACTCCCAAACCAGATGGTTTTAGGACACTAGGTGTTAAAACACCCATACGGACTTAATCACTCGGATCTCGGATGTTTATTAAAATAACACAAGCTTTCCCATTTGACGCGAACTATCAATGCTTACTGAGGCAAGATGCCCGGTTACTAAGTACTTGCTTGGTTTAGTTTAATTTTTTTTTATTTTTTTTACATACCCCACATATTAAATAATTTTAGACAGAAACAGAAACTCAGGCAAACGGTCATTCATCAATCACCGATTATTTTAACTAGTTACTTTATTAATTCCTTATTATCTAACTGTTTACAAAACTATTTTTTAAGTGCGTACGAGTTTCACCTAGAGATAAAATTCAAAATAGGGATAAAAGTGAATTTAGCATTTATCTTTTCCTAAAACTTTTTAACTAAACAAATAATCAAATCATTGGACGTTTTTTTTTTCGATTTAAAACACACAAAATGAAGAAGATAAAAATACTGGAATGAAAAAGCAAAAATAAAACACATGACATGCAGAAAAGAAAAATTTTGACGAAATTTTTTAGAAAAATTAAAAGCAAATAACCCACACTCCCAAACCTAAATCTAGCATTGTCCCCAAAGCGTTACAAAATAAAAATAAAAAGAAGGGAACAATAGTACCTAAGTTTTTGTTCAGTCGTCGGCCTCTTCCTCCTCGATGTCTATATCTGGATATGGTGGAAACTGGTCATCTGTTATCCCCTGATGTCGTGCCATTTGTTGGAGCAGTTGTACCATGTAACCCATTTGCAATTCCAATCTAGTGACCCGTTGTGTTAAGGAGCAAGGTCTAGATGACCTTTGTGGAGGTTGAGGTTGTTGATGTGGGTGTGGTGCATGTGCAGAGGATGATGATCCGGCAGAAGTATGTCTATCTACACGGAGTTGCTGGATGATTCAAGCTGTTATTACAGTCATTGGTTGTGTCAGATCTTCTCTCGGGTCAACAGGGACCCAACATTAATTGAATAGCCCTCCAATAAGTAGTACAACAAGATCATATGTTCCTTTGTAACATAGGTGATGTGGGTTCCAGGCAGCAGTGTTCGGGTAAGGAAGTGGAACCACACCTTAGCTTCAGGTTTCAGAGACTTAGAACTCATCTTCAAATGTTCTCCGCTGCTACTCATTTCCCACGTAGCATTGGGGATACAGAGGGCCTAGGTCAGATGACTGATATTTATCTCATTCTTTGCTGTTGAATACTCATCGGCTTCAATCTTAGGTAACCCATAAAACATATTAATGGTTGTTGCGTCAAATGTCACTTGTTGACCTCTTACTATCACCACATACGCATGATGCTCGGGAGCAATAATCGTTGATACTATTTATTTACAAGTATCTAATTAAGGGAGAAGAGAATGATTGTTTGATTGGTTGGTTGAATGTGGATTTACTAAATAAAATAAACAAAAGAAAATACTAAGGAAAATAAACAAATGTCACAAATATCTAGGGTCGTGACTCCACACAATATTATTCTAAAGATGAATTGATTCTCTTATATATGTGTAATAAATTAATCTGTCAACCTGGAACATGAAGTTATGCAAAAACCTATGTCGATGGTCAGACGCAAATACCAAAATAACACAATTAATCATATGTCTATGTTAACCAAGTTACCTGAATTCATTAAGTTCAAGTTTCAATTGTGGCTACCCCTGCCCGACATGTATATGTCTATCATGTAAAGAAATCTATTAAATGGTTATCTATCCTCAAGGAAGATCGTGGGCTATTGAATCTAAGGATGAAACCTAAAATCCCTTTTCCAAGTTCATTTTAGTTTTACCACATCAATCTTATTGGTGATCAGGCAACAAGAAACATTAAGCTTAAGACTCAATAAACATACTAAAGAATTACCCATTATATAAATAAATCAATTATTTAGTATGTGAATATTGTGTTTCATCACTTCCCTAGAATAAAAAGACAATGCTGGGGGTTAGAGGATCTATATTTAATATTTCAAATATAGGAATCTCACTTATTATAATATATAAATTATTTTATTTTCTGCTTTCTCAGGAATTAATAATGTTAAACATTTAAAACCAGCCATATAGGCGGTAATCCATTTAGTCCAATTACACCAGCCATATAGGCTATAATTATCTGTCACATAAAGACCAGCCATATAGGTGGTAAAGTAATTTATATTTAAACCGACCATATATGCGGTAATAAAGTCTGCCAATAATTAATCCGGCTAAATTATAATTTAAATATTATAATTAAGTGAGATTAACCTAAATAATTATATTAAATGTTTCACCTTTTACCCCAGCGGAAATTTAACTACAAAACATAAAAGTAAAAAAAAATAAAGTACTAAAATTAAATGTAAAAATAAAAATACATAATTTAAATATTACAAATATTTTGCAAAAATAGATGCTATCCTTAAAAGTATATATAAACCCTAAGGAAAGCACAAAGCAAATGAGGTGCAAATGAGCTGAATTTATAGGCAATCTGATCATTCATGCGTCGCGACGCGCGCAAGTCTGCGCGTCGCGATGCCGAGCTGTCACGCGGGAAGAGACGCCCTTTGACCATTGACTGACATATAGCACGCGGTTTCTGTCGATGCAATGAAATGTTGACACGTGGTACGCGGCAGAATTCGGTCAACTGAGATGCTAACACGTGGCGGACTATGATTGGCTGTTGATGACGTGGCGACACGTGGCAGATGACTCAGTATTGTAGCTGACGTGGCGGACACGTGGCGCGTGGTGGATGCGGTCGAATAGGAAGATGACATGTGGCACGCGGAGTATCGGCATTATATGATTGTGACATGTGGCACGATGCATGTTAGCACATCTTCTGTGATGATGACACCTGGCAATCGCAAGTTAGCATCCGGCGCACATTAGCGGTGTATTTTAGCATCGGCGTATTTTAGCAAACCACTCAGATTTTGACATGTGTCACGATGTATTTTAGCAGGTTCCCGACGCACGTTAGCGGTCGCGATGCGGCAAATTACTATTTTGCCCTTTTTACATTTTTTTCTTTGTTTTTAGCCCTGAATTGCTTCCAATGCTTCCCAAACTTTATTTATCTGCAAAACAACACAATAACACATCAAAATGTTCACAAAACCTGAGAAACTTAACAAGATATTAGGTCAAATGAGTGAGAAATAGTGATATAATTACCACTCATCACACCCCCAAACCTAACATTTTGCTAGTCCTTAAGCAAAACAATAAAATAAAATACAATAAATCATTAAACTAAACTACTTTTGTAGGGATCACGGTTGCATTTAGCTTATGCAACAAGCCTTTAAACCCCTAGGTGTCCATAGTGTACGAGTTGTAGTCTCGTGAGGGCTTACAATGACGATACCCACAAACGTCAAACTAATGCACACAAAAGCAAACGAAAATAAAATTAATGCACACAAAAGCAAAAAGACAAAAGAAAATAAAAGAAAAGAAAATAATAGATATATAAATAACGTCCTTAGAGAATGTCTAGCATCAAAGTTAGAGAAACCTTCAAAATGCATATTTCAACTAAAATCCTTTCTTTTGAACAAAATATCTAAATCAGACTCAAAGTGTGTGTGAATAATTCTACAAACAGCTTCGATTCTAAGTTATCAACTAGGTGATTTCATCTCAACTCTCAGTAGTTAATGGGCCAAACCAACCTGAGTATCTAAAATTATTATGTCTACTACAATCAGCGCAGGTGAGGTATGAGATTTTTCTGATTTTTTTTTATTTATATACAACACTTTTAATCCATGTAGCAAGCTTTAGGCCAGTGACTCCCAAACTAGATGGTTTTAGGGCACTAGGTGTTAAAACACCCCTACGAACTTAAGCACTTAGATATCAGATGTTTATTAAACTAACACAAGCTTTCCCGTTTGACGCGAACTATTAATACTTACTGAGGCAAGATGCCCGGTTACTAAGTACTTGCTTGGTTTAATTTTTTTTTTTTACATCCCCCACATATTAAATAATTGTAGACAGAAACAGAAACTCAGGCAAACGGTCATTCATCAATCACCGATTATTTTAACTTGTCACTTTGTTTATTCCTTATTATCTAACTGTTTACAAAACTATTTTTTAAGTGCGTACGAGTTTGACCTAGATATAAAATTTAAAATAGGGATAAAATTGAATTTAGCATTTATCTTTTCCTAAAAAATTTTAACTAAACAAACAATCAAATCATTGGACACTTTTTTTTTATTTAAAACACACAAAATGCAGAAGATAAAAATGATGGAATGAAAAAGCAAAAATTAAACACACGACATGCAGAAAAGAAAAATTTTGACGGAATTTTTTAAACAAATTAAAAGCAAATAACCCACACTCCCAAACCTAAATCTAGCATTGTCCATAAAGCGTTACAAAACAAAAATAAAAAGAAGGGAACAATAGTACCTGAGTTTTTGTTCAGTCGTCAGCCTCTTCCTCCTCGCTGTCTTTATCTGGATATGGTGGAAACTGGTCATCTGGCATCCTCTGATGTCGTGCCATTTGTTGGAGCAGTTGTACCATGTAACCTATTTGCAATTCCAATATGGTGACCCGCTGTGTTAAAGAGCGAGGTCTAGATGACCTTTGTGGAGGCAGAATTTGGTCCACTGAGATGCTGACACGTGGCAGACTATGATTGGATATTGATGATGTGGCGAGATGTGGCAGATTACTCGGTATTGCAGCTGACGTGGCGGACACGTTGCACTCGGTGGATGCGATTGAATAGGAAGATGAGACGTGGCACGTGGAGTGTCGGCACCATATGATTGTGACACATGGCACAACACATGTTAGTAGATCTTCTACGATGATGACACGTGGCAGGCGCAAGTTAGCATCCGGCGCACGTTAGCGGCGTATTTTAGCAAACCACTCAGATGTTGACATGTGTCACTGTGCATTTTAGCAGGTTCTCGACACACGTTAGCGGTCGCGATGCGGTAAATTACTATTTTGCCTTTTTTTGCATTTTTTCTCTGTTTTAGCCCTGAATTGCTTCCAATGCTTCCCAAACTTTATTTATCTGCAAAACAACACAAAATCACATCAAAACGTTCACAAAACCCGAGAAACTTAACAAGATATTAGGTCAAATGAGTGAGAAATAGTGATATAATTACCACTCATCAATTTCCAGTTTCGCCATGAGTATGATTTTAACAAGGAAACACCCCCAAAACCTCCTATATAAGCAATTACTCATCCCAAAACCTGAAAAAGTCTCATAACATATTTTGGAGGCCCTAGAGCTTAAGAGAGCGCCTAGAGCAAGGCAAGGACGAGTACTTCAACTGGTGCTGGAGTTTGAAGGCGAAAGCTGTAACGAGAGTTATTTCTTCCGTTTTCTCTCTACTTTATCTTTTATGAGTCATTGTTTTATATTTATAACGATTAGCTTATGTTTATTGTTTATTTTGAGAAGCTAATTCATCAAGTCCAGGGTTTAATGAATCTCAAGCATGTTTATTTAATTTAATTGTATATTTTTATTCTTTGGTGTTGTTATTGATTATTTATTATTCTCTATGCTCGAACACTTATTTTTTATTTTTAGCCAACAATAAAATAATCTTGATAAATCTTTAGGAACTCGACAGAGGAATTTGAGTTAGCTGTGGGAATAATTGCTTGTGATTTATTTGTTGATAGATTCCCATATATGATAGAAATATACCTAAAGGGCATGCGTAACCATTATTAGAATTGATCTTAATCAATTTGGTTTGAATTAATTAATATAGACATATAGTTAATTAGGTTAAATTGAATATTTTCATCTGACTATTGAAAGAGGCTTGTAAATAATTTAGTGTTCTAGGTTAATAATTAATAAACAACAACCCAATTGAATGGAAAATGTCCGAGCTTATTGTCTTCATGCTTAAGTGAAATTACAAATCTAGGTGCTTCTATCTATAAGGTTTTCCAATATTTATTATTTATTACTTGTTTAATTTTAGTAAATTCGATTAAATATAATTCTCTTCTCAATAGTTTAGTTTAAGTTGAGTAGGTTAATCTTGATATTAATAAGATAAATATTAAGTCATTTCGACATCTGACTTTTAGTCACTATATTACTTGTGCGATACACGCGCTTGTGTGCTAGATATATAAACACCCATCCATTTATTATTATTTGGACAATTTTACTTGCTTAGCTAAACACCCCTCTCTTTTTCTTTTTTATCTTTCTTTTGTTTTTTCTTTTATTTCATATAATGACCGGTAATCTCGATTACTGTTACATTATGAGACGAGTGTCACATATCATAAATTATGTATGGACACATATACACTAATGACATGATCTGGGAGACAATCGGTAAATTCTTTGAGATCCCGATACGGGAGGGTACGATGTTCTACTCTGAATAGCCCATGGTATGTGGGCCATAACATTCTCATACGAACTCCGATATTTATGAATTTTATATCGCCGGAAAGATGAGATCGGGACCAAAAAATTCCATGTTAAACATGTTTTCAAATGGAAAGCTTCATAATCGATGTCGATGGACAAGAAGTGATCTTGACTTTGGCCAACAAATCACAACTTGGACAAGACACCGATATGGAACAAAGCCTTCATGATTCAAACACATCCGCGACGGACAAAGGTCTTGACTTTGGCCAACAAACCAGTGCCAATCTTGGATCTTTAGTAAGAATCACTCAATGGAAGGAAAAACGCTTAATATATTTTGAGGGTTTTTTTCGCGTAAATTGGCAACCAATTTATTATCTTTGTTAAGGTCTCATCATCATACACCCTCAAACATGCATTCTAAAAACATAATAAGGCACGTATAAATAAAATAATAATGATATGCGGATGGATACTTAACACATTGTTCCTAGAACAAATCTCTCCATTTCCTCTCTCCCGCTAGCACAATATTTACTTCTACCCGATTACATAACACTTCTAAAGAAACCTCATTTACATTTAGGGGAATAACTGAGAAGAGAAATACAAAGAGTGAAGAGGTTGTTAGATATTATGACCCATAGCGTCACTGTTTTGTAAATGATATTGTATTATTGTACAAAATCAACTATGTGATAATGAAATTGCCTTTTGCCGTTTTGTAAAATTATTTACTTTGATATATTAATGGCAAAAGTCCATATGATTAGTTCCGTATTGAGATGATATGAGACAGTATCAATATAAAAGGGTTTAATCATTAAATATCCCTAGTCGGAGTATTATCGAGATCGGACATCGATAATGCGGAATAGACTAGTATTGCACTTGTGCGAGTTGTGATGGCACAACGGCATAGTTCTCATATATTTAAGTATTGGATACTTATGCAAGTGGGATAGGAGGTTGTGTTTTGCCGATGGTACGGAAAACAGCTTCGCTCTGGACAGACCCCGCGGAATCCCATTGGTAGTATGTCTGCGTGTCTATGGGAGGCCGCATCAGGGTAGGTGTATATGGTCTTAACCTGAGACTTGCATCGCTAGTACTTGCGACAATCGGTAAACTTTGGTTTTCGTGGTTTGGGGCTTTAACCGGTTCTGTGTACGCCTCTTCTGGGTTTATCGAGAATCGTAGTGTACTAGATGTGATGTCAAGATGGAAGTATCACTTCAGACATATGGAGATGATGATCACGGAGGATACAGAACTAGTACTCTATAAAAGGTTGCAACCGTCGGGACAATATGACCAGGTCAGGATTGTCCGATTTAAAGAGACTAGTTGTTTGATATCCGATATATGTTTCGTACGGGGCAGACACATTTCCAGCCCCAGGCCTAACATGTGATCGTCCGATACTGGATCGATGTACGCGATACTACGGTATACTATGCTTGATAAAGATCTAATATTCCAGTAAGAATATTTTTGGAGAATTGGGTAGGCATGGCGCTTTGCTAGAAGCCAACCTTGTCTTGTAAATCGGTAAGAACGTAGTACGAGGTACGTGCGTGTTCGGATTATCCGACGACCGTATTTACTGCCAATATATCCGGAGATCTCTTGGGTCGCTTCTTGAAGATTCACCTATGATGTTTGATTCGAACTTTATTAATCTTGGATTAATTACGGAGAAACTTTATCTTGGATAAAATGCCTTATTAGGAGAGAGAGAGAGAGATCGATTAATTTGGAATTAATCGATAAAATAAAAATATCGATATATTAAACGAAATTAGATTTCGACGCAGAATTAAAATCGGATTTTAATTCGGGCAAACGAATTAATTTAGAATTAATTCGTTAGCGATCTGAATAGTAATTTCGCTAGGCGTAATTATTTAATTCTCGTCGCGACGGAAATGCGTTAATTCGGAATTAGCGAAATCGAGCCCGAAAGTGTTTACGAACACATTCGTATTTTGAAACGGGTTGGATCCGCAAATCACATCGCGATATCTCATCACTTGACACGACTAGTTGATGGATGTATCTAGTCACCTTTATGGGATGAAACATTGTCTCTATTCTCAATGTAAGATGATGATGCCATTTAATGAATTTTTAGGAGGGAAAAAGCTTTTCACGGTTTTTGAAGAGTTTTTATCTAAAAAATTCATTTTGGTATATGATACATCATTATTGCTTTTCATTTGCTTCTCACGGTTTTTGAAACAAAAAGAGAACAAGAAAATTGAAAAGTCTCACTCTCCTCTCCTTCTTCTTGCTCACGCCGTGAGCTTCATCCATGGCAGAAAAATTGTTTTTCTTTTCTCCATTTTGCTAGCACAATAAGGGATCAAATGAGGTGATAGGGAAACATCCTTGGAGCTTGGAGTACTAGAAGACTTGAAGCTTCTCACACTGTTGTTCTTGGCCGAAAACAGCCCCAAGACTTGAAGCTTCTCTCATTCTTGTTCTTGGCCGAAAAACATCCACCTTGAAGACTCAAGGATTCTCTTCATCATTTTCGTCACAAAGCTTAGTAAGTATGATTCCGCCATGCTTCAAGCTTTGCATGTATGATATATGTATTTCTATGGCTTATTCTTTCTTTGGGACTAATTATAGAAACCAACAATGGTATCATGGAGCCATGTTTAAGCATGAAATACATTAGGGTTAATTTGGGGAAAATTGATTGAAGCATGTTCTTGTGAAATTTGTTGCTAAAGTATGCTTATATGTATGTTATATGATATATTACATGATCAATTTTAAGAAAAATGCATTGGATGATTTTTCCCCAATATGGTTGTCTTGGCCGAATGTGGAGGTGTTTCCACTGGTTTGGAATTTTTCATGCACAAGTTCATTAGATGATTGAGTATGATTATATGTATGATATATGATGTAATACATGATCAATTTTGAGAAAAATGCATTGGATGATTTTTTCCCCAAAATTGTTGCTTGACCGAAAATGGAAGTCCTTGCAATGAAATGGAATTTTTTGTGTATAAGTTCATTTGATGACTTAAAAATAAACGGGTAATAGATTAGTGATTCAATTGGATTGAAAAACAAATCGAACCGCAAAAATCCCTCTTGGCCGAATGCAACATGACATGTTAAAGGACTTGATTTTTTGTTCAAATAAATGTTGGACATATGTTTTGAACAAGTGATGATTAATAAATTAAATTGATGTTTTTGAAATATTTGGTTTAATGAATTAATCATGGATTTACACTTTAATTAATTGAATTTTAAAATTTGGAATATTAAAATTTAATTAATGGGCTTGATTGTATAATTGGGCTTGTATTATTATATTTGGGCATAATGGGCTTGGTTGGGCCAAGTAGATTTGAGCCAAAAGGATTGGATCCAATTTGGGCTTAAATCACTCCATTAAGTCCAAATATAGTAAAATGGGCTTTAATGTTTAATTGGGCCTTATGGGCTTGAAATTGATTTTATGGCACTTGAGGGTGATTCCTTATTTGGGCTTGGTAATTGGGTTTGACCCACATTGACCAAAACCCAAGCCTTAATAAATCAATTGAAAGCCCATCGGACTTTAATTAAACAAACATTGGATGTTAGTTGGGCTTGGAGACCCAATTAGATTAGATTTAGAATCTAAATCGATAAAGCACATTAAAAGTGTAAATATTTAATTTGGAATTAAATAAATTGAATTAGTATTGAACACGACTTAAATTGGATTTAACGGGTAGTTCGATATAATTCGTGAATTCGTACCTTATGTACTTATTCTCAAACGAGTTGGACTCGCGCAAAATCAAACCATTGTTTGAACATTGGATGATCACTTAAATAAAGACTAATTAATTGGATTTGATTGGTTGTATAGCATGTCTTGATTGAATATATATGCATGTGATGAATGAATAGTGTATATCGGATGGATATTAGAAGGGAAAGGGTAATTTTAGAAATTATTGTAAATTTAGAATTTAAAAATTGGACCTGCGTGTCCAGCCTTATCTCTTTTATCTCTTTGTATTCTCTTCTCACCTAATTCCCCTCAATGTAAATGAGGTTTCTCTTTTAGTATTATGTAATTGGGTAGAAGTAGAATATTGCTAGCAGGGAGAGGAAAGGGAGTGATTTGTTCTAGGAACAAGTTGTTTTATATATCCATCCGTATATCACTATTAATTTACTTTACGCACTTTATGATGTTTTAGAAGCATGCTTAAGGGTGTATGATGATGAGACCTAACAAAGATAATAAATTGGTTGCCAATTACGCAAAAATCCCTCAATTTATATTAAGCAATTATCCTTCCATTGAATGATTCTTGTTCAAGATCCAAAATTGGCATTGGTTTGTTGGCCAAAGTCAAGACCTTTGTCAATTGAGGATGTACTTGAATCATGAGAGTTTTGTTCCAGATCGGTGTCTTGTCCAAGTTGTGATTTGTTGGCCAAAGTCAAGATCACTTCTTGTCCAACGACATTGATTACGAAACTTTCCTTGTCAATGGGTCCCGCTTAACCGGAATCATTAGGTTTGTTGTGCCAAAGCCAAGGCCTAGATGATTCGGAGGATATGGTTAGGAAAATGTATTAGATACATTGGCATAAGTAAATATACATATGTTTTGGACTTGGATGTCCACCTAACCGGATCTAGGAATTGGATTTGATCCAATTGATCTTTGAGATCTACCTAGTTAAATAGCATACAATTTGTTGGCCAAAGTCAAGATTGTGTGTTATTTAACGGGATCCTAGCCCACTAGGAAATAGGATTTCCCGAGTTCTCAACAGAGGGTTAGAGACTTGATAAAAATAGTGGGAGGCTAGTATTGAATTTGCAATTTCATTCAGCTACTTAGCCTTACGCGTCTTTCAATTTTATTTCGTCTATTTATTGAAATTAGTTGGACTAATACATTGTTATTTTTTGTGACAGTTTGACTGTACCCATTTTATCGTTAACTAGATAGTTGGACTATCGTAGTTGAGATGGCAAGCAAGGGAAATGTCCGAGACATCATCATGGGTGACAATGTCTTTAAGGGCACAAACTTCGCTGATTGGGAAATGAACCTAAGGATAGTCCTTGGGGCTGAGAGGATGTTGTACACTATACAGATACCACTCCCGCCTAAGCCCACTAACCCACTTGAGCTGGAGTTATGGAAAACTCACAGCGATGATTGTGACACTGCTCAGGCAATTATGTTAGCTTCGATGACTCAGCACTTTTGTCGCCAGAATAAGGACTTGGATCCTTATAACATGTTGGCTAGACTAAGAGATCTCCACCGCACCAACAAGCGGATGGAGAGGTACGAGTTGGTGAAGAAACTCTTCCGCGCCCGAATGACTGAAGGCGCATCAGTTGAGGCCCACGGGGCCCAAATGATCGCCGATATTGATGAGTTGGCCAATATGGGAATAGTCTTGGAGGCTGAGCTGACCGTAGATTTGATCTTACAGTCACTTCCTGATACTTGGAAACAAATCATAATCAACTATAAGTTGATGGATACGGATAACACTCTTGGAGAGCTATTATCCATCTTGAAGGAGTCTGAAAAAGAACTCCAAAAAGGGGGCAAGCGCGAGGCGCACTTTGCATCGACCTCTCAGAGGCCAAAGGCTGGGCCCAAAGCTACTGGAGGGGTGAGGAAGAAGAAACATAAGAAAAAGGGTAAAGGCAAGTTGACAAAAGCTTCTGGGAAGCCAAGGGACAAGTCTCAAGATGTCTGCCTCAACTGCGGCAAGAAGGGTCACTGGAAACGTGACTGCCGAATGGGCAAGGGACACAAGGAGGATATCAAGGCAGGCAAGGCACTAGCCTCTGGTATGTTTGTTATTGAGATAAATATGACTACTTCTAGTTTTAAAAATTGGATTTTTGATTCTGGTTGTGCTGCTCATATATGTACTGATTTGCAGGATTTGCAGGATAGCAGGATGCTGGCTTCAGGGGAGATTGATCTACGAGTCGGAAACGGAACTCCAGTTGCTGTTTTGGCTGTAGGGACTTTTGTTTTGGAATTGCCCTCGGGGTATGTGCTTAAACTTTTGAACTGTTATTATATACCTAGTTTGACTAGGAATATCATATCTGTATCTTTGTTAACCCAGCATGGGTACACTTTTGTATTTAGAAACACTGGGTGTTATTTATATAAAAATGATGCAGAAATTTGCACAGCTGTTGCAAATAATGGCCTTTATATTTTGAATATAAATGAATCTCCTAAACATAAAATAACAAACAAAAGGCTCAAAAAGAGTAATCTAAAAGATGAAGCTTACATGTGGCATTGTCGTCTAGGACACATTAACAAGACTCGCATATCCACACTTTCGAAGAGTGGGTACTTGGACGGATTTGATCTTAATTCATATGATGTCTGCGAATCTTGTCTTTTAGGCAAAATGCCTAAATCACCTTTTATTGGTAAAGGTGAACGTGCCACAGAACTGTTAGCCCTCGTTCATAGCGACGTATGTGGGCCCATGTCTAGCCAGGCTAGAGGTGGATATCATTACTTCGTAACCTTTACGGATGATGCATCTCGTTATGGTTATGTGTATCTAATGAGACACAAGTCGGAAACTTTTTAGAAATTCAAAGAGTTTCGACACGAAGTAGAAAAACAAACAGGCAAGAGTATTAAGACATTGCGGTCGGACCGTGGTGGCGAATACTTAAGTTATGAGTTTCAAGATTACTTGAAAGAAAATGGTATTCTTTCACAGTGGACTCCTCCTGGAACACCGCAATTAAACGGTGTCTCTGAACGGAGAAACCGTACCTTGTTAGACATGGTAAGGTCCATGATGAGTCGCACTGAGCTACCTATATCCTTCTGGAGATACGCATTAAACAGTGCAATACTTATTTTGAATAAGGTTCCGTCAAAGTCTGTTGAACAGACTCCATATGAGATATGGACAGGAAGGAAACCAGGTTTCTCTTTCCTGAAGATTTGGGGATGCTGGGCATATGTTAAACGTTTGGAAGGTACCAAACTAGAACCCAAATCGGATAAATGCCTTTTCGTGGGATATCCTAAGGAAACCAAAGGATATTACTTCTATCACCCACAAGAGAACAAAGTATTTGTTGCTCTACATGCATTTTTCCTTGAGAAGGAATTCCTAGATGCAGTGGCAAGTGGGAGGAAAGTGGAGCTCGATGAAAATCGTAGTGATACTGTTCCTGGCAATGAATCAACGACGGAACATAAACAGACCATCCAAGATGAGTCTGTACCACAATCTTCATATACACAAGGACCGCGTAGGTCGGAGAGAGTCAGGAAGGTACCTGAGAGGTATGGGTTCCTGATCTCGCCCCATGTAGATATTAATCTTATTGAGGATAATGAACCGACTACGTATGAGGAAGCAATACAGAATATTGATTCCACTTTATGGTAAGAAGCCATGAAGTCCGAGATGGATTCCATGTACGCCAACCAAGTTTGGACACTGGTTGATGCACCAGAAGGCGTTATGCGTATTGGATGCAGATGGATCTTCAAGAAGAAGACCGACATGGATGGCAACGTGCAAACGTACAAAGCTAGGCTTGTAGCAAAGGGGTATCATCAACAATATGGTATTGATTATGACGAAACTTTCTCACCCGTTGCCATGATTAAATCCATTCGGATAATGCTTGCAATAGCTGTATATCAGATGGATATTAGATGGGTGGGGCAATTTTAGAAATTGTTGTAATAAATTTAGAATTTATTAATTGGACCTGCGTGTCTAGCACATTACCTCCGTACTCTTTGTATTCTCTTCTCACCTATTCCCCTCAATGTAAATGAGGTTTCTTTAGTAGTGTAGTGTAACAGGTAGAAGTAAATACTTGTGCTAGCGGGAGAGAGGAAATGGAGAGATTTGATCTAGGATCATTGTGTTTAAGTATCCATCCTCATATCATTATTATTTTTTTATACGCGCTTTATTATGTGTTTAGAATGCATGTTTAAGGGTGTATGATGATGAGACCTTAACAAAGATAATAAATTGGTTGCCAATTTGCACTCGAAAAACCCTCGCAAAATATTAAGTGTTTTTCCTTCCATTGAGTGATTCTTACTCAAGATCTAAGACTGGCATTGGCTTGTTGGCCAAAGTCAAGGCCTTTGTCCGTCGAAGATGTTTTTGAATCACGAAGGCTTTGTTCCATATTGGTGTCTTGTCCAAGTTGTGGTTTGTTGGCCAAAGTCAATACCACTTCTTGTCCATCGACATTGATTACGAAGCTTTCCATGGTCAATGGGTCACGCTTGACTGGGATCACTAAGTTTGTTGTGCCAAAGCCAAGGCTTAGTTGATTCAGAGGAAAAAAGGTTAGGGAATATATTGGATATATTGGCATATATAAGATATATGTTTCGGACTTGGATGTCCCCCTACTGGATCTAGGAATTGGATGGGATCCAATTGATCTTAGAGATCTACCTAGTTAATTATCATACAATTTGTTGGCCAAGGTCAAGATTGTGTGATATTTAACGGGATCCTAGCCCACTAGGAAACACGGTTTCCTGAGTACTCGACAGAGGGTTAGACGCTCGCCGAAAAATAGTGGGAGGCAAGTATTAAATTTGCAATATTCGTTTAATTACTTGACATACGTGCTCAATCAAATATCGTTCGTCAAATACATTAAATGTTAGTTGGACTAATATTTAAATCGTTGTTTTAATAAACAGTTGGACTGTATTCAAACAATTAATTATAGTTGATTCAATAGTTGGACTATAATAATCATTATAATAAATAGTACCTAAATCGTTGATTAAATAGTTGGACTATTAGAATCAAGATAAAATTGAAAGATTGACATTTAAAACATAATCCTAGGGAAAATGTATTTAAATGGTTTAATTTTCAAATTGGGAATAAATTTCAGGATAGTCCTGGAAACTAATAAGTTACATTATTTGATAAAATAACATATTATGCCTAAGCCCGAAGTTAAGCAAATAGTAGAGCATAATCTTTGGAAGATTCATGGGATGATAACTTTAGTGCTTAATCCATTAAGCTTGCCGATTAGACTCATTAATCTCTTAATCAGAACTAAGGATTAGATCCTTAAAGTATGATAATGAAATTGAAGGATCTTCATAGATCTATTCTTAGATCTTAGAAGTTATATTGCAATAAATAACTCTTGGAGAATTAATGGCTATACTCAAGGAGACAAAGCCAAAAGTTTGCAATATGGCAAGTAGCACAAGGCGTACCTTACTTCGATATTCTAGAAGGCCAAGGCTTGGCCAAAAGCTTCTGGAGTATTGATAAGGGCAAAGGAAAAATCATTATAACCTTCTGGGAAGATAAAATGACATATCCCAAAATGTCTGCCTAAATTGTGGCAAACGGGATCGCGGAAGCGTGACTGCCGTTTGAAAAAAGCAGACATGAAGGAATTGAAGACGGGCATGGCTCTGACTTCAAATATGTTTGTCATAAATATGTTCACTACTAGTATTGAAATTGGATTTTAAATACTTAGTGTGATACATAAATATATACTGATGTTCAGAATCTGCTATGAGCAGGATACTGACTTCAGTTAAGATATATCTGCGAATTGGAAACAGGACGAAAGTAGCTGTTTTAATCGTAGGTACCTATATTTAGGAACTACCGTTCGGGTTTGTACTTAAATTAGGAAATTGTTATAATGTAACTAGTTTGACTAGAAACATTATCTCTGTATCAGTGTATAATTCGTTGCGGATATACCTTTATATTCTAGAACACTAAAGTGTTTCATTATATAAAGATGATATTGAGATAAACACATTAGATGTGAATAACAGTATTTATATTTTGAATATTAATCATATCTCAAACATATAACATGACAAACAAATAGCTCAAACTGATTTGATCAGAAGAAACTTAAAAGTGGCATTGTAGTCTGGGACACAATTAAAACAAAAATCGTATATCCACACTTTCGAAGAATGGGTACTAGGAAAAATTTAATTCTATTCAAATAAAGTCTACGAATCTGGTCTATTGGGCAAAGTGCCTAAAACACCTTTACTTGGTAAAAGTGCAAATGCCACCGATCTGTTAGCCCTAGTTCATAGTGAAGCAAGTGGGCCCATATCTAGCTAGGCTAGAGGTGGAAATGAATATTTCGTGACCTTTACGGATGTGGCATCTCGTTATGGTTATGTGTTTCTTTAGAAACACAAATCCGAAACTTTTAAAGTTTCGACACGAAGTAGACAAACAGATCGGCTAAAGTATTAAACCGTCACGGTTAGACCGTGATGAAAATACTTAAGCAGTAAGTTTCTAATATACTTGAAAGAGTATAGTATTCTTTCAATGAGGACTCCTCCCGGAACACGTCAATTTGACGGTGTGTCCGAACAGAGTAACCAAATTTTGTTGGACATGATAAGGTTAATCATGAGTCGCTCTAAGCTACCATTTCCTTCAACGGATAAGTATAAACAGTGCATAACTTATTTTGAATAAGGTTCCATAAAAAAAAATCTGTTTGACAGATATCATATTAGATATGAACAGGAAAGAAACTGGGTTTGTCATTCCTAAAAATTTGGGTATGTTAAGCATATGTTTGGATGATACCAAACTAAAACCCAAATTGGATAAGTGCCAATTGTAGGTTATCCTAGGGATACCAAAGTATAGTACTTATACAACTCACATGAGAACAATTTAATTGTTCCTCGCCATGCGATTTTCCTAAGAGGAACAGCTATATGCAGTGGTAAGTGGGAGGAAAGTAAAACTCGATGAAAATCATAGTAATACTGTTCCAGGCACCGATTCCTTAATGAAACACAAATAGTTCATCAAGGATAAAACTATACCAGTAATCTTCGAATACACAAGAACGGCTTATGTCGGAGAGAGTAAGAAAACTACCTAGGGTATGGATTTCTTATCTCACCTCATAAAGATGTCAATCTTATTGAGATATACCAACTGACTACGTATGAGGAAGTGATACAAGGTATCGACTCCCTATTATGGCAAAGTGCCATGAATCCGAAATGGATTCCATGTATATCAACTATGTTTGGATACTATTTGATGTACAGCAAGGCAATGTGCCTATTGGTACTGTATAAGTCTTCAAGGAAGACATACATGGATGGAAACATACCAACGTATAAAGCTAGGCTTTTAGCGGAAAGGTATCGTTATCAACATTGTGTTGATTACGACGAAACCTTTTACCTGTTGCCACGGTGGATCCATTTGGATAATGCTTGCTAAAGCTGCATGTTTCATTTATGAAATATGTCAGCTTAACGGGAAAATCATTTTCCTTAAACGTAAACCTTTCGGAGGATGTTTACAACATCCTTACGGTTTTGTCGTACCCAAAACTAGCAAACAAGGTTTACAGGTTATTCGATCCATGTTTGGATTGAGACGAGCATTAGGTTCTTGGAATTATAGTCTTGATGTAATCATAATGGTTTATGATTTAATTCAAAACGAAATGATTCTTGTGTATATAAGGAGGTTAGTGGGAGCGCACTGACAGTGACTGTCCTAAATAATGATAATGTCATTTCTTGGAAATGATATTCCTATAATAACGATCGGTGAAAGCTTGGCTTTCGGAAAAACTCTCCGAGAATTCGTACATTGAAAAATGTACGTTACATGGTGTCTCATACGCTTTGAACATATGAATTCACAATCGGGTCAATCCTAGTGATAGTCACTGGATATAAGTTAAGAACATACTTAGTATCTTAGAGAACTAAGGATGTTGTCTTATACTATGGAGATGGAGAACTTGAAGTGACTGGGATCACTGTAGCAAGTTTCTTAACCGATGTAACGACTGTAAGTCGCAAAACGGTACTATACAGTTTGAATAACGGAACAGTGAGCTGGAAATCTTCCAAACAAGATATTGTTACCGAATAAACAACAAATGCGGGTTATTGCTGCAGCTGAGGCAGCAATAGAAGCCATTTGGGTCGATAATAAATCTAATTAGATTAGGAATAGTTCTGTTAGCAGCTGAGCTAAGCTACAGCACAGGCTAAAGAATTAATGGTCTCATCAACGATCCAAATATATACTTCGATATTCATCTGATTCGTTCGGATCATACATCGTGGCGATGTGATGATCGAATAAATCGCATAAGATGATTATCATGCAAATCTGCTGACGAAAGCCTTTTCTCAGCAGTTTGAGCCAACCATACATAGTTCGGGTGTGGGACACTCGAGTGACTGGCTATAGGCCAAGTGGGAGATTGTTGGACAGTTATAACCCATAGTGTCACTATTTGTACAGATCATGGTGTTGTTGTAAAAATTAACTATGTGACAATCATTTGTGATTAGATCACCATGATGTATAAATGATAGGAGGTCCCTGTGATTTGTTCTTGGATTGAGAAGATATGAGACAATATCAATCCACGAAGGATAAATCATTAAATATCCCTAGTCAGAGTATTATCGAGATTGGACATCGATAATACGTAAAAGACTAGTATTACACTTGTGCGCATTGTGAGGGCATAACGATATAGTTATCATATATTTGGGTATATGATACTCATGCAAGTGTAATAGGAGGTTGTGTTTTACCGATGGTACGGGAAATAGCTTCGCTCTGGATAGACCCCCTCGGAATTCCATTGGTAGTATGACTATGTGTCTATGGAAGTCCGAAATCAGGGTATGTGTATTTGGTCTTAACCTGAGACTTGCACCGCTAATACTTGCGACAATCAATATACTTTGGTTTTGGTCGTCCAGGGCTTTAACAGGTTCTGTGTACGCCTCTACTGGGTATATTGAGAATCGTAGTGTGTTGGGTGTGATGTCATGACGGAAGTATCACTCCAGTCATATGGAGATGATGATCGCGTAGGGATACAGAATTGGTTCTCTAAAGGGTTGCAACCATCGGGATAATATGACTTGGTCATGATTATCCGATAATAAAGAGACTAGTTGCTCGTGATCCGATATATGCTTCGTACGCGGCAGACACTGTACCAGCCTCAAGCCTTGCATGTGATCATCCGATACTGGATCGAAATACGCAATACTAAGTATACTACGCCTGATATAGATCACTATATTCCTGTAAGGATATTTCTGGAGAATTGGGTAGACATGGCGCTTTGCTAGATGCCAACCTTGTCTTGTAAATCGGTACAAACGTAGTACTAGGTACTTACGTGTTCGGATAGTCCGACGACCGAATTTACTGCCACATACCCGGGGATCTCATGGGTCGCTTCCCGAATAGTCACCGATGATGTATGACTCGCACTTTAATTAATATGGGATTAATTAGATGAGAGAGAAAATTAATCTGGGATTAATTACGGAGATATTTTATCTGGGATAAAATATCATAGAAATAGAGAAAACGATTAATTTGGAATTAATCGATAAAATAATATATTCAATATATTAAACGAAATTGTATTTCAACACGAAATTAAAATTAGATTTTAATTCGGGTGAACGAATTAATTTAGAATTAATTCGTTAGCGACGTGAATAGTGATTTTGCTAGGCATAATCATTTAATTACGTCGCAACGGAAAATTCGTTAATTTAGAATTAGCGAACCCGAGCCCGGAATTATTTACGAGCGCATTCTCATTTCGAATTCGAGTGCGGCACGCAAGTCAAATCAAGCGTCAAATCGCTAGTCGCATCAAGCCTAAAATCATTAGTCACTTTGAGTGATGTGACTATTGTCACTTGATTGATTGAATGATGTGACTTGATGGAGGTGGTTGGCAAAACTTTAATGCCATTTGATTTTTTGGAAAAAGAAAATGGTAAATCAATTTTACAAATTGAAAAGTGTATTTGATACACCTTTTCTCACCAACCAACAAAATCTCTCTCACACACTCACTCTCCTCTATTCTCTCCTCTCACGCCCATGGTGGGCATTTCTTCTTCTGTTTTTCTGGGCAGAAAACTGTGAATGATGGAGAAGCAAAGATTGATTTTTGTGGCAAAAATCAAGAGTGCTAGCACACATAGGAGACATACGAAGGTGATAGGGAAACCCACCCGTGTGCATGGAATCATTTCATCACAAAGCTTGGAGCTTTAATGACATCAATGACCGAATATTGGAGAGGGAAAACACCTCACTGCCGTGACTTGGAGGAGGCATAAAATGATTTTGTTGTGCACCGCGTCGCTCAACCGATCATTGTGAGTATTCCGCAACTTCCTTTGATTGTATTCGCAAATGTTTTATGCTTGTTATTCGATCCTCGGGACCATAGAACTCCAACACAATTTTATGATCTGGTTTGTGTGTTCACAAAAATCCACTTGTTATTATTTTCGATAGTAATAAAAATTATAACAAATGATATATGTTCTCGAATTTGTGACTAAAATCTCTTATGATATGAGGAAAAAGGAAAATTCCTAGTGAACGAGGTTGTCTAGCATAACCACTTAAATATATGTCCACTTAGGCTCTTATCGCCGTGGTATCAGAATTTCCGTAGTCACTTTCTCAATAGGAAATCTTAGGCATTCACTCTTAGTGTTACACTTTAATTCTCAACAAATAAAATTATATTACTAATATCAACTTTATCATTTAAAATTATTGTGTTAATGTGTGATAATTGAATATACAAATATTAATTTAAATCTATAATAACCAAATTAATAATTTTATTATATGATTTTCCTAAATTAATATTTAATAACACAATACATGAATTCACATGGTTACATTCACTTTATCACATGTTAAATCTAATGCATGTGATAATTGGATTATTCTATAATTTACTTATGTCTATATTATCAAGTTTCACAATTCAAATTTGTATACAATATATGACAATTGACAAGTTAATAAACTAGATATTTGAAAAACTAAATCTCTGAATTTATCAAGCATTCTAAACCATGTATAATATTTTTTCAAAATTAATTTAAGTGTGAATTTCCGCTTTTGTCACGTTCGTTTATCCGTTCGAACAAATCCTTCCAGAGAGTTCATGTTTGTGTAGCGTTTGCTACCATAATTGAACGAACCTTTCGAGAGATCTTGTGTTCGAGTGACATTCATCACCATATTCGAACAAAAACGTGGAATAGTGCACGTTTTTGAAGGTTTTTAGTGCATAAATGCATGAATCATGCATGAATCAGAATGAATAACACAAATATGATAATAAGTTCTTAAGATTGTTGGTGGGATGTGTTATTAATCACTTAATTATGCAAATTTCATAACTCTCAAGCAAATCATTATCAAGCATGTAAAGACTTAAATCAAGGATTTAGACAAACTTGGAAAAATTCTATAGAAAGAAACAAAGATATCAAAACCAAGTCAAGTTTTCACTTTTATCTTAAGAACCTATTATCCCTGCCTCAGTGCTCTACGGATCTAGTGGCTAGCTAGTGTTCTCCCAAGATTTTAGTTACTTCTTCACAGAGTAGCGCTTATTTACTCAAGAACTATGAAATGAAAGAATAGTGGAAACTCTCTTCTTCTTTTGGTAAGCCTTAAACTCTCTTATTATGCCTTAGGATAAATGAAAGAATTGAATGCTTGATTGAGAACTAATAAGGACCCTATTTATAGAATTAAGGGCTGCATTTGTAAAGACATATTTAACTTAAAAGAATATAATACTTTAAGAGTTATAATCCTCCAAGATACTCTTTCAATTTAATGGATTATGTCATTTCACTTTAAAGATTATATCTTTTCAATTTATATCTTTCCTAAAAACCAACTTTTAAAAGCAAAACACATCTTATAAATATACCAATTATTTAGCAAAATTTCTTACAATATGTTCTTCTTGGAGATTGTACACCAAGATCGTGATATAAAAATAAGCTGTATATATATATATATATTTAATTTGTATACAAACACATGCCCTAATTCAGATTCATTTTAATTAAATTTCAAGGTTGTATGCCTATACGTCATCGCTTGTAGCTAATAGATAATGTGACCTGAAAGCATGAAGCAACAAAACGAAGCGTCAATCGTGGAGTCTTTGTAAACTAATTATAATAATTAATCCATAAATACAGATAAAATTAAAGCAAAACAAAAGCTGGGTAGCTATGTTCACTAAACATCCACACCAGGCTTCCAACTACTTGAAACACTCCAATGATCCGAATTAGCCACCGAAGAAGATACTGCGTTGCCACACTTAGCCACAGTCCTGACACTCTCAATCAACGCCTCGGTTCGAGCCTCTTGACCCAAAATCTCCACCAACTGCTCAGGACTAATTACCAACTTCACCTTCCAAACCCCACTACTATTATACCTCGGCACAACCTCAGCTTGATGACCTCTTTTCAATACCTTTTGATTTTCAACAGACATGCGATAAGGCGTGACCATAGATTCTACTGAAGATGATTTTGTGTTGTGGTTGCTGTCTTGTCTACTTAATTTTTTGTTGAGTGGCAAGAGATAGTATAGCTCTCCTGCGTGGAGCTCCTCGTTGTGTACAACTGGTTGTGATAAGAAGTCACGTGTGCGGTATATGGCGTGACCAGGGAACTCGTTGGTTATGCTCTCAGCTGTGATGGGCGCGTAGAGCTCCATTATCCCGCCATTTGATGTCACCACCTTAATCATCTCCTCTACTTCGCCAAATCCTTTGAACACGCAGTTTCCCATTTCAATGTGTTCTTGTTGAAGGAGAATTGAAAAGTGAGGATATGTAATTATGCCATGGAAATTGGAATCTTGAGAATTTGTGATGACGTTTCTTGAGGGTTTCCCTGCCTCTAGACGACACACGTATTCTTTACTTCGCTATCCGAAAATCTATTCTTGTGGTGTTTATAATATGATGGGCCCCGACTTTTCTTACAAACGACGGTGATCAGGTGAATTGAGAATGATTAATATACCATCCTTTGACCGTTGATATAAGCCAAAAATCAGATAGTAGGGAATCAAGGGTCCATGTATCAGTAATTTTATATTTAATTTGACTGGACGGTGGACATCAAAATGGTTTTTATACTCCAAGTTCACCGTAATGCATGTGTACATTCCTTTTACCTTTTCTTTTTTTAACGGTGGGGCCTATCTTTTATGTGGGATCTGGATTTGGTGAATTTGGTTTTATGATGAGTTGTTTTTTTTTTTTTTTTTTTTTTTTTTTTTTTTTTTTTTTTTTTTTGATATTGAATACAAAAAAGATGTATATTAGATCCATATTATTTTGTGTGTTGGGGTCCACTTATGATAGGATACTAATTCTTCATACATTTTGATTTCACTTCTCGTTATGAACTTATATATGATAGCTGCCCATATTTGTCATTATAACTCAAGTAGGAAAAGATAATAATTGAATGATGGGTTCAATTTTGCAAAGCATTATGATAATTGAACAAAACAGGTTGACAGAAATATTGACAAAACGACATTTTCATGGTATCTTATATATATATATTTCAAGTAATTTTATTTTATAAAATGAAGGCTGAAAACGGCATCTCATTGCGCCATTTTGTCAACCATTTTCTATATCACAAACATTTTTCTTTTGCAAATGCAATTCAAATACAAATAGTTGTCATTGAAGTGCAGGGCCGGTTTGGGATTTGAAAGGCTCTAGGCGAATTTTCAAAAAAGAGCCAAGGGAAAAATGCATGATTCAAAATTAAAATCAAAACAACCACAAATATATAATTGAAAACTAAAATAAAAAAAAATACAAACACATAATTAGTGTCAAAATAATTGTATAAAAATAAAGTATCAATAATTTTAAAATTGAGAATTGAAAATAACACAAAATATTGGTGTCGTTAGAGTCAAAATTAGTTTTGGTTTGATGTCGACGTAAGAGTTATAGTGAAAACTAATAAATGAGATAAACTTGACTTTTTGGGGTCCATTTTTCTATTTAACAAGATCCATTATATTATCAATGTTCATCACTTAAATAAATTTGAAATAAATAAATAAACAAATGAAAATTATAATTTGGAGGCCTAAATGTTTTTCCAAAAAGTGAGACCGTAGGCTGTCTAGAGTCCACTGCCGGCTGTGTCGAAGTGGAACCTAAAACGAATAAAGGAAGTGATGAGGATGAAACTTGTGAACGTTATTGGATCCTTTGGGTTTGAAAGGGCATGCATAACGTTTAACATCTTTCGGTGGCACTCATCATTATCTTTTCAAAAATTTCTTCAATTGTGATGATGAAATTGGCTTACGAATGTTTTGGGCCAAGCAGCAAGTTGAGGGACCTTTCTCCGTAAACAATTGCAAAAGTTTTCATGACTAAACTTGTTTTTAAGACATCATTTCTTACTAACATGGTGTCTTTTCCGTTGCATTATCCGATGAGACAGCACTCATTATGCCCATAATTTTTACTGTAACTGGAGGTGAAAGAGATTTGATTTAGGACTTAGAAGGGCGCAATTCAAATAAAGAACATTATATAACATTAATGATTTAGTGGCAATTAAAATTGATTGAAATTTTAATGTAGTGATGAAATGACTTGCAGCCACTTTTATTAAATAAACAAGTTTAGTCATGAAAACATTTACTGTAATTGCACGGGCCAGCTATAAATCATCATTCACTCTAGTAGCTACTATTATGTTCTATACCATGGAACTCTTGCTTGTTATGTGGTGCCTAGTTCTTAAACACAATCAAACTTGTTTAACCGTTAACTTGAGTCACGGGGTTAGTTGTGCTTGATTCCTTGATCACTAGTCCGTTCGCGCGGATAAATATGTAATAAGGTTTTAATAAGGGATCCTTTGTTTATTGAGTTAATTACTGTAGCATCTTCAAATATGGGCTACTGACAAAAGAGAAAATTCACCTATTGTACATATTTCATACTGTTATATGTAATAATATAATAATCCAAGAAATGTCCCACAGCTTTTGATATTACCATCAAATTAATATTAATTGATAAATCAAATCGTAACTTACGTAAATAATGTTAGGGTTGGTGCTCGGAGCGCTAATCCAAGTCATATTTATATTCGGTTCATGAATACAAACAATTCATTTTTCCATAATATTACGTATTTATGGTAGCATCTCTTATCTTTTATATATATTTGATCTAATTTGATTAGATTGAAAATATATAAAACTGGTTTAGTGATATGTATATATTAGACAAAGACCTGAGAATTTACAACGTAATGCACAGTTACAACATAGTTTGCAATTGACATTGAGAAGTGTCACTATAAGTTGTATATTTTCAAATAAAGTTCATGGTCAAGATTTACTGGCACATGCCAGTTAGCAAAATCCATTGAGACCAGTACATATCGTATATCGAGACTTGGTCTGATGGTTTATCCCAATGAACCATAAGTCTTCGGAGACTTGTATATAGTTACGATATTTTATTTCGTACCGCAAGTGTACGGTGTTCAGGTTTAGTAGATGATAAGTATGAGTGTCGAACCCACATAGATTGGAATCTAATTTGCACTAAGTACTATAATTACTAACCCTAACTTTATCTAGAAACAATTAAATGGAAAGTTAAAAAAAAAACAAGTAAAATACCAAACATTTTTTTATTGCAATATCAGTTACGAGATGAATTATAGAGTGTGATTTCACCTAACTATCCACTATGTATTTGTGATGCCAAATTAACTACTATTCAATTTTGTAACATCCACAATCCGGAGGTGATACCGGTAGGGAATAGGTCGTACTATCCCCATGAGCCACTGACCTTCTAATTACAAACAATGCTGATACTTTACTTAACATAATTTGTATATGGGACCAATGCCCAAACTAAACAAAATGATGTGTGAGTTTAACATCAATAACAACATATTCAATAACACTTGCTTTTGTAACTATATTGATATATATTTGATCCTTATACGACGACTGACACGATACCAATGACTGATACATGACTTCTCTTTAACTCCAACTGGACTCTCTCTCTGACTTGACCTGGTGGACTCCATACCCTAGTGACTGCCATCAGTATCCATCCTTCTGGGCTCATCCTCTGAGTAATCTGCAAAACAAAGAAACTGGGAGTGGGGGTAAGACCGTTTGAACGATCTAAGTGAGTGGACGGTTTTAAAATGAAAATTGAAATACTTTAAGAAAAAACATGTTCTAGAAATCAATTAGAATCTTTTCTGAAAACTTTTATTTCCTGTAATTCATTCTCTTTCTAGAAATCATTGTGAAAATCTTTTCTAAAAACCTTTTATAAAGTTGTTGTTTCTAAAAAATTTCCTTTCTAGAAAATTTTTCTCTAAAAACTATTTCTGAAATCTGTATCTGCAAACTGATCTCTGAAAACTATTTTCTAAAAACTTGATATCTGTCTTTGAAAAACCTGACGCATGGGAACGTTAAGTATCGTCATCCCCCATAAGCCTAACTATAGCCAGAAGTGCAAATCCATGACATTGGAGCGTTACGTATTGTCGTCCCGCAAAGCATGCCACTCATGTCTCTAAAACTACTGGTCTTGGGACATTACGTATCGCCGTCCCCCAAGCCACTGAACTAGAACTGGGGTGTGAATCTATACTACCCTCCAAGCTCTGAATCTAGGATCTAGAGGCATCTGTCATCCCTAGTCATGAATTAGGATCTGGGGACGTTACGTATCGCCGTCCCCCCAGTCCTCTATATGTGCACATGTCATCCGTCAATTCCACGTTGTATCAAGTTACATACTGAGGTGAGTTTTTCCCCCATGCCTCGAAAACATAAACGCAAGTTCTAAAGTCGTTCTTTCAAAAACTCATCATATAATAAAACCCATCTTTTAGAAACATGCTATTCTTTAAAACAACTGAAATAAGATTTGGCTAACGCCTTGAGTGCTTAAAAAGTAAGTCTGGTATCAAAGCATATAAGTAAAATCAACTCTGAAAAGAAAAGTCCACTCACAGATTTGAAGTCATGCAAGCATAACTTCATATTACCGAAGGAATTTGTAGTTACTACAATAACCTTCAATATGCAACTAATTAGAGTACATATCATGGAATATATTTTGAAACTATCATCGCTACATGGGGTTTTTCATTTGTGTCATGGTAATTTACATGTATATAAGATGATAAGAAGTTCCTCAGGGGGTCTCTAATATCCTGAGTTGAAACTGAATTTTTATATAAAAAAAATAATTCTGGAAAATGGCCGCGCATCGCGACCCAAAGACTTGCGCGTCGCGACGCGACCTGGAGAAGGACGGGGCATAGAGCTGTTTTGGTTCACGTCGGGACGCGAGTCCACGTGCGTCATTACGCGCACATCAAATTGGGTCTTATTTTTCCAGAACGCGTCGTGACACGAGGTGCTTGGCGTTGCGAGGTGAGTTTCAAGGCCTAATATCAACCTTTCCAAGTCTAACTTGCTCCAACACACTTCCCACACTAAAACCTTCATATAAACACCTCTTTAACTACACTATGTATACACAAGAGGCATATTCAACCCCAATTTATGTACCAATTTATCAATAACACATAAGAAGCACATTCAACTTCCCCCCAATACATTCACATACACAAAAGCCTCACCCCATAATAATATTATCATGTTACTTTTCAAAATACATGCTAGCAACCCAATTAAAGTCAATTTAACAATCCCAAATTCTAGGGTTTATAAGGTGCGAATTTGGGGCTTTATATTCTTTGTTCAAAATTTAGAATTAAGAAGATAGAAAGAGAATGGAAGCTTACTTGACCAAGAAAAGTTGAGAGCTCATCACCATTCCTTCATTGTTTTCATGGAAATGAAGAAAATTTTGAAGATTTTCCCCTCACTTCAAGCTCATATTTTTCACTTCTCAAGGGATGCATGAAAAGTTCCTTATTTATAGACAAGGTGGCTGATTTTTGTGATAAAATGAGTGGTTGAGATTTTTCCACATGTCCCATTTCTTACCCTTCTTGAAATTACTATAGTAGTTATGGAAATCATGATGTTTGACTTACTTCGGGTTCGAATTTGGAAAAAAATGAAACGTAAAAGTTGTGAGTCTCGGTCTTATATTTCCGACAATATAAAATTCATAAGAATCAGAGTTCGTATGAAAAAGTTAAGGCCCATAAACCATGGACTGTTCGGAGTAAAATATTGTACCCTCCCGTATCGGGATCTCGAAGAATTTACCGATTGTCTCCCAGGTCATTTCATGAGTGTATAAGTGTTCAAAAATAATTTATATTATGTAACATTCATCCCAGAATGAAAAAGTAGCTGAGATCACCAGTTGTCGAGATTACCGGTCGTTACAAATTCTCCCCCCTTAAACGGGATTTGTCCTCGAATCCCTTCTGATGTTAAATTGTTTAGGCTTAGTTTGGTTTGAAAGGGTCTGGCCTCTGCTGCTCTTATTTCCCATTACTTACTTTCTACTATTTTTCTCAAGAACTTGATGCTAAGACTTTTGGGAATATCTTACCTCGATATACTCCATTTGATTCTTGTGAATAAATGCTCAGCTCTAGGGGTTTGTGCCATAGCTCTAGACTTCTTAATGAATGGTATCCTTCATAAAATTGTATTTGTCTCTTGTTTCATACTATATAATGTCTTGCAGGGTGTATTAGAAACACTCAATTCTTCATGATATGAGCTTAGGTTTCCTTCGAATTGGTACATGTACTTAACTTGTAAAGTACTTCATGAATTCAATATGTTTATGCTAATAGTGGCATATCCATGACCATTCGAATTGAATCATTTCTTTTATCCCTTATATTTTTTGCTATAATAACACTAATTTTAATATCACTTAGTGCTCCTATTACTCATCTTTCTTAATGTATCACTACAATTCTTGGTACCTCAACCGATAATTTTATTTCTTCCAACATCAAGTATAGCTTAAATTCTTCTCTCTTTTTTCTCTCATCCCTTCTCATCTAGTGCCTACGTATTATTAGAGGTGATAATACTTCCAATCGTTAAGTTTCTTCACATTTTCCCATAGCTCATGATTAAGGACAACTCTTATTTCTAGTAAAATCTACATGCTCAACCTGAACTTGGTATTAATCTTCTTAACTTTACTGCTTAACTGTCATTTTTCTTCTTAAAGTTGATTTTACTTTTCACTAATAATTTCATCCTTTACCCTATTTAATCTCTACCGATCCTAGGGACTAGTACCTTATAGTCAAGCTCTCTAGATACTCCAGGCTCATCTTCAGAGTTTTCCAAACATTCTAACTCTCAAGATATTATTCCTTACCATTAATGTCAACTCCTACTACTTGGTTCTGGTCATTACTTATATACTTTTTGTTTCTTCTTTGATGAAATTTTCAATCTTATCTCAATGCTGAGAAGTTTGCCATTCTATAGCACTATTGGGCTTAACTATGAAAAGTTTTTTTTAGTACCTGTGTACTTCTGACATTATTTATTTAATATATTCTCTAGTGTCATCTTACTTCGACAGTTTTTCTTCAAATAGTCTATTAGTTGTCATTTGTCTTCTTTCATACTATATTATATACCTTAACTTATGTGGTCTATGCTTCTGTCTTTCTATCCGTAGGGGTATCAACTCCTACAATTCTCCGGTTATGTCTATCGCTAGTTATTTTGCATTCCGTAATTGCTTAACTACTATTTTCTCTCTTAATCATCTCATATTGACTAAATTTCTTCTAATTACTTAACATCAATTTCTTCCTATTTACCGCATTCTTGTACTAAATATGAAGACTTTTATATTTTGGTCCTATTTTTACTGCGTATCCATTTGTTTCTGGGAATACCTTTATGGTAATAACCAAGGTTTATCTTTGTTGCTGTTGTCTGTCGAGGGTTGGGAGGGTGGGGATTGGTCTTGATGTCTTTCTGGTGATGGTAGTCTCACTACCTACCCATACAGTAGTTGTACTTGCTGTTTATCTATAAGCCTAGAACTCTCATATTTACCTATCTGGCATCGACTGTCGTATTAAAATTCTTCTACTAGATACTACTCGAGTTTCATGCTTCACTTCACTTTTGTTCCTCCTTCCAACTATTGGTGATACTACTTCTTATTATGAACCTTCTCTAGAGTCATGCTCTCTACAATAATCTACCATGTTATCTCATTTTCTTAACTACCTTAAGTCGTTAGTTTTTCTCAAAGTCCTATTATATTCCATCTTCTTATTCCTCCTTAAGAAGCTTAATTTGCTACATAGATTTCTTTCTTATCTCAGTTCCTTGAACTCCTATCATCTTTACTCTCAAAGAGACTATATCAATTTCGTTTGCTTAAGACATTTCTAATAAATTTTTGGTTTAGGTACTGCTCTCCATCTATTTCTTTCGACTCAGTACGATAAGACATCCTTAAACGTTATCTACTATATTTATGGGAATCGCTCTCTCTGGTCCCCTTATGCTCTCGAGCCTTAACTCCCTTAAGGGTCCCCAATACAATGATAATTTCTATATTGGCTCAACTCACCATGACTTCAGACTATCATATCTCATGTTTCTTATCTATGCTCCGTTGAACTAAATGATTCGGCTGTCTAGCTATTTCGTGGTCTGTTTATTTTGTTTGATGCTCTTCTTTACTTGTTCAAGTCCTTGTTAAACTTTAAGTTGAGGGGTGGATACTTTCTTTCCTTGAAGATCTGAAAAAAATACATGTTTATGTTAACTATCTATCTCTAACGATAATCTGATTGGTTACCTATAAACCTACTAGGCAGAAGAGTTATCGCTTATACTGTCGGAATCTGCGTGGACTACTCCAAGTCTTAAGGTTTCTATAATTCTGATCAACTATGTTGAAGTTTCCATTTGCACTATTGTCTTAGGCCAAATCATCTATTGTTACTATATACATTGAACTTCCTTATTACTTTCCGTAGCTTTCTTTATTATTTTCAAATCCTACCTTTTGTTTCTATGTCGTGCTGTCAAGGTGAATGATAGTTCATTCTTATTGGCTACTTTCCAGGTCTCTGCTCTCTACTCTTGCCATAAGCAATAACTATGGCACTCTTTCCTACTGTTCATACTGGTATCATTGTAATTCCTAATCATCTCC